>CM056953.1:15905293-16371108 GCA_029856935.1 Cyclocarya paliurus | reverse complement strand
CACAATGGCTGAGGAGAGGTTGCTGTTCTGGGTTGGTTTACGGGTTGGCTAGGTGCATGGTGATGCGGGTTGGATGTTCTGTCGTGGAGGGTGAATTCACGATGTTTTGGAGGGGGGGTTGGTATGTCGTCCAATCCGGCAGTGATGCTCAATTGGAAGACAGAAATGGTTGGCGTGAGCTCTTCACGGTGGAGCTAATCGGGCTTGTGAGTGAGGATCACGATGACAGGTTGAGCTGTGGAGGTTCACTAGGGTGGTTTGTGTGGTGGGGCAGCGGGCTGAGGTGAGTTATGGATCGAAGAGTTGTGCTCTGTTTTGAGTGTGGAAAAAAGGGTACTTCTGCGAGGTTGAGTGCGGTGGTTTCCGACGTGTGGGGTGCTGTAAAGGAGCAAGGGTGGTGGAGGGTGGCTCATGGTGTCTCAGTGTGGGCTTCTTGTGGTGGTTCTCCGCTTGGTTGCTGTACTTCACGTGGGGGAAAATAGCTTGCGGCTTGGGGTGCTTTTGTCGTCGTTGAACGGTGTTGCGCATTGCCGTTGGTTCACGTTGTGTGTGTGGTGCAGATATGGTGGCTCGCATCTCAGCTGTGGGGCTCACATTGTTTCTGTTTGTTTGAAACAGCTTCTTGTATGGTGGTGTTTGAGTCCGTTACTGATGCTACGGTGACACAGGGCTGCGTCCCGGGCTAGGCTTCTATTTATGGCCATGGCTGGGTTGTGCAGGGTAGGCCACGGAGCTTGAGAGAAATCGAGAGGGATATAAGCGTTGGGTTTACGACAGTGCAGTTGACTCAAAATCTGTGCATTTTTTTTTTTTTTGTATTGCTTGTGGTTGTTAAAAGTGGAGGAGAGAGTGACTCGTTTTAGGGAGATTGAAGCTTGAACGTGGGCTGCATTTTGATGCAATCTGAACGTGGAGGAAGGGTGCGGCTTGTGGAGGTGCTGCATTGGGCCTATTCTTAAATTTTAAAATAAACCAACACGACCCATAACTTTTCGGGCCAATTATTAAATAAAAAGATTTCACTTTGTCTATAAAATATTAAAGATTTTAACGAAATTAAACAAGCTTATAAAAATTTATATTCCATCAAAATAAAATTTCGAACCCTATTCAATCTTACTCGATAAATTTTAAATGGACTTTTCATAAATATTAATCTTAATAAAATTAAAAGTTCATGGGCTTGGATTTGGGTTTGGGTGTTACGAAAAAAACATAGGTCTAATGAATAGGAGGTGGTTTATTCTCAAAAATAGTAAGCCCAATTTAAGGCTGCCGGCCCATTAGTTTACTTGTGACAATCTGCTCTAGAGAATATGTAAGCCCATAGAAAAAACAAAAACAAAAACAAAACAAAAAGAATAGGGTAAACGCGACGAAATATAGAAATTAGGGTTTCTCGCTGTGGCTCGAGTATACATATATATATATATATATAGTCGCTGGTTTTACCTTCATAGCGCTCTTCGACAGCACTTGCGGCCTTTGGGAGCGCTCTGGTCGTCAGCTCCACAAGCTTCTCTGACAGGCGAAGTCAAAATGGTATCTTTCTCTTCTTATTGATACTTTCTTCTATTTTCTTGGTTTCTCAGAAACCGAAGGCAGCGTTACATTTTTTTTTGACCGTGTTGCGTATCATTTGGCTCTTGTTTCTCTCAATATGGACGAGCTGTTTCCCTGGATTGTCATGATAATAAAGAAAAGAGGTGAAAAGCAAATCTAGGATGTATGTGAAGCAACCAAATAGTGGGTTAATGAACATTTTCAAAACTTCTAGTTTCTCTCTTTTGTGTGTAAGTTTTTTTTTTTCGTTTTTTAAGTATTTTCATCGACCAATTTTGGGTTTTTGCTATTGCTCCTATGTTAGGTCTCTCCGGATTTTTGGTGTTTGTTCTTTTTTAACCCACAGTCTCTTAGTTTTATCAGCAAGCAAATGGTAGGCTAATGTCAATCCTTTTCAAACCAACTTTCTGGTTTAAAATCAAAAGTATAGAAGGAAAGAAGCTTTTAGTTATTGATTTTGATCGTTAAAAGAACACGTTTCACGTTCTTCTAGGATTCTTTCGTTCAATCTAGTTGTTTTATCACAGAGATAGTTAGGGCTATTGTAAATTTATACCTCAAGATTACGTGAGGCTCAGAGCATGTACCAGTACAGGTTCTTTTTGTGATCGAATTATATCTATATGTGCTTTTAACTGTACGTATGTATTTATGCATGCGTAAAATATGCATTTTTTTATATAGTTATTTCCAATTTTGTTGATGCTTTTGAAAACTTTAAGACGTAACAGCTATTTCAGGAAGCTTAAATGCCTTTTTTGTGGGACTTAGCGTTTCTAGTTGTGAACGTGGTGATTGCCATTTGGATTAGTGTAGTAGGGAGACTGGTAGTATTATCTTTCTATCGCTGCCGTTGGTGTTTTTGCATTGCCCATATGGGTAAATATTGCGATCTCACCTGTTGTTTTGAAAAGTATGTAAAAAAGATATCAAATGGAAATTTACATGCAAATCTTTGGTTTATTAGGATTACCTTATAGTTCCTGAAACAATGTTTAGCCCACTTTCACCTTTTTGGTAACTAGATTTTACTTTGTCCTTCGCTTTTCACACAAGTTTCTCAGCCACCAAATGGAGTTTACTCTCTGTTCTCCAATAAGCAAATGGAGGGTACCATTACAAAACAATGTTATTCTAAATTGATAATTATTATATGTTTTTATGTGGAATCTGTACAGTGGTGGCATTAAGCTGAAAAAATGTGCGATTTTAGTTGGTAAGTTAAAACATATTTTGAGTGTTACTATGCTGAAGTCTGTTATGGGCCTTTTATTTTGTGTTATTGCATTTAGTTGGTTTAAATTTATACTGATTGTTTGCTCTACTTCTAACAGCCAAGCAAATACATGAGATCAAGGATTTCCTTCTCACTGCAAGAAGGAAGGATGCTCGCTCTGTCAAAATCAAGAGGAGCAGGGATGTGGTGAAGTTAAAAGTTCGCTGCTCCAAGTACCTTTACACACTGTGTTGTGTTTGACTCGGAGAAGGCTGAGAAGTTGAAGCAGTCCCTTCTCCAGGTCTCACTGTTTTTTTTTTTCAACCGTCTTTTTTCAGCTGTCAAGCTTTGATTATTTGCCTCTTTGAGGAATAAGAGTCCAACATGCACACACCCTTCACTTCAGTCTTGCATATTAACTTTCATATTATGGTTAGTTCAGCTTCTGGCTGGATGTTCTGTCAAGTGCCAATTAGCACCATCCAATGGGAGGCTGACACCTCCCATTTGTCTAAACTTGAGTTGCATCCCATAAAATCATAACCGACGTGAATTTAACTAATGTCAAACCCCATCTGCAAGACACCTCTGCCTTGCTCCAGGCCCGGGTCTTTCTGGGCTTTGAGGAAGAAAGTTGCTCTCTCTCTCTGTACAAGTAAACTTTCTTTTCTTAACCTTACAGAAAACACTACCTAACAATTGTGATGAATCGTAACAAAGTCTTCTCTCTATTTCTGCAAAACACAAAACGAGATGTGAAGAAAATGGAAAAGAAATAAAAGTTGTGTTAAAAAGAGTATTCTCATGTGGTTTGTTTAAAAGGAAAATTTAAGTGGATGCTGAGAGTTGCCGTTGTTAAAAGGAAGGAGAAAAAAAAAATGACCCAGCGTTGAATTTCTTGATAAAGAAACTGAGCAAAAGCTGCAAAAAAAAGGAGCAAATAGGAGGAAAGTAGGTTATGCTTGGTAGATGAGATAAGATGAGAAGTTTTATAAATTTTGTAAATAGTGTTGAGATGAAAGTTTAAAATATTATTATTGTTTTGGGATTTGAAAAAGTTAATTAGAATTTGAAAAAATTGATTGTTTATTATATTTTATACGGGGATTTGAAAAAGATGTAATGATGAGATGAGATTTCTCATCTTTGCCCCCAAACATAACCTAACTCTTCCAGAGTCTTCCTTATCGCTTATTTTCCAAATCAAAAAAAAAACCAGCTCTGGAGGCTGAGAATACTGGTTACCCATGAAAGTTCATTTTCTCTGTCGCCAGCCAGTCTCTTTCCAAATATAATAATAATAGTCAAACTTGCTATAAAAGCCAAGCGACCGTGTTGTTTTCCAGAGTGGTTACAGAGGCTAGCTAGCTGAGCAGGAGCAGAGTGGAACCATTAATTTTCTTCACGTCCGCTGGACATGATTTTTGGGCACTGGGCAAGTGGGCAATGAAGCTGAAAGCTTGCTAAACTCTCTAACTCAACTCTCTCTGTCTCCCTCCCTTTAAAAGTAAAGACCTTTAGTCCAGTTAAATGTGGATGTTATTCTTGTGGAGCATAGTGGATTATACGCTTGAAAGTATGTGTTACGTGGTGTAGGTTGATATTGTGCTCAACCTTTTTATTTTGTGGGTCACAATCTGATGATTCATTCTTTATTTGCAGGTTTGAGTGTGCAGGATCTTTGAAGGAATGTAGTTTTGCGAGTTACCATGAGAAGCTGAAACATTTTTGTTCTTTCTGCTTTAGATTGTCACCTTAATGTCAGTTTTTCAGCCTTAGACGGCGTAGAACCTTGTAGTTTGGCTCAAATTGTAGATGGATCTGGTGGTGAGTTATGTATTAATTTAATGAAGACTTCAATTGTACGGGGGGATCTTTTCTATGATCATTCCCTTGGAAACATGAAAATTGGGTAGAGGCGGGGGTGGGTGTTGGTGATTGCACATTTTCTGCATGTTGTGATTGAAATTAGCTATTACTTCCCTAGGTTAAATGCATTGAAAAAGTCATTGGAAGTCCATCTCTGAGCTGCTTTGGTGAATATGCCATTATCTGCCCTTTTGATTGGCATTTTGTTGGGAGCAGAAGTCTCAATCAATTTTGGGATATCCTCCATGTTTGCAGCTAAGACTGTTCATTCAGGCTGAATTTTTTGCGATTTCATCTTAGATAATTTAATAGATAATTCTTCCACTACCACCACATAGAAGTTATTTGCACCCAAGGGTTCAAACGTTAGAACTAGAGTGAGCTTACAAAATGTTTCCAACGATTTTGCTTTCTATTGAAAGTCAATGCCTTAATAACACTTTCAAAAAAAAAAAAAAATTCTACTCAACCTCTTATTATTCATTTAATTTCACACGCTACATTTTTTTTATTTTTATTTTTTATCAAATATTTAATATAGAAATAATGAATAGTAAAATTAAATTAATTTAAAAAGAATAAATACAAAAAAAAAAAAAAAATTTAAAAAAAATATTAAAAAAAATGTGGTGTGTGGAAGGTTGAAGAGGTTGTGTAGCATTTCTCTTCAAAAAAAGGATGATTCTTGACTGTTGAAATCGCCCAATCAGATTAGTGCAAGCGGGGATACAAACTATATGAATCAAGCCGAATTTGTGAATTTGTATTAATTAGGCTCAGCTCTAATTGGGCTGATCTTTAATGTAAATACTATATTTTGAATATACTTATTTGAATATCTAAACTTGAATAAAATCCGAAGAAAAATAATAAACATACAATATTTTTTACAATATATTTCACAATCATGTGTTTAAATGAGGGGTATTATTAAAAAATACTATATAAAAAATAACATCACTTTACAAGAATATTTTCATTTTACATCGTGTTGTGAAGAGTGTTGTGTATCATCACTCAATAGTAATTGATGTGAAGAAATTTTTATCTCGCTAATCATATCATTAATGTTCAAATTATAAGTGAATGAGTCGAGCTTGATGGTGTTTTGGATTTTATTTTGATTAATGTAAAAGATTTTAAATAAACGAATGAGTTGGCTTGAGAAGCCTGAGAGATTTTATTTTGACTAATGTAAAAGATTTTAAATTTTGTCATGAATTTTAATTATTTTAGCTATTTTTTATTAAAACTATTCATATGATATAACCTTTATAACATGAATTAATTTATAGTCTTGAGTTTTAAAAAATAATTCATAAGGTAAATATAATACATTAAACCATTAAATATATGTAATAAAAAACGTTATAAGCATAAGTTATAGACATATAGTTCCATAATATAGTATGATTAAATATATATAAATATATTATAAGTAAGGCCTGCAATCCGACCCTTAAAAACCAAGGAAGAGTTGCTGGTTTCCTTTAATGTGATTGTTTCCTCAAAACCAAACACTAAACGGTTTGGTCGGAAACAGACCCTTAAAGCCCCCTCTTCAGCAAAAGTCTTATCAGAACTTTCCAAATGTGTCTCACTCGATCTTGCCTTATAAGACCTCTTTATAGAATCTTCATGATTCCAAGAAATCAGCACATCTTCAGTTACCACTATATTGGCCTCAATTTCAGCATCAGTCAAACCAGGTTCTGGATATCCTCCTTTGACTCAGCGTTTCCTTTTGGAGCTTCATCCCTGTCCTCCTCCCCCTTCCTCCATGACTGGCCCTCTTCAGTGTGGTGGCAGTCTCCATCACCATATTTCTTTTTTGTATCATCACTATACTTAACTGCTGGAGCTCTCATCCACACACCATATTGTAGCGTACCACTGCCAATTGAACCAATAGGACAGCCTTGCTGAGAGTGCTTTATAACCCACATTTAAAACAAAATTTAGGCAATCGTTCATACTTGAAATGCACCCAAGTCTTCTTGCCTTCAACAGTTAAAAACATACCCCTTAGGAGAGCTTTTGAAATATCCACTTCCACCTTATCCTTAGAAATTCCCCCCACCCAATCCCTCTTTCATCTGCCTGAACTGTTATAACTCTCCCAATACTTTCACCAATCTGGACTCCCACATCATGTGTCATGCTTGCAAGAGGCATGTTGTAAGCCTGCACCCAAAACTCTTCTTTGTTGAAGAGAACTTCATTGATTGATCTGTTTCCATGAAAAAACTTGAAGACACAATAACCATCTGTCAAATGACCATGGTCTGCCATGGATCACACGCTGTAGATCCTTCTCTTTATTGAACTCTATCAGAAACTTGTTCACCCCAACTTTGTGAGAATTGGATCCAACTCTCTCACATCTCCATACCTTTGACATAGTATTCTTGAATGCCCCTCGATTAACAGGTTTTTCTGCTATGATCATAACCAGTAAACAAAATGACCATGTTGCATAGCCTTTGCAGTAGAATTGGATGGTAGAAACCACCACCTCTTTTTCCTTTTCAGTGAGACATAGACCCTCCCACTGATTTGCCAGATCCTCCTCCATTGTACCCTCTTCAAACCAGCCAAGCCAGTCTAAGAGACTCAACTCTTCCTAGAGAGAAAACCTCACCCAGCAAGGAGAGGACGACAAAGCCTTGCTAGACTGGAAGACATCACGATCCAGCAGCAACTTAAAACCCAACTTGAAACTCTGAATCACAATAAGGAAACAGACCCTTAAAACCTATAATCCATTCTCACCCTACTTGCCAAAAAACCCAAGAATAGATAAAAAACAGGAAGACATCATGATCCAGCAGCAACTTAATGGTTTAATGTGGATGTAACGTTTAATGTTATATCTATCATGGGTTGGAGAAGGAAATAAAAGAGGCGTACCCTCTGCTTGCAAGCCAGATCTACAGACAACAGCTTTTTCTCCCCCTCCTATTTTTTTTTTCTCTTTTATTTGAGAACTTATTATTCAAGGCTATCAAGTCTTCTGTACTGAAGGCTTTTCTCAGAAACTGCAGCACAAATTTTTTCATATCCAGCCAGTCAATGAAATTTGTTTCGGTTGCTACAAATAACAATAAAAGGTGTTGTTGCTGCAGTATATTTTTCATATCAATGATGTTCGATTTAAACACACCCCCCGCAAATTGATATATCAATTGCAAAAACTCCCAGTCTAACAGGTGTCCAGCAAACTCCTTGTTTTTATAACTTTCTGATATAGTTTTAACTAGACTCATGCAGTTTTAACTATATAGGATGTACACTTTATTGCACACAAATACTCTTCCATGAAGAATCCTACTTACATGTGTCGGTACAAAACCTCTGTAGTTTCAAAGCTTGTAGTACAACAAGATCTTGACTTGGCATGATTTAAAATCTTATAATCTTGACTAGAGCATGAAAACAGCTACCATTTCATTTTCATCTGATATTTGAGTGTTGAAGTGGATATGCACATGGACACCAAATACAGAAAAGGGTATAGGCAAAGCTGGGTTCAAAATTCTAAATCCATATCTACAGCATCAATTCATAATCCTACAAAATCAAACTGAACCAAAAATGGAGAAATGCGTTTTTTTTTCCTTAATTACGTTCTATTTCCTCATAATCTCTAGTCAGAAGAGGCTTTTACCTCTCTACTGGCATCTAATGCAAGCTAAGAAATCAATATGGTTTTTTTAAATTTTTTTTTTTTTTTAATGAATATGAAAATCGCAGTTTAAAGAAGTTGGTTAATGACAATTTAGAAAGCAAACAAATAATTTTTTTTTTTTTTTATCAGTAGCAATCAAACAAAGAAATCAACAGGCAGCAGAACACTTTCTAAACTATTGTCCCCTTTGCAATTTTCCCTTTTCGTAAACATAGCAAACCGACACCTTACGCAACAATCAGCTGATTGGCAAGGAAATGAAGAACCATATGAAATGGGGGGTTTTCTCACCTGCAATAAGCAGAGATAGGCTTGGAGGGCTCAGTGACCACGACAATATCACCACTTTCTCTTCACCCTTCCTTTTCTCCGAGTTAACACCCGAGCCTCCGCTCTCACCACAACACGCTACTCGGCTTGGCGCTACCCACATGACAGAAAGATAAAGACTCGGAGTGCGTCCCAAAGATGATTCCTCCTCTGCTTTGGTTGAGGCCCTCAGCGGGTGACTTACTGTAAGAGAACCCGTCACCCACCAAGCTTAGAATCAACGCAATTGAAATGGAAAATGGGTCTCTGAAAACTTTTTGGTCTGAATGAACGAATCTCCGGCTCTCTGTGAGGGTAGGTGAAATATATTTTGGAATTGAAAGGTGGTGTGGGTGACGAACTTGTGGAGGGCACGCCCCGTCGCAATCTAAGAAGGAATAATACGATGACAAATGAACGGAAAGGAATGCGCTGACGAACAGAGGGAATGGAGGCGACGGGGAACGGAGGCAACAACCACGTCGACGAACGGAAGTGATGACAATGAGGAAGAGAATGGGGGAGGGATAGCCAGCTAGGTTTTGACTTGGATTCTACACTTAAAACGTGACTTTAGGCGGGTTGAGGCACTTCACAGGTTCGACCCGAAAATTAGTTTAACCCGTTATTGTCGATCGGATCGGGCCTGCGGTTTTTACACAGGCCTAATTACAACTGTTTTGCAACGTATTTCATACCCTGGCTAGTTCGTTGCACCTGTGGAGCAACCTACAAAAACGACAACAGGTAAGGGCTGGGGATGTGTGTGCAAGCAAAACCTCCAATGCCAAAATTAGCGTTGAGGGTGTTGATAGAAAGAAAGGGAAAGAATGAGGGAGTAGAAGGTGAAGAGAGAATCCCCTTATCCAAACTTGGAGATAGGTTTATATACTAAGCCGAGGTGGTCCCCTCTTTACTATTGCTGGTTGCCTGTAGGCTGTATTGGACACCACGTCCCTGGCAGCGTACTACTCGCGTCTTTAGTGGCCACGCATCACACACTCAAGGCTAGAGTGTCCTTCATGTCTGTACTTTCTGTCAGGCAGAGGAAGTCTCTTGGGCTAGGAGGAGGTTCCTAGCATTGTTGTCACTTGTGGCTATTCCTGTACCATCAACGTGGAATGATCTCCTACAGGGTGTGTGGGTAATGAGATGTGTGGTTGTTCTGTCAGTCCTTCTCTCTTTGGTATGTACCCCACGGGCTAGGGCCCGGGTCTTTCTTATTATCTATGTGGAGTTGGGCTGTGCACATCCTAAGAGGGTCCAGGGACTTTGCTCACCCTGCCGAGGGGGAAATCCCCTCCCAGTTAACTCAAAAATCCTTGTCGCACACGTGTGATAGGGATTTTAGATTATTTTTTGTCATAAATGTACACGAAGCAGCATGTGTGGGCCACCCCAGAGGTGTGTGCCAGTTAAATTTCCCGCACATTGGTACTAGGCACATGACAAGCTCAAACTGATGGCGGTTGACTGGTACATGTTCATCACTTGCTCGTGCCTTTCTTTGTCGAGGCTAGGGTGGTGCAACAGTCCATTGTCTCCATCATTACATGCAGCAGAGATCTCGGGATTCGTTCCCGACTGATCTTTTCTAGTGGCTCCTGTCCTTCCCATACATTTGTACATAGCATTCCTGAGCTAGCACTTGTTCTCCCTTGACCTCACCACTCCAGTTTTTGTGGGAAACTTCATTTCCAAGTGGTAAGTCGATGTTATTGCCTTAAGGTTGTTTAAAGTGTGAGGCGTCCTAAGATTGCGTTGTATGACGATGGGGCTTTTACTATGAGGAAGTCGGTTATTGTCGCGACGAACTTGGTGGACTTCCCAACCAATATCGATAAGGTGATGGCTACTATCGGCTGGATTATGTCTCCCATGAATCCTTTCAATGGCATGAGGGTTGGGCGTAGGCGATTGGGGTTAATTCCCATTTTGATGAAAGTATCCCAAAATAGGATGTCGGCCGAGCTACCGCTATCTATCAAAATCATTCTCATAGTGAAGTTGGTGGCTAGTATGGTCACAACGACGGTGTTGTTGTGGGGGTGGTGCACTTCTCTCACTATCTTTCTCATTCGAATGTGATGATAGTTGCATCTGAGCATCTCCATTGTTTATCTCGAGGCTTCTTTACTGCTAACACTTCTTCATATCAGACTTCTTCATATTAGATGAGGTGGGGCCACCCCCAGTGTACCCTTTTGCTATGGTTTGAATTTCTCCAGAGGCTCTCATTGCATGCCAACGCGTTGCAGGGTGGGCTCCGTGTGGCCCTGCCCTCGCCACTTTGCTTCTTAAGGTTTCACTCTGTTGTGCTCGCTACATGGTCAGCTATCCATCAATCTTTCATGGGATGCTGGGCGACCAATCATTCCAACTCCCCCATCCTTCTTTTTAGGGTGTAACAATCTTCAGTATTGTGTCAGTCCAATTGGTGGTATGTATAGAAGCGATGATCTCTTTGGTCTTGTTGATTGACCTCTTGCGATGTCGACTGGTTCTCCTCCTGTATGGTCAAACTGGTGTGGGTCCATGTCGGTCCTTGTATCTTAGCTGATGTGTTCTTCCCTCACCTTGCCTCATTGCTGTGCTTTCTTCAACCTTTCAAGGACCTTTCCTCGAGCGGACCCACTAGCCTTCAAGTTTGCTTGTCCCAATTTCGTCTTCTTGGGTGCTGTCAAGGCCCGCTCGGCACGGTCCATGAATTCGTGCAACGTTGTGGGGGTCTTCCTTGCCAGCTCTGCCATAAATGGGTTTTAGGGCCAAATTCCTCCCAAAAGGGTGGCAAAGGTGATCTTTTCATTTTGGTTGTCTGCCGTCATTCATTCCTTATTGAACTAGGATATGTATACTTTCAAGTTCTCATCCTCCCACTACTTTATGGTTATGAGGTATGCCATCGGTCGTCTCCTCTTTCGACTCGCCATGAACTGTGACAAGAATAAACTGGCTAGCTCTCCAAAACCATTGATTGATCCTGGTGGCAGTGAGCCAAACCATCCCTTTGCTGCCCCCTTTAACATTAGTGGGAAGGCTCGGCACGCGATCTCCCTCAAAAAACTGTGGAGGGTTATGTGAGCCTTGAAAGTTTCTAGGTGCTCGATGAGATCCTTGGACCCATCAAACATCTCCATTTGAGGAACTTTGAATTTAGGTGGGAGAGGCGCCGCCATGACCTTTGTGCTGTATTAAAGTCAGTGCTGGTTAGTAGCTAGTCGACCAAGAATGATGCGCCCATCTTTTTGGCCATTTCCTCATACTTGTCCATGAGTCCGCTTAACTTGTGGTGCATCGGCCACCTTTCTTCTTCAGCCACATCCATTCCTGTTGCGCTTCATGATTTTGCGTGCTCATTTTGGCTTGGTTCGACATCTTCCATGGCTCCACTATGTCCCTTCCTCAAGGCTTCATTCTCTTGCTGAAGCCTCTCCACTTCCATTTTCAGTATCTTGACCACCTCCTCCATTTCAATGAATCTTACTTCCATCTTCCCTGAGGATTCCTCTTATCCATGGGTGGCTTGTGAATGCATTGTGGCTGGCATACAAATGACACATTGTTCTATCGCATCCCATAGACGACACCACTGTTTGTGACGTGGTTCATACCTCGGTTGGTTCGTCGTACCCATGGAGCAAACTGCAAAAATGACAACACGTAAGGGCTCGGGGTGAGTGTGCATGCGACACCTCCGATGCCAAAGTTAGCGTTGAGTGTATTGATAGAAAGGGAAAAGAATTAGGGAGTAGAAGTCAAAGAGAAAATCCCCTTTACCCAAGCTTGGAGATAGATTTATATATTGAAATCAGGTGGTCCCCTCTTTACTACTGCTGGGTTGCTTGCAGGTAGGGGTGGCAAATCATGCTTTTGGATTGTGTTCGTATTGTGTCAAGTCATGAGAATTCAACTATATAGGTCAACCCAACCACGACCCGTTAAGCTAAACGTGTCAAACTTTCAAACCTTAACCCAACTTATTTAGATAATTGGTTGTGTCGTGTCACCTGCTTTGACCTGTTTAATAATTAATTAGTAATATATTTACACAATACGACCCATTTAAACCCGTTTCATGCAAATGGGTTGAATTAACACACATAACTCATTTGACCTAATTAACATAATTTCACATAAAAGTTAAAATCTATATTTATAAGTAACCATAATATCTTAAATATATGTATATTTAAGTATTTTTCAAATTTTAACATACAATAAAATAAATATTACAAACCATACAATAACAAATATGAGTGTAAGGGGCTTTTCCCTCTCTATCTTAGCGGGATTGAGAAGGGCAATTAAGGGAATAAGAAACGAAGGTCCAACCCAGAACGAATAGAATCTTCGGCCTGGCCCACAGGTAGGGCCCCCCTCCTTGAGACCCCTCGAACAGCGCCCAACCTTTGAGTATCTGTCCGCTTAAAGGGCGGGAAATAAGGGGGACCCTTGATCCTCTGACAAAGAGACATCGACGGACCACCAAGGATGCCAGCAAGATAAGGCAAATCGGGGAAGCACGTCACATTAATGACATCACTATCCAAGTTACATGCCACATCAATGACGCTGTCGCAAAGGCACGCCGCATTAAAAGACTTTGACAAAAGGGAAAGTAAAAGGACATGGACTCCATGGGGGCAGACACAATCTGTGTAACATCCCGGATTTTAGTGTATTTTTAAAGAATGTTTATTTTAATTATTTATTGCGTAATTCTCTTGTTTTAATATTTTAGAGGTTTTATTTTATTATTTTATTGGATTTTCCTATTTTTATTAATTATTATTTTTGGAGTTTTAGAATATTATTTTAGAATATTTTAAATGGTGAAAAAATTATTTTTACTGGGCTTTCTTATTATTAATTATTGTGGTGAATTTAAATTGATCTTTAATTTAAATTGGGTTGTTTATGTGTTTTAAAATTATTATTGTTTATTAAAGCATTTCACTGCATTTGATTAATTTTAATTAGTGATATGCAATTTAATTCCTCTTTATTTTAAAGGATATTTTTGTCAGAGTTTAATTTTTATGTTAGTTAATTTTGAGCTAAATTGATTTATTTATTTTAACTGTTTTAAAAAATAGTTATTGTTTTATTTGAATATTTCACTGTGTTTGGATTATTTTATTTAGCTTTCGGTTTTAATTTCATCTCCGTTGGATTTTCCGGGACCCAAGTTGAAAAGACTGGATCTCCTTTTTCTTCTTTCTCTTTTTCTTTTTCTCTTTTTCTTCTTTCTTCTCCCGGTTCCTCCCCCCAGCCCGACCCTTTCTCTCTCTCCTCTCCCCGTGCGAATCGGCTCCCCCTCCCAGCGCCGCCGTGCGCCACCATTTTCCGGCATCGCCCAGCCCATCGTGTCCCCTTCTCGCCGGCGACCCTACAGCTCCGATTTCAGCCCGTCCCTCGTCGAAAATCGCCCGCACGGGCGCCGCCAAGCTGCGGCTTCTCTTCCTCGTTTCGTCGCCGTCCGGCCACCTCCGGCCACCATCTCTCTACCACATCACCACCGGCCCTCAAGCAACCATTTGGACCCAACCTCGGCTCCGATCCGTCGCCGGAGCAGTCCCATCGAGCACTCTCTCCGATCCGAGTTTCTTGGCTTTCCACCGCCGTTTCGGCCGCCACCCACGACCAACCATCACCACCATTAGATTCCCCACCTCCCATAGGCCCTACCCTATCGTTCCCATGTTTTTGTTTGAACCAGGGTGAAATTTGAGTTTCACTGCGTTTCGGCCACAGTGTTTTTACACTGTGACAGTTGCTGTTTTGGTGCTTCTAGTTCCTCCGTGATCCTCCATAAATTATTTTAAAGCACTGTAAGTATTTCTCCAAAAGACTTTTAAGATTTAAATATATTTTTGCAATGACCTGTTTTATAAACTGTAAATTGGTATCTGTTTAGACTGTTGGTTATTTGGAAATTATTGTGAATTGTTGGTTGTTGGTAATTGGTCATTTTCATGGCATTGTGCACGCATGAGTGGGTGTGTAATTTTGAAAAGGCTTTCTGGGTGTGTGTGTATAACCCCCAAGCCGAGATGGGTTATTATCTCGGTGGAGCTCCTCTGGGCACTCGGGAGCGGAATATACTGAGTGTTGTCCCCTGGAGCTGTTGCTCGGGACTTGGACGGGATGGTAGCGCTCTTGATCCGACTCCGTGATCTCTCGGGCTGGCGGAGATCAGAGGATGCTTGGCTATGTACGCGGTGGGCGCGGAACTGGGCATCTCTCATGTTTATTACTCACATGGCCGTTACCCGTGGAGTGAATAAAGAAGCCAGGGTATGTGGATGGTCCCTAGGGGAGGCCATGGTACATACGGATTAAAATTGGAATTAATGTATTTATTCCTATGTTTTTAAATTGTGCCAAATGGTGATTTTGGCATGCGTGGAAAACTGTGATTTTCGAGAAATGGTGTTTTTCTCGGGTTTGGTGTTTTGGTCATCATGTGCATGCATAGTGGCTGTTGTATTTATATATTTGTCATCTTGGAGTATTTTTGGGTTTTACTTACCTGTGGTACCATTTATTGGTACTGCAGATTTTGATGCAGGTTTTGATGAGGTTGAGCCCGAGGATGCGGCTCCGCTTGAGGAGTAAGGACATTTGGCTATATTTTTATTTGGTATTTGTATTTTTATTTGATGTCGTTTTATAAACAAGAAAATTGTATTATATTGACTTTTGGATTTCTGTATTATTTTTGTATTGTATTAAATTCTGGTACTTAGTTATCTGACTTAACCTTTCCGCTGCGTTTTACTTTGTACACGTGTTGCATTTCACACACTTGGCACGTGTCGTTGGGGTACGTGACCGTGTTATCATCATCCCGGGTGTCTCAATTTCCGTGCTATTCGTACATGAAAGTCGGGGGCGCCACAATCTGTCCCCCCAAACTCCCGGTATAAATAGCAACTCCCAGGTACGAGAAATGTCTCTTTGATCCCATGAATCTTTCATTATTTACAAACTTTCAAAACACGATACTATAGCATCGGAGACTCCTTGGCCCCAAGGCCACCATCTCCCAGTTGCCTTCTTTTCTAGTTTTGCAGGCCTAGTTCTGAAGACCTGAGTTGCCGAAACTTGGCCTAAAACTGTACGAAACACGACATTAATAGTGGTGCCGTCTATGGGATTGTTGTAGATCTTGTATGTACTTCGTATGCCTGTGACAACCCGTTCTGGACAACTCGGAAGAGACACAGAGGAAGCCATGGAAGCATGGCTGAATGCTATGGAGGACTGGGTGACGAAGTTGACCGTTGAGGTGCAAACATTTCGCAAAGAGAATGAGGAGCTCAAAAAGCCTCAACGAGGGTCGAACGAGGAGGCGAAGCCTAGCGATAGCGAGCACGTGGAGGAGGAGAGGAAGAACATGTAGGACGAGCTCCACAATCTCAAAGGAAAGTGGGCACATCGTTGTCGGTGGACCAACTGCTCATAAGCACTGGTCTACCCTACACAGAGGAGGTGATGGCTGTGCCATTACCACTAAAGTTCAGGGTCCCATACATGGAGATGTACGATGGAGGGGTGGGACCCCCTTGAGCACCTGGAAACCTTTTGGGCTCACATAACATTGCATGATTTCTCGGGGGAGGTGGCATGCAGGGCGTTCTCGCTGACCCTAAAGGGACCAACATGAGTATGGTTCGGGTCTATGGCACCCGGTTCTATAGACAGTTTTGATGAGCTAGCTCGACTATATTTGACGTAATTCATGTCAAGATGACAAAGGTGATGCCCATTAGCGTACCTCCTCACCATCAAGCAGGGAGAGGAGGAAAGTCTCAAGATGTATCTATCCCGGTTCAATAGGGAGTGCATGACCACTGATGACTAGGACGAGAAGATAACCTTGTCGGTGCTTCTGGGAGGGGTCTGGCCACGATCCCAGTTCATGGCCAAGTTGGCGAGATGGACTCCAGTGACGTTGCGGGAGTTTATGGACCAGGTCGATAACTTCATTAACACTGAAGACATTCTTCGAGCCCTAACGTAGCTGACGAAGAAGGAGCTGGAGTGAGCGAAGAGGAAGGCAAGGGCCCCAACCAAGGCTAAATTCCAAGAAAAGCCGAAAAAGAGCTCCCACGACAAGAGAAAGGAGGAAGCTCAGACGAGGGGATCGGGACCCACTTCTATAGACCCGTTTTCACCATCCATGAGGTCGACACCTTGCTGCCCGCCAAGACGATGATTGAGGCATTGTCTCCCACTATTGCACATACCACAGGTCCACCTAAAGACTGGAGCAAGAAAAGGGAGGAAGATCAAGGGAAAGGAGCACGGACTGAGTTGACCAATGAAGAAGGGAAGAAAGCCCTCAACAACGACCATTAGCATGAGGGCCGCAACAAGATCACCCCTGCTCACCACAGTGGGGGGACCTCCACTCCAGGAAATCCAAACATAGCGGGAGGATTCACAGGCAGGGGCACTTCCTCCTCAAGTAGAAAGGCATACCCTAGGCGGGCTTGGTATCATGAGGTGTATCCGGCAGAATACCAACCCTCAAAGCATCGAAGGGGCGAGCTGACTCCAGTCATCTTCTTTGAAGAGGCGGACGAAGAATGGGTTTTGTACCCCCACTATGATGCATTGGTGGTGACCATGTTGGTCGTCAAGTTCACCAACTGCAAAATTCTCATTGACAACGGGAGCTCTGCGGACATTTGGGAAGTTTCACCAGGATGGAAAATAGATGCTGCCTGGCTGCATCCGACTCCCATGCCCCTAAAGGGATTCACCGGGAATATGGTTTATCCTGTGGGAACCATCATTATGCTGTCGGTCCTCGCGGGCAGCACCCCTTGCATTACCGCAATCATGGTCAACATCGTAGTGGTGAGAACTCCTCGTTCTACAACGCCATCATAGGAAGGCCTACCCTCTATAGCTTGTGGGCCGTCACGTCAACCTACCACCTCAAGATGAAATTTTCGACTCCTCATGGAGTGGGAAAAATTGGAGGCGAACTAGTCATGGCAAGGGAATGTTACGTCTAGGAATTGAAGTAGAAGGATGATGTGGTTACCCTAGATGACACCTCTAGGAGAGAGTAGGTCATGCACCGCTTGGAGAGCCTTGGTAGGCCTTAGTTTGCAGCTCGCCCTATTGGGCTCTACAGGGAGCGAGAAGGTGCATGGTCCCAGAGGCAAACGCAAAATGGGTGAAAGCTCCCAGACTGAAGGCTCCATTTCCCCTTATTTTGTAATGTGTTATTTAAATACTATAAATTCTTGTTATTTAATGAAAGACATGATTTTCGATGACAACGCAACACATCTACTTCAAAATTTTGCGTTATCAACAAAACATCGACAAGACGATCTTTATTTAACTTAATCTGCAATGAAAAAATTATTGCCAAATCAATGCCTACCTTCCCTGCGATGTCAATGGGCGGGAGTAGGTCCAGTCCCAAACTGCTCGAACAGTGTACCTCTTGCGTGATCAAGGGGACCAGCCCGACCTCCATTGCAGCCAAGAGCAGACCAACCACATCTCTGTTCGAAAAAGTTACCTCCCTTGTGGGGTACCAAAAGGATGAGTACACTAGAGGCTGCTTCATCCTTCCTGCGGTGGAGTGCAGGCTAGCCCTTGATGGCCCAAAGATAAAGACTTACCTTCCTTGCAAGAGTCAAAAGGTAGGAGCGGGTCCAGTCCCAAACTTCTAGAACAATGTACCTCCTGCAAGATCAAGGGGATAGCTAGGCTGAATGCCACTCTACTCCTCCCACGATGCGAAGTGGGTCCTGCCCCTTGGTAGCCCGAATAACTTACCTTGACCTCAGCTGCAATGAAGAGGGGGCTCAATGCCAGCTTGACCCAACACTTACCTTCCCTACGATATCAATAGGCTGGAGCGGGTCCAATCTCAAATTGCCTGGATAGTGTACCTCCCATGGGACCAAATGGGAGAACTAGGCCGAAGGTCGTTCGACCCCTTTTGCAGTCAGTAAAGGCAGCACTGCAGGGACCTCAGTTGAGGGGCCTCTCGTCGATGGGTCCAAGGGTTCCAAAGAACAAGATTCCGCTAGCAGCCCAAGCCAACAGCACCACGAGACGCTAGGCCTCAGGCGTAGCTGATGCCTGCCCTTCAGGAATCGAGGCTCAGGAAAGGGGCCCGTTGTCGACCCCAACCCCCTCCAAGCGTGGTTTCTTCCCCTTGCCCGCTGGAGAAGGATCCAAGGAGTGCTTCCAAGCAAGAGTGACCCAAGGCTAGGCAAGAGTCACCCTATCATCAAAAGGAACATGATTGAGGGGAGGCAAAGAAACCCTTAGGCTCTCCTCGGAAAGAAGGGCTTCTGAGAAGACGTTGTTAGGGTTCTTCTTCACCCATTTCCTAACAATGGTGATACACCATGACTCAACAAGGATAGCCGTCAGACGCACCGCCTTATCCTCAGGAACCCTTTTCCAATTAGTACTAATCGAAAGCTCGCGATGGTTCACCTGACCAATCAGGAATTCCCATCTGCGGTTGGGCACGAGAAAGAACTTTGGAGACCAGTCCTTCACCTGGTAGTATCACGACTCTAGGTTGATGAGGGCATGTGTTGCCTTGAAGCCCAAACGTTCCCTTTCTACTATAAAACCTTGTGAGTGAAGAGGAACTCATGGCTGGTGAGGTTGGCTTGCTCCGGGTCCGCCTCCAGCAAGGTACGTCGCCAGATGATACTACAACAAATCAGAAGCTTCAAAGCATTTGAGTAAAGCTAGGATGGGGTTAGACCAAGGTGATCTAGCATATCACGGATGGGGTGAGGGAAAGGAAGCCTCAAGCCACATAAAAACATAGAAAGAAAGAGAGCAACTCAGGAAGAGTGGCCCTCAGCTTTGACGACACCCTCATGTGGACCAGGAACCTAGAAGATCACTGATTTTGGCACTTGATAGGTAAGGGCCAGTAATGACAGCGTCGCCGCTTGGAGGTTTGAACTCCAAGTGCTGCCCAAGAAAGATGACCTGACGTTGCCAACCTCTAGCGCGTCTCCCCCACTGAAAGCCATGGGTTGGGTGGATTTCTCAGGTGCCATTGAAGAAGAACTAGAAGGTAGTAGAGAAAAGAGAAAGGAGTATAAGTGAAAAGGAGGGGGAGTTAGGAGAAAAAGGATGACAAGAGGATTACAGTGTGGAGAAAGGATACAAGACCATAATCTAATTGCATTTATATAGGAGGAAGGCATCGATTAATCTCCCACTCCCTGTGGCAGAAGGAAGAGGAATGAGACACTTTGAATCTCGAAAAATATGCACCACGAAGCGATGTGAAGGCAAAGAGCTGCTTGACACCCTTGATATTGATACAACTGAAAAGACACCATCAAGGGCAGGAAATGTGAAAAGACATAGTTATCAGGAAATGTGCCAACAAAGGCGGAAAGTGAAATGATATTGGGGTAGCCAAGCGACAAGGAGTCACCTTAAACTTTAGAGCCGTGCACACGTCAGCAGAGGGACCCCGGCCTAGACGTCATGGAAGGTTTAAGATTAAAAATAATTTCTACCATACGAGTCCGATGAGAATTAGCAAGGTAATTGTAAGGGGCTTTTCCCCCCTCTGTCTTAGTAGACCTGAGAAGGGCAACTAAGGGAATAAGAAACGGAGGCCCAGCAAAGAATGAATAGAATCTTCGGCCGGCCCACGGGTAGGCCTCCTAGATGCAACCTTTTTGAGGGAGCATACTATAGGGGGATGTGACTTGCCATCCTAGAGACTCCTTTAACAGCGTCAAGCCCTTGAATACCTGTTCGCGTAATAGGCGGGAAGTAAGGGAGACCCTTAATCCTCTAACTAAGAGACATCGATGGACTACCAAGGATGTTAGAAGGGTAAAAAAATCGGGAAACCACACCTCATTAATGGCACCGCTACCCGACCTGCACGCCACATCAATGACGCTGTCCTAGAGGCAGGCTGTATTAAATGACTCTGTCAGAAGGAACAATAAAAGGACACAGAATCCATGGGGGCAGACACGATGTGTGCCACCTAGGCTCTCAGTATAAATAACAACTCCTAGGTATGAGAAACATCTCTCTGATCCCTAAACTCCTTCATTATTTACAAACTTCCAAAACACAATGCTAACTTTGGAATAGGAGACTCCCTGGCCCTAAGGCCACCCTCTCCCAGTTGCATATTTCTCTATTTTTGCAAGCCCAGTTTTGAAGACTTAAGTTGCTGGGACCTAGCCCAAAGGTGTATGAAACACGGTGTTAACAATGAGCATATGTCTAAAATTACAATCCCAACAATAAAAGCATAAGCATACTGAGAAATAACAATATTACAACTTAACAATAATTAAACTTTAATTTTGAAATAAAATCTAAACATGTCAAAATGGGTTGATTTTATGTTAAGTGGGTTGACTCATTATTGACTCGTTAATAAATCATGTCTTAATGAGTCAACTAGTTTTGACCTAAACCATTTAACTTCAAACCCAAATCTGCTAATTTTGCATCATGTTGGGTTCACGGGTTGTGCCACATATTACCACCCTTACCTGCACGCCGTACTGGACACCACGTCCTTGGCAGGGTACCTACTCGTGTCCTTAATGGCCACACTGTCGCATTCAAGGCTTGAGTGTCCTTTTTCATGTCTGCACTTTGCGTTAGGCAGAGGAAATGTGCTCACTATCCTAACTCTTGGGCTTGGAGGTGGCTCTTGGCGTCGTTGTCGCTTGTGCTTGTCCCCGTAGCATCATCATGGCACAATCTCCTTCAAGGTGTGTGGGTAGTGAGACGCTTGGTCGTTCTGTCATTCCTTCTCTCCTTGGCACGTACCCCATGGGCTAGGGCACTAGTCTTCTCTTATTATCTATGTGCAGTTGGGCCACACACATCCTAGGAGGGCCCAGGGACTTTGCTCAGCCTACCGAGGGGGAAATCCCCTTCCAATAACACACGTTAATAATTATAAATTACATAGGTGTTATCATTTGCATAGTATAATAGAAATCACACTATGTATAATATTAATGATATGATTTTCTAATTAAAGAGAAATACTATCAATAACTTATGCTATGATATGTACTATACTATAATACTTAGTTAAAGTCAATTTGGTAATTGTTTCAAACAAATGTCCATTCACTCATTCATTTATAATTATATCAACAGGCTAATCAATATAACATTTAAAAAAATATAAGTTTAAAAACAAGCTCAAACGAGCCAAGTCGAGCTTATAAGAACTTTGTTCACTAGTTTAAACTGAATTGAGCCAAACTAATGAGTCTAGCTCATTTAATATTCAAACTAATATGAATGTTTATAAACATTTCATTTATTAAATAAGTAGAGCTTTATACAATGAGTTTGCTAGTTGAGTTTGAATTTTTTACAAGTTGTTTTGTTCATTTACAACTCTAATTTGTGGTCTAATTCGCTTTACACTTCACAATGAAAACAAAAATGATGTTCATATTTGAGAAAATTTCCATTTTTCATCCTAACCAGATTCTCTCTATTTTTCTTTCCTTAGTTGAATTTCTTTGGTTCCTCAGGTTGGGGCCTATCTTCTAAATATTTCCATGTTTTGTTTTTCGACCTTTTTAATTTTCTTGATTTTCATGTTTAGCTAATGTTTTTTGCTAATTACCTTGTTTGGCGACAAAAGTACTAACGTATTCTTCTAAAAAAAAAACTAGAACCCCAAAAAGCACACTAGAAGACAATGTCGTCGTTTTACATTAAGTTTTGTTTTAAAATCCCTCCTTCCTACTCTCTCTCCCCATCTCATTGTCGCCCCTAGCCCTCCAACCCCAGTATCTCTCTTTCTTCTCTCGATTGATTTTGGTTTTGGTTTTTGTTTCTCGATTGGTTTTAGGTGGTGGGGATTTTGCCTTGGGTGGGGGTTGGGTGGATGGTTGTAACGACCTGCAAGAAATTCAGGGGATGAATTTCTTTAGGCCTTAGAAATGTCATGAAATCTCTAAAAGATTTGACGAACTCAGCGACTGCTTAGGTTTTAGTCTGTCAGTATAGTCGGATTCCAATCCGCTATGATGAAAAAGTTGCATTTTTATTTCTTTGAGGAACTTGGGAGCATAAGTTGGCGAAAAAAATTGCATCATTTGTCTCAAATGAATATTTATAATTTTTAGGTGCAATGTTATGTTTTCCATTTCTTGGATGATTAGTAGCTGTGAGTGCCTTTTTGATTTAATCGAGACACTTAGGAGCCTACTTTTTTGAAACTAATTGCACCACTAAATTAGTATGATTATTTAGGATTTTTTGGTGCAATATTAATTTTTGTAATTTTTTGAGTGAATAGTAACACTGGGGATATTGCCACGTGGCACTTGGTTCAAACAGCTGCAAATCGCTATGCTGAATGTCCAAAACAGCCTTGAGGAGTATTTATTGGACACTTGGCAAGATCTTTGTCACACGTGATGAATAATGTAGGACACTTGGCACTAGGAGGAACCATGAGATGGAGATGTAAAGGAATGGAAGACAAATCAAGCTCTGTGATCATGCCACCTAAATCAAACACTATTCCATCCCATCAAATACTTTGTGGCAAACCACAAGAGGGTTTCAACCTTAGTGAAATCCCAAATTTTTCATGGAGGAAACCGAAACTCTAAATGGTTTCCCAAAATCCTAAAGTGGCCAGTTTTGCTTAAGTGATTAATCACTTGATTAAATAACTATCACATGCTATCAACCACTCAAATATATACTATTACATCCTCATTCACTCTTTTATACCTTTTTAATTTCATTGGACCAAGAAAAAAGTGGATTTGAGCTTGATCTAACCGAAACCCTAAACCAAATCCCAAATATAGCATAAGCTAAGGCCCATTCGGTTAGGCCCATTTTGGCCTATCAAAAAACCACCACCAATGCAAAGCTTCTTAAGCATGCTTCCCCCACCACCCAAGGTAGTCCAATGGCTGACATGTCAACCCAAATAGTGCTTGGATGGGAGGCCAAGAAGCCATCCAAAACTGCCCCACCCTTCTCGGCAACTACAACCGATACCATGGGTTGAGTAGCTTATGATTTTGCCCACTGTTTTAGTTGCAAAATCCCCATCAATTCAACCACCTCATGTCGGCTCTATCTCCCTATAAATCACACCCCATGCATTTTCCTCACCCTTTGGTTATTTTTCAATCACTTGTTTGGAGATAACTTGGGTGAGAGCATCAGACAATTTTCTTGACAGTTCTTGCATTGTGTTTTACAACCCTTTGTAAGTTGATTGTGATGAAACTTCCTGCATGTATTTTGTTCCTATTTAAGTCTAATTTTTATTGATATATTTTGGGTAATTTTACATTGAGAATTGATTGGTAAAAGTTGGATTTTAACGTACAAAGGTCATGCTGGGGGACAATTTAGATGATGGTGTGAAATCTTGATGTTTTGATGAAGTTTCTATTATAGTTAGGGGTAGGTCTTGATATCATGAAATGCTAACACAGGTTTTACATTTTACAAGTTGATCAAAAGTATGTTAGCATTTTTATTAAAGAGTTATACACATTTTCTTTGAAGTTGAAACTGGAACACATAAAACAATTTATGTTTTGAGGTTGTGATATTTGTAGGTTTTAGAAACCTAGGTTGTGATATTTGTTGGTTTTAGAAACCTATTCCAATGGCTATGAAATTCATATATGCTGTTCTTAAGGTTTTATGCGTTAAGAGTTTCATTTTTAAGAGATTTGGTTTAAATCTTTTTTGGAAGCATGATTTGCATGAAAGGTTTGATTAGAATTCAAATTTGAAGCTTTCGGGTTTATGGTTGTATTTTGAGGAGAGTCTTGCCATGTGATGCTAGGTTTGATGCTAGAAACAAGTTAGAACAGGAATCTGAAGTATACGGTCATATTTCTTGAAGTTTTATTGCATGAAAATCAAGGATCAAGTGTTTTGTTTCAAGATCAAAAGCATGCTATACTCAATTTTGATGATTTAGTGCAAACCAATTGCTCTATATAGTGTTTTGTGATTTTTGTTATTAATCAAGCATGCCATCACTTAGATTTGAATGATAAATATGTTAGGAGAGTTATCGATGAACTTTTGGAGTCGTTGGAGTTGTTTGGAAGGTGTTAGATCTAGAACATCAAGAGATGGTCCTTTTCAACTTAGAACTTGATGTTTTTGGAATTTATGTTGCTTTAATGAGGTTAGATTTTTATGGTATGTATATTTTGATATCTTAACATGATTTTAGAACCTAGGATGTGATTTTCAAGTATTGCAAAGATTGACTTAAGCATGTTAGATTGATGTTTGGTCAAGATTCAACAAAAACCTTGTTTACGGCCTCTATATTTGAATCAACCCAAGCATGGTTTGAATAATTGTGTTTTGATTTAAATATGTCTAATCATATTTTGGATTTAGGATAAAATTTACATGAGAAATGTAAATTCTAGTTTGGAGTTAGTATACGAAATCTTATTTAGGGAAGAAAATGTAGATCACCTTTATATTGGGATGAAGTTGGAGAGGCTAGAATAATTGGTCCAGAGGTTGTGTAGGAGATGAAGGAGAAAGTTAAACTCATAAGAGAATGGATGGCGATAGCTCAATGCAGGCAGAAGAGTTATGTCGATGTTAGGAGGAGAGAATTGATATTTGAAGAAGGTGATTGGGTATATCTCAATGTATCAGTGAAAAGGTTTGAGCTAAAAGGGAAGCTAAGCCAAAGATATATTGGGTCCTATTAGGCCCAGTATCATATCAGGTGTCATTACCAGAGGAATGTGAAGGGATCCATAACATGTTTCACGTTTTCACAATGAGGAAAGATTTCGGGAAGCAGCAATTTTGAGTGATTGACCAAAATATGGTTCCATTGTAACCAAACCTCACCTATGAGGAAAGAATCGTACGAGTTTTAGATTGAAAGGAGTAGAGGCTACGGTCCAAATCGTATTGTTGGTGAATGTGCAATTGGGAAGTGCAGGAAATAAGGAATTTACATGGGAAAGTAAGCGGGTCACATAGGAGCAGTTTTCCGATTTATTTGCAACGCAGTAGCTAACCTAGAGTGCACTAAGTGAGGGTAGAATAGTCAAATTAAAGGCAGGAGCACATCTATAAATGAGCCTTCATAGTGTTTTTTGATACAACAACTAGAACTCTCAAACTATTGTCAAGGTGCGAGAGAAGAGGATGACATGAAAGGCTGCCATACTGCTGAAAGTAATCCACCGTTTCATGGGAAAATAACCTGAACCAGCATGAATAGAGGGAGAATGATGACAAATTAAGGAGAAACAACGTCGAGACAAGGAGGGTCATCGAAGGGCTTGGACCATGATCTCATAAATGAGGGACCACGTCTCAAGGCAACAGGGGAAGAAACGAACAGTCCAAGAATGTGATGTACAAGAAAAGTATGAGGGTAGGGATTCACCAATGTCCTACGATGTTGAATCTAGTAAAGGAGCTAAGATGCGATAGAGAAATGCCAACGATTGCAATAGAAGAACCAAATAAAGGAGACAAATTTTGATGATGAAATTCCTTGCCACGTGCAACATGTAATCAAAGTTGAGGTAGTGGTCAAGCAAAGTGTAGCTAGTCCAAGGAATAGAACGAGCCCCACTATGTAGAAAGCCTAGTAGACACAATTCAACATTGGACAAGCAAGGAAGGTTCTTTCGATAGTAGGCGGAGAAGAGGCAACTGGGAGGACATCATGCGACCAAACAAAGAGTAAGGCCAAGTAGCATGTTGTAGAAAGCCTAGCTGACACAACTCAGGACCGGGTGATAAAGGATTTTTCACCTTGATCTAGGTGAGCAACATTATTCTAACTGTATGAAGGCAAGAACAAAGAGCTCAAGAGACTGGTAGTTCTAGAAAAGGACGGCTCGAGGTAGGTTAGCTTCTACGACCGTATTGAGAATGTAGAGTGAATTTTTGTGGGTATGTTGTAAGGACAGACTATGCATAATCTGTAACTATTCTTCTCCTTTCTACATGAAAATGTAATATATATCTTCTTCATTATGTTTGTGGGTTATCTTTACACTACTATTTTATGATGAAGAGTTTGAATGGTGTGGATTGGTGAGGATTGTGATTTTTGGGTGCATGAGTCTTACAATGTGTCACTCATCATGGATGGATAGAGTGATTTCTTGCACTATTCCTATGACATGTTGCCACGAGTTTCATACGGATAGATGGAGTCCATGTGGTGATCGGGGTGGGACACTTTCATATTGGCCTCACTTGATATACGAGTAGAAAGATTCCCCGAGCGTATCATGTGTGGTGGCTTCTAGTCAGTTGAGCAGGTAGAGTGATTTGCTAGGCTGATCATATTTGTTGTCTTCGGGTGTGTGGACCAGGTAGAATGATTCCCTGTGTCAGATGTTTTGAAACTAGTGAATTAGCTTGCACGTTCACCAAGTAGAGTGATTCTCTACATTGAATGGTGGAGTGATTCTTTGCTTGCTATTTATACAATGAGATATGATGAGCTTTATGTGTTTTGATAAGAGGGTGATTCCATGCCATGCTTATATAGTTGTGTTTTATTCGGAGAGTGGATCCTTCCCATAACTATGAAAACATGTGTTTCTACTCAGATGGTGATTCCTCACCATGTATAAATATATGTGTTCATAGATCATTTACATGAAATAGTGCATGCATCTTCACATAAATTGCCTTTCATTAGTAGTATCATAGATGTTTAACCGACCTATGGCTTTATTCATCGAAGCCGTAAGCCTTGACGCAAATGTCATCTAAGGGGAGCCTGAGGATGACGGATCGACCCTGCCCGAGTGTTAGAAATGGAGTTCTGTCTTCATTATTAGTAATTTGTACTTGTGGAAATGTACTATTTAGTCCAGTGACAAATCGTGTTTGGTATGTCATACCTGGATGAGAGTGATGAACAATTGGTGCTATATAATATCATTTGGGAAATAACAATGACTTGTGGATATTACTATTAATAATGGATGAACCTTTTACCAATCTAGACCTTTGGTACAATTAGCATTAGTCTTTGACTAAGCCTTTACATATTCCGCTACAACTTATTATACTTACCGTGTATTCGATACATGATTACGCGCTTCAATGAGTTAGTAAAACTGAGGTGTTGTCAACCGGCTGGCATCCTTGACACCATGGATCCTTGTCAAGCTCTTTACCGAGGAATAGGGCGTGTGACGCCCTGACTCTTGTTTGGGATTTACTGACTGGCATCCTTGACACCACAGATCCTCGTCAAGCTCTTTACCGAGGAATGGGGCGTGTGATGCCCTAACTCTTGTTTGGGATTTGGCAGTGATTGAATTGTTGGGACATGTAACTCTAGGTTACATATTCCTCGTACATAACAGTTAACATGCAATGTACCTAGCTTGTTTCTAGCAATATGAATAAATCGCAACAGAAAATAAACAAAGGGCTTGAGCAATAATTATGGTACCAAATCAAAATTTCTATTTCATCCCAAAATAACATGTCTTAAGAAATCCATAAATCAAAAGTCAGGTCCTAACCATCGACCCTTCATAAACCATAAAAACTTAGCATATTGATTTATGCTACGTAGTTAAAAACATTATCCTTCTTCCTCGAATATCTCCTTGAGGTTTGTTATCAGGCACTGTATGAGCCCTAAGTGGAAGGGAATCAACTCAAATCTGCCTTTAAGGGTAAATTCATCTTCAAGCATTTTGGGCTAATCGTCCATCTTGCTTAGATAATATAAGCTTGCATAAGGTAAAAATGAACATGAATGCATGAGTATGATCGTGCATTTTTATAAAACGTATTTTCCTCCTATTTAGATTTCTTTCCAGAAAGACGAGAGCTTTTGTAATGACATAACATGCATAAAACTTTTGTTCCTTTCTTGTTCTTTGTTTTTTTCTCATTCTTGTACATATTTATGGATACCTCACGGTTCCTTATAAAATTGTGTGCACCTGCTAGTTACCACACCATGTCACATGCCTCTCGACCAGCTGTGAATATGTCTTAAAAAAAATACTCAGGTAGATCAAAATGCCTTCACCATGAGCATTCTTTAGCTTTTGACAGATCAAATTGCCTTCGCCAAAAGTTCTTAATTGTTATGGTAGATTGAATCATCTTCACCATAAACAATTTATTTCGCACCCCCTAGCGTTAGGTGCTATAACTTCGCTCTAGAAACTTGTTGTCCCATTCGAAACCCGCTGACTATTCCTTGTCAACCTAGGGGATACAATAACAACCTGCCATAAATTTAGTGGATGAACTTCTTTAAACCATAGGAACGTCATGAAATTCTTAAAAGTTTTCATAAAATCGAGCAACCGGCTAGGTTTTAGATTGTCAGCTAGTCGGTTTCCTACCTATTATGGTGGTAGAAGTGCCTTTTTAATTATTTTAGGCACTTAGGAGTATGAGTTTGAGAAGCAAATTGCAACCTTAGCCTTAGATGATTATTTAGGATTTTACGGTGCAACAATACATTTCTTGCTTTCCAGATTAAAAGTGCTCGAGAATGTCTTTTCATTTATTTGGGACACTTAGGAGTTGAATTTTGGGAAGCAAATTGTACCACTAGACTCGTATGATTATTTGAGATTTTATGATGTCAAATCACTATGTGGATTGTGTAAAACAGCCTTGAGGAGTTTTTAGTGGACACTTGTCAAGATCCTAGCCACTCTTGGTGAATAGTGTAGGACACTTGGCACAACGAGGAACTATGAGATAGAAATGTGAAGAAATGGAAGGCAAATCAAACCATGTGATCTTGTCACTTAAGCCAAATACTATTCCATCCAACCAAACACCTTGTGGCCAACCAGAAGAAGGCTTCAACCCTAGTGAAACCCAAAACCATTGAGATCCAATTGAAACCCCAAATCCATGGAGGAGACCGAAACCCTAAATGGTTTCCTAAATCCTAAACCACTTGATTTTTGCTCATGTGATTAATAAGTTGATTAAATCATTTTCACCTACTATTAACCACTCAAACCCATGCTATTACACCCTCATTTATTTTTTTTATACCTTGGTAATTTCATTGGTTCTAGAAAAATTAGAATTGGGCTTGATCAAAACCGAAACCCTAAACCCAACCCCTTTTAAACCCTAAAGTGAGGCCTATTCGGTTAGGCCCATAAAAAACCAACGCCAATGCAAAGCTTCTTGAGGAAGCTTCCCCCACCACCCAAGGTATTCCTATGCCTGACATGTCAACTCAAATAGTGCATGGATAGGAAGCCAAAAAGACACCCAAACCTACCCCACCCTTATTGGTTGTAGCACCAGAATACTATGGGCTGAGTAGCCCATTGTTCTACTCATTGTTTTGGCTGCAAAACCCCCCATAAAGAGGTCACTCAACCATCCCCCATCAGCCCCCTCTTCCTATAAAGGACACCCCTTGCATTTCATTGATAACCTAGAGTTAGCCAAGTTTTCGCCTGTCTTATGTCCCCCTTGTTGGCCATGCATAAGGTTTAGAGTCCTTAAAGAACCTTGGGCTTTTATTAGTTAATTATTTGCCTTAGTTTATTTGGCATCTAAGCCCATAAGAGAGGCCCAACAAGGCCCTTAGAGTTCTCCTGTCTGATCTCCCAAGTCCACACGGATTGAAAGAGAGGAATGCCTTACTCTCTTGGAAGGAACATGGAGAAGAGAAAGGTCCTCGCCACCATGGATGAAGGAAAAGGTATAATGGTTAGGAACACGGTACCCATCACACCACCACCATGTCAAAGATGCGGACGAAGGCATAGTGGTGAATGCCGATTAGCCACTGGAGCATGTTTTAAATGTGGTTAGACCGGCCGCATGATCCGGGATTGTCCACGCAACACGCCTAGAGGAGTAGCAACACCAGGTGGCATAGTAAAGACCCCCGTGAAATCTAAGGTTTATGCCATCATACTGGGAGAGGTAGATTTGGAAACAGATGAGGCAACTGATGTCGGAGTAATCACTGGTAATATTTTCAACCCTACCCTAACTAGTAACTAGTTTTTGTTTGAGAATCCTTGAATAACCCTAGTTACCCTATAAGGTAAGTTTAAGTTGATGCAACACACGGCTTGTGCTTTATTTGATTCTGGAGTGTCGCGATCTTTTGTGTTTTTTGGTTTTGTGCAAAGATGTGAATTGAATGCGGAACCGTTGTCTCGAAATGTTCTAGTTGCTATTTTGGACGGGAAAATAATTGGATGCACGCGTGTAGTTAAGGATTGTCCATTGGAGGTCGTGGGTTTAACCTTGATCACTGACCTAATCTTTTTCTATCTAATAAAATTTGACTTAATCCTAGGAATGGATTGGCTATCAAGGCATTGCGCCAAGATAGACTGCTGAAGGAAGGAGGTGGTATTCGATTTGCCCTCAAAAGATAGAATCTATTACAATGGAGAGGAAATTAAGTTAGTTTTGTCAGGGATAATGACCAAACAAGTTAAGAAGAGTTTGATGAGAGGAGCTACCGCTTATCTTGTAGTTATGACTACCACGACGGAGAAGCCTAAAGGAGTCCAGAGAATCCCTGTGATAGAAGATCTCCCTAAAGCTTTTACGGACGATTTACCAGGATTACCCCAGACTGAGAAATGGAGTTCGTAATCGAACTAGAGCCAGCAATGGCCCCAGTGCATAAGGCACCTTACCGAATGACCCTGACAGAATTGAAGGAATTAACGGTTCAAATTGAGGAACTCCTGGAGAAGGGTTTTAATCACCCTAGTTCATCTCCTTGGGGAGCACTAGTCCTATTCGTAAAAAAGAAGGATGAAACTTTGAGAATGTGCATCGATTATCAGGAATTGAACAAAGTAGTTGTCAAGAAAAAATATCCCTTGTCGTGGATGGATGATCTATTGGACCAATTACAAGGAGCTTTAGTATTTTCTAAAATAGATCTACAATCAAGATATCACCAACTCAAGATCAAGGATCAGGATATACCTAAGACTGCCTTACAGACTCGTTATGGACATTTCGAGTTCTTAGTGATGCCTTTCGGATTGACGAATGCCCCGACGACCTTTATGGATTTGAGGAATTGGATCTTTAGGTTGTATTTGGATAATTTTGTGGTGGTATTCATAGATAATATATTGATATATTCTCGAAGTGACAAATAGCATAGAGAGCATTTGAGGTTAATATTGGAGACTTTGCAAAAACATCAGCTTTACGCCAAACTTAATAAGTGTGTGTTTTGGCTTCGAGAGGTGAAGTTTTTGGGACATGTCATTTCTTTTAAAGGAGTGGCTGTAGACCCTACCAAGATAGAAGCTGTAATGGAATGGCAAAGGCTGACCAATGCCCATGAAATACGTAGTTTCCTAGGTTTGGTAAGATTCTACCAGAGGTTTGTGGAAGGGTTTTCTAAACTAGTCCTTTAACGACATTGATGAGGAAGAATGCCAAGTATATTTTGAGTGAGGAGTGTGAGAAAAGCTTCCAAGAGCTGAAGAAGAAGTTAACCACAACATCGGTACTGGTTTTACTTGAACCTCATAAGCCTTATGTGGTTTATAGTGATGCCTCTAAGATGTGATTAGGATGTGTGCTGATGTAGGAAGGATGAGTCGTCATTTATGCTTCGCGACAACTCAAATATCATGAGCAAAATTATCCTACTCACGACTTAGAATTATCGATAGTAGTCTTTGCATTGAAGATTTGGAGACATTATTTGTATGGAGAAAAAATGCGAAGTGTTTATGAATCATAAGAGCCTTAAGTATTTTTTTAGTTAAAAGAATCTGAATATGCACCAGAGAAGATGGGTCAAAACGATCAGTGATTATCAATGCGAGATAAAGTATCATCCCAGGAAGGCTAGTGTGGTAGCAGATGCGCTTAGCTGCAAGGCTCAGACCAATTTTCCATCTCTGTTGGCAGGAGTGAGGAATTTGTTGATCAGGAACCCGCCAAGAGATGCCATGTTAGCAGAAGTACAAGAGATCATACCGTTAACTGAGGAGGAGATCTTAGAAGGGTAGCCCAAGGATGATAAACTGGAACTTCGACAAAGGATTTCAGGGCCTGAAGGACTGCAACATTTTACTATTAGAGGAAACAAAATGTTGTATTATAAAGAAAGGAAGGTAATTCCTGCAATCCCAGAATTGAAGGAAAAAATTTTGAGGGAAGCTCATTGTACCCCCTTTATACAGCTCATCCTGGTAGCACTAAAATGTATCGGGATCTGAAAAGTCAATTTTGGTGGGAATGAATCAAGAAGGATGTAGCAGAATTTGTTGCAAAATGCTCTGTTTGTCAATTGGTGAAGGCTGAACATCAAAGGCCAGGTGGAGAATTGCAGCCGTTGCCAATCCTAGAGTGGAAATGGGAAGATATGTCCATGGACTTTGTGATAGGTCTGCCAAGGACTTCATTAGGAAAGAACTCGATTTGGGTTGTAGTCGATAGGCGGATGAAGAGTGCACATTTTCCGCCGTAGCTAATACAACTCTATGGATAAGCTTTCTAGAATGTTGTTAAAGAGGTAGTTCGATTGCTTGGAGTACCTAAGTCCATAGTTTCCGATAGAGATACGTGATTCACTTCATGTTTCTGGTAGAGTTTACCGAAGATGCTAGGTACTAGTTTGAGGTTTAGTAGTGCATATCACTCCAGACAGATGGATAGACTGAACGTACAATCCAAATGTTGAAGGATATGCTGCAAGCATGCATGCTGGAACTAAGTGGTGATTGGGAAAGTCACTTGCCTTTAATAGAATTCGCTTACAAGAACAGTTTAGGCCATGATATAGATGGCGCCTTATGAGGGACTATATAGGAGAAAGTGTAAGTCCCTATTGTATTGGGATGAAGTCGGAGAAAAGAAGATACTAGGGCCTGAATACTTGCAAAAAAGTTAGAAGCAAGTAGCATTGATCATAGAAAGGATGAAAGCGACCAAAAATCAACAGAAAAGTTATGCCGATAGCTGATGAAGAAATCTAGAATTTTTCATTGGAGATTGGGTGTATATTAAGGTTTCACCTATGAAAGGAGTTGTAAGATTTGGTAAGAGATGAAAATTGAGTCCCCGGTATGTAGGACCATATGAAGTCATGGAAAGAATTGGTTCTATGGCATATTGATGGAATTTACCAACTGAAATGCAAGGAGTACATGATATGTTTCATGTATCATCTTTAAAGAAGAGTTTTAGGGAGAAACGACCAGTAGTGATGGAGCCCGGCAGTTTTCGGCTTCAGCCTAACTTATTATACGAGGAATGACCAGTGCAGATTATGGATAGTAAAAAGCAAGAATTGAGGAATCGGAAGAAGATATCCTTAGTGAAAGTGTTTTGGAATAATCCAGATTTTTAGGAAGCAACTTGGGAAGAGAAGACTTTATGAGGACTGAATACCCTCACTTGTTTGTATCTTAGATCTAGACGTTTGATAAGAATTTTTGTCTAATTGGTTGTATTTTGGCTTGTTTGATATAAATTCTTGTTTCATTTTATCTGATCTCTTTATTTATAGTAACATTGTATACACCTACCATACCCTTGAAACAGGGCATGTCATGACCTAGAAAAATCTCACGTATGTTTGTATCGTTAGTAGCTCAAATTAGAGAAAAATGAGAATGTAGTCGCATAAATCGACACAAGAGAAGAGATTGGATGATGGCTGCTCAATGGCAGCAAATTGAGAAGTTTGAGCATTATCACACCCTTGTGATGGATGCAGATTTTTGAGGAAATATTTTTCTACGATGGGCGTTACCACATGAAGAGCGGTAAACCCCACACAACCGTTAATATGGAAGAATGCTGAGATAATACTTTTGCTCGGACTCAACCAAGAGGCAGAGACTAGCTGCAATGCAGAAGCTCATGCGAGTAGGTATACACCTTTTGAGACATGGGATACCTCTACGGACTGTATTCATTTCCATGAGGTGGGTCAACCATAGAAGATACTGAGCTTGAAATAGAGCATAAGCTAAACGAGATAGGGTAAATATGTATTACGATTATGATTTGGACGCGAAATTCTATTTATTACAAGATTCAGTGATAGAAGAAGAAAATAGAGTACCACCCCAGTCATCATCTCAAGATTCCACGGCAGCTAGTAATAGAGGTAATAATCGAGTTAGTACTTATTGCAAGTTGTTCTCAGTTGATGTTACGGTGCCGATTTCGAGGACAAAATCTTTTCTTAAGAGGGGAGGATGTGATAACCTGGACTTAGCCAAGTCTTCCCCTATCTTATGTCCCCCTGTTGGGCCATGCATAAGGTTTAGAGTCCTAAAAGAACCTTGAGCTTTTATTAGTTAATTATTTGCCTTAGTGTATTTGGCATCTAAGCCCATATGAAAGGCCCAACATGGCCCTTAGAATTTGGCCATCACTTCGAATTAGGGTTTGGAGACCTAGTGGAACTTGGGACGCACGCCCAATCCACCAACCTCTAGCCATTTGACACGCATGCACGTTCCACCCAAGAGACACCATGAACCAAGACGTATTTTGGAGGAAAGGAGGTGAGAGACTCTAGGGTTTTGGTAACCCAAAAGCCCCACATGCCTCCCATGAAATTTGGCAACTCCCAAAGCTTTGAGAAATGATTTGGACTAGGAGGAGACACTTAGAGCCACTAACAACTACAGGCATAGAACCCCAAGAAGACCCTTAGGGTTTCGGTCGTGAGGGTTACATGCCACCTATGACAAGCTCACCCACCATTTGACACTTGTCACACATGTAGAGGAATGAAGGATTTCAAGAAGATGGCATAGGGAAGTGGTGTATGGGGGATGCCAAAGGGCTTAGGCACATGTTTCCAAGAGGATCCTAGGGTTTGGCCATGGGGTGCTTCATGCCCATCTAAGAAAGGCCACCCAACCTTTTTATGCATGCACTTGGGATAGGGTTCTTCTAGAAGGAAGCTATGATAAGAAGAGGAAAGGGTGCCTAGATTGAAGCAAAAACCCTCGTTCCTAAGCATCTTGGACACTGCAATCCTTCTCTTTCTCTCTCGCCACTTGTCACACACTTAGAGTTTGAGGGAGAGACACATGGGGAAAAGGAAGAGACGCCTAGGGAAAATGCACGTAGACAATTATTTAGGCTCTAGAAGGATCTTTGTGGGGAAAAGGGAAAGGAGAGGATGGCTAGGGTTAGAACCCTTCACATGCCAATGCCACTTGGCAAGCATGCACACACCCCACTATCGAAGGAAGATCTAGGGTTGAGGAAAGGACATACACGATCAAGAGGTTCATTGAACCTAGTCCATATGTGAGACATGTCCAAGGGCTTCTAGGGAGTTTTCCTGAGAGCCATGACACTTGTCCTATTTCAGAGAAAACCTTTGAAGTTTCTAATGTGTAGAACTGATGGGGAAGAGGGAGAGACTTTCCAGCCAAAGCTAGAAGGGGCGCATGGAACTTGCAAAAGACCACCCTTTGAGCTTCTCTATGACATAGGGAGATGGAACTGGAGAGCTATAAAAAGGGAAAGATGCCAACGTCCAAGGGTCCTTTCCTTTGGTGCCATATCGATCTTTCTCTACGCGTGCTTTCTCTCCACCCTCTCTTTTACATAACCAACCAAGGGGAGCTTTGCCTCTTCACTTTCTCACATATTCTCTCCACTTTCTCTCCAAACAAGCACTTCTTCTCACTCTCTCTTCTTAGTCATGAGCAAGGAAGAAGGTGACAACCATGTTCTCAAGAGACACGTCGCACGGTATCATTCTAACTCTCACTATGCACAAGTCACTCATGCACACACACAAGGGTGAAAGGGGTCACTAAGGTTTCGGATCCAAGAAAGACCACAACCATCTGGCCCAAATGTTTAACCTTTCTTTTGAGAGAGTTCCGTGATAGGGAAAACTAGGATTTTCCCAATAAGGGGAGGTTGAAACTAGATGAAGAGATTCCCACATCGTTTCTAACGAATCTCGCCCACCATGTATGACAAGCACCATGCACACATACACATGCCTAAGACCTTGCCAAGGTCAAGGGAAAAACACGAGCATCTTTAACCTAGGGCCTCTAAGCCAAATGCTTGGAGTGTCACCATGACCAAAAAAAGCCCTAGCATGACCACACATGTGGATTTAGGTTAAGTTTTCTTGCTTCTAATTAAGCGAACACTTTTTACAGCTTGCTTGATTATATTGCTTTGCTTTGGAGTTTTGTAAGTGGGTCCTTGATTATATTGCTTGATAATATTTGTATATGTTGTGTGAATTTGCATTCCTGTGTTAGTTTATGATCTAGTTGAATGGATGAAATCTCTTATTACGCCATGCTATGTGTTCGACGCTATATACATATATGTTTGCCATGTTGATTGTTGGTTGAATGAAATCTCTTATGACACCATGTTTTGTATTCAGATTTATATGATTATGTTGCCATGTTATTTGATGATGTTATATCGAACATAATAGAAGTTATAAGCTCATGTTACTTCTGTGAAATCATGCTTACAAGTGCTTATGTGTTTCGGCCAAGCATAGTGAATGATGTTTATGAAAGTGTTTTACCATTTGTAAGTGTTGAATGCCATTGTTCATATGTGTAAGCCAAGTATTCGCATGTTCTAATAGTTTCAAGTAGTAACATGAGATGTTCAATGTTTGACTACATGATTGCACGACTCACGACATTCACATGTTCATATGGGCCATGAAAATAAATGTGTTACAAGTCCATGTCACATGCATTGGGTTGCAAGTTTTTTTCAAAGAAAAAGAGTCTATACATGTTTTTCATGACCCTAAATGCTAGGATGAGGGAATATCTTTGTGGAACTCCTCTATCCACTCTGGAGTGACTAAAATGGAGTCGTAGCCCCTGGGTTGACAAAGTACTGTAGTTTCCACTATAGTTTCAACCCGAAATGGTAGAAGTTGTGGCAGGTTCACAAGATCTTATAAAGCAATGAGTGAGATTAATGAGTTGATAGAGGACGAGTTTACGGTAGAGGCTCGTTATAATTTTGTTGTCACCATATTGAAGCTCACGACACAACTTCTTAAGGAAATTCTAGAAGCCCTTAAGAAGGATGACAATAGGACTGGGTTACCGAGCCCGAAGAGGCCTCTAAGTTAAATGAACACATGGATTTTGTGACGGGATATCTTAAACAAGCTAGGGGTTACTCTTTTAAGGCGAAGGAAGTTGCTTCTAGCTTGGGACTTCTTGAGCTAGAGCCTCTACCGACAAGGGGAATTTTCTTGAGTGTAACTAGTGATGGGACCTTAGTGCTATTGAAGCTTCCCGTTTCTTAAATTATGGTTTAACCTTAGAGGTTCCTTTGTTTAGGGAGAATTCAAATAGTATCTATTTTGAAAATATCTTGAACAAGTGAAATCTTTTGGGATGATTAGCTTACGGTACCATGTTATTTTACAATTTCTATAAATCTTACTTAGTGATACACAAATTTTTTCGCTACGATTTATTGCATATTGCTAGTATATAATAGGTACATTGCATCCTAACTGTCATGTACGGGGGTATGTAGTCTTGAGTTACATGTCCCGACGCTTTAGTTATCGTCCAATCCCAAATGGGGGCGTCACAATTTACCTCACCCTTTGGTTGATTTTGATTCACTTATTTGGAGATAACTCGGGTGAGAGTTTCAGATAGTTTGTTTGGCAGTTCTTTCATTGCATTTTCCAACCCTTTTTTGAGTTGAATGTCATGAAAATTTCTTCAAATATCAAGAGTCTAGTTTCCATTGGTATATTTGGTATATATTTTCCTGGAGTTTTGGATGGTGAAAATTGGGTTTGCACCATGCAAAGGTCATGTTGGGTGACAATTTAGATGATGGTGTGGAATCTTGATGTTTTGATGAAGTGTTTGTTAAAGTTATCGGTAGATATTGATATGATGAAATGCTAACACATTTTATACATGTTATGAGTTTATCCAAAGCATATTAGAGTTTTTATTAAAGAGTTATACATATTTTCTTTGAGGTTAAAACTGGAACACACAAAACTGTTTCTATTTTGAGGTTGTGATGCTTGTTGGTTCTAGAAATTTGGTTCAATGGCTATGAAGTTCATATATGTTGTTCTTAAACTTTCCTTAATGTGTTAAGAGTTTTCTTTTGAAGAGATTTTTTCTAAATCTTGAAGGAATAATTTTTATACATGCAAAGGTTTGTTTAGGACATAAACTTGAGGCTGTTTTTATAGAACATTTTCATGTGATCCTAGACTAAATGCTTAGATCAAGTTTAGAAATTGAATATGAGGCCTGGTTTTATTTCTTGAAGGAGTATTTTATGAAAATTTCTGATTTGTTGATTTTGAATTAAAGTAAAAAATATGTGGTACTCGGTTTGGATTTAGTATGCATGCAAATATTTTTGGCGAAAATGTTTGTGATTTTGGTTGTTGTTCAAGCATGATTATCACTTAGGTTGTTTTATGAACATGTTAAGAGTGTGTTTATGGACTTTTGGTGTCCTTGGAGTTGATTTGGAAAGTGTTAGATCCGGAACGCCAAGGATTTGTTCTATTTGACCAAAACATAGTGCTTTGGCATTTTTGTTGGTATGATGAGTTAATGATTTTTATGGAATGTATATTTTGATTTCTTAGTATAATTTTATAATATAGGATATCATTTTTAAGTGTTGCATAAATCAGTTTAAGCATGAACATTGACGTTTTGATAAACTACAACAAAAATCAAGATTTTAGCTTTAATGTGATTCGGCCAAATTGTGGTTTGCATAGTTGTGTTTAGTTATAATATTTCTTGATTATATATTTGTATTTAGGACAAAATTTTCATGGGGAATATAAAGTTTTGTAAGATTTGGAATTAGGATGCAAAATCCTTATTTTAAAGGCAAAATTATAATGTGCCACTAGTATAGTGGTAAATTTGTAATTTAACCATAAGTTAATAAATTTTAATATGTCTAAGTATTTAGTGAGAGTTTCTGGCCCTTAGAAATATCTCGTTTCAATTCACGCTACTTCATGCTATAGTTACATTATGCTCATTCACTGTACGTTAACCTTTAACTTACTTTCCTGTATATTTTTATATGTACGGTGGTAAGCCATAAATGTCTTATTCTTCTCACATATGATTATTGTAAATGTTCTATTATGCCATGCCATGTTAATTATTATTTTTTTTTTGAAAGAGAAAATTGATCTCATTAGTCATAAACGGAAGCTTATAACAAAAAAGCTATAACTTCCAGCGAAATAGCTTATAGCAAAGTCACATGTGACATATAGCTATAGCATTACATCATTTCCTTGGGTTCAAGAGTCAAAATATAGGAAGGGCATTCTTCAATGTCATACAAATCTTCTACACATTCAAGGGCAGCTTTTGCTAGTTGATGAGCTGCCGTGTTTGCTTCTCGGTACACATGTGATGCTGTCTAGATGGCAAAGGATTCCAAAATCCGTCGAGCATCTCCTATGAGACAGCCTCCCAAACTCCAATTCGAATTATCACTTTGGAGCAAATCCATAGTTTGCTTGGAGTCCCCCTCTAGACAAATTTACTGCACTCCTATGTCTTTGCAAAAACCTGCTGCCAATGGGAGCCCATAAGCTTTAGCATAGAAAGGATTACCCCTGAGAGACCCATTAGCACAAAGTGTTCCCATGACTTGTCCAAATTGATTCCTAATTATCACTCCTATCCTAACTCTTCCCTCCCTAGCTTTAATAGCCGCATCCTAATTAACTTTAAACCAATTTTCATCAGGTTTGGTCCATTTATGAACACCAACAGGGAGCTTGATATTGTCTACCCATGCCTCTTTTAGTGCCTACTTGTAAGCTAACACCTCTGTTGTGGCCAGATGACAAACCAATATTAGATGGTTGAAGATCTTGTTATGAACAAAGTCATTCCTTCTTGTCTAGATTCCCCTTAGTATGGCTGCTACCTCCTCAAGTTTTGTGGAATTAAGAAGTTCTACCATTGTTGACCAGATATCAAAGAACATCTCACTACGGAAGCTCATATTTTGCACTCTCTTAGCACCTTGAGCCCATACATCTTGGGTTGCAAGACATCCCCACAATGCATGAACTGATGTTTCAGGGTGCTGCTTACAAATTAAGCATGAGCTATCTTCCACTATTTTCCTCCTTCTCAGATTTGCTAAGGTGGGGAGAACCTCATTGCATGCTTTCCATATGAACATTTTGGTAGCGGGTGGGACTTCTAGTTGCCAAAGGATCTTTCGAACCAGTTTGTCTCAGGCTTTACTTGATGTCTCCCCTTCCAATTCCCTTCCCAATTCTTTGCAGAGATGATATCCACTTTTCACAATGTTTATCCCATTGTTAGTCAGTTGCCATACCATCCTATCTTCTCTGCCTCCTAGGCTAATAGGAATTTTTTTGACTACTTGACACTCCTATAGGGAGAAGAGCTCATGAAGGAGGGGTTCCTTCCACATTTTTAGGTGATGATCAATGAGGTCATTGACTTTTTCACACCAGCAGTCAGCAGCTCAGGATGACAGAACCTTATGTGAGGGGTAGGATGGGATCCAATTATTCACTTTGGAGGCATTCCCTGCCCTTCACATGAGCCATTGTTTTAGTAAATTTAGCCTTGCTTGAATGCCTCTCCATGTAAGAGAGGGCCCTGACCCCAACTGAGATGACAACAAGCTAACTTTGTTGAAGTATTTATGCTCGAAGACCATGGCCACCAGGGAGGTTGGATTTTGTTGGATCCTCCATCCTTGTTTACACATCATCATGCTTAACTTGAAATTAATAACTCAAAAATATCAAATCTCTAGTTCTAATATCATGCCAAGACATTGAATCAAGCATTTATCAAAACCATAAAATCACCATTTTAAAGAATTACACAAAACATCCAGATTAGGTCAAACCGAACCTAATCTTGGTGTTTTTGGTCTATCATTTACATTTCAACAACAAGGACTCCAAAAGTCCACAAATCGAACTTCTAACATGTTAATCATTCAAACCTAGTAGATAACATGCTTGACTATAAGCAAAAATCAACCTATGCATCGAATGGGAATCAATTTGCATAGAAAACATAGACCCAAAACTCAGACATGCATTGGCTTGAACAAAAAGACTATATCCATGATTTACATGTATACAATCTTGAACAAATACATCCATATACCTCACATTCAAGTTCTAACTTGATCTAACCCCCAAATCCATCATATCATAGCAAATAATTACACCAAATCAACTATAAACTCGAGAGCCTCTAAATTTAAAAACATAATTCTTTGCATATTTATCCAAATCCTCAATCATAAAGCTTTATAAATCCAACTTAATCCATAAATCAAACGTCTAAGAACAAGATTTATAAAAATAAAACCTTGGATTTAAGATCCTAAGGCTAAAAAAACAAATTAAACCAAACAATTCACATGTTGGAGGATTTCGTTCTAACACTTAGTAGGTCATGCAAAATCATTCTATTAAAACCTAATATGTTATAAATCAAGCCATAAACTTACATAAAAATCATATGAACACATCCCTTGGAACCGAGATTTATAAAAATTTTCATCAAAACAACATAAACTTCCAAGCATAACATCATACTCCCAAAACTGAACATCAACACCCCAAAATACTAACATTCAAACCTCCAATAAAATTTAACCAACTCTCTCCCAAACATTCAAGACCCAAATATTAACAAAATATAAGAGATTTGAGTTAGGAGAATAATATTACAAAGGTTGGAACACAAGAAGGAAAGCACCAGAATTGTTTTCCTCCAAACTCTCTCTTAGTTTCTCTCTAGGAAAAGGGATGAAAATATTGCAAGTGTGGAAGAATAAGAGGGATGATGTGGGGGGTATATGGGCTGACTTGGAGTGGGTGATATCTATGGCACTTTATGTGATTATGGCTTGTGTAAGAGGGAAAGAAAATCTGCTACAAGAGGCTAGAGTGTTGTTGCCAAGTGGGGTGATTTTTAGGTGGCTTTGTTGCTTGCTTGACCTTCCATAAAAGGACACTAATTGGGGCTGAAAACAAGGTGTAAATTCAGTCATGGATTGTTCCAAGGGGGAGAAAATTGTGTGAGAAGCTCGGGGAAACTAAGGGGTTTCGGTTGGAACTAAATGGGTTTAACCGAAAGGCATCCATTTAGCATATAGATGGGGTTTTGGTTAGGGTTTCAATTCATATGCAATTATTTTGGTCAAATGAAGGTACCATGATGTAAGGGAGTAGATGAGGGTGTAAGATCTTGTACTTGAGTGGTTGGTTGTTTATGGAAGCGATTTAAACCAAGAGGGAAACACTTAGTCAAAATTGGATGCATGTTTAGGGTTTGGAGCATTTGGGGTTTTGGTTACCCTAGGGATTTAAGGTTTCAATTTTCACCACAAATTTTGGGATTTCATTAGGGTTGAAACTCTCTTTATGGTTGGTCAAATAGTGCTTGAGTGGATGGAATATTGAAATGTGTAAGAAGGCATGTTGACTTGCTTAGTTTTCACTTCATTCACCTTACACATTTGTACTACTCTTGATAGGTGTCAATTTCATTTTCAAATGAAGGGTTATGATGATGTCATGTGTCCAAAACTATTTTCTAGTGATCTAGGCTGATTTGGACATCCTACATGGCAATTGGATGGTTGTTTGAACCAAATGCCATGTGGTGCTCTCTCAATGTCTACTATTCACCCAAAAATTTTGAAACTTTTTATTGCTTTATAAAATTTTAAATATTCATACGAGTCTAATGGAGCATTTTTTTTCACCAAATTATACTCCTAAGTGCCTAAGATAAATCAAAAAGTTAATTTATCTCCATAGCGGATCACAATTGGATTATGCTAACAGACTAAGACATAACTGATCACTCGATTCATCTTTTGGAATTTCATGGCATTTCTAAGGTCTAAAGAAATTCTTCTATCAAATTTCTTTTGGAATGTTAAAATGGACTTACAATATACTCACAAACATTTATCCCATATTCCCAGAATAGTCGTAGTAGCTAACCTACTTGAGCAATACTTCTAATATTATAGTAGTGTCGGTGTCAATCCTTCCACTGCAAGCTTTGACGTCCCTAGCTTTCTTGAAGACTCTAACCAAAAGAGAGAAAAAACACTTCTTGACCTCAAAAGTGAGATTTTGACTTTTTTCTGATGTCTTTTATATTGTGGGACTATCAAGCCTAAATCTAACATCTATCCACCTTTAGATATGCTTGTATTAGAGATCTTCAATCTCGATCGCCCATTTGTCATCTGGCCTTGCAGGATGGCATAGACTAACGGGAACAAGGTGTGCACATCCTCTGTAGCTTGCCTTGGGTCAAATCCTGGTGTCCTTCCCCAAATAAGGGTCTCCCACGTGGTATTGGACTATACTTATGAGATCAGACGATATGGCCTGTAGGTTTGTAATCTTTTTTCTGTGGGCTCATTTCAGACATGACATCTCTTATCGAGTATGGGCCTCTATGTACAATACCGGCAACCCTCTGAGCACCTCTATGTTATCTCAAAGGGCTCCCACATCTACATCGAGCTTGTCCTTGCCCATTGCTCTCTTTGGAATGGTTAGCATATTATTTGCCCCCTAGCACATGGTGAAAAGTCATTTATAGCCCGATGTTGAACCATGTCAGTCAAGCTTTCTATATAGTGTTGTTTTCCCTTCTCCTGGACTAGTTGCACTTTGCTCACCCGACCATCTCATTGTCACCCACCATTCATCCTAAAGAGGGGATCTTTCCCCCTGCATCGGTGTAGTCCTCATAGAATATGAATGTGAATGTTATTGTATAATTGATAACCTACGTTCTTATATGTTTACAATATGAAGTAGAACTTACTAAGTATTTGATTCTTCTTTTAAAGTGTTACTGCTCCAGGTGATGTATAATGTGAGTTTTGAGGTTGCAAGATGAGAATTGGCTCATGGAGAAGAGGCAGCAGTCTAGATCATGTAAAGAGGTTTAATATTTTATTTGTTTTATAGAAAAGTATTTGAGAAAAATATTTTTAAAGGCAAGTAGCATTTTATTCCCTCTATTTTCTAAAATCAACGTTACTATTAACACTAACCTATGAGGGATTGTGTGTTACACTTGGTAATAGAGTTAGGTCAAAAGATTCTGTAGACTTCTCAAAATAAAAGAGAGGGAAATTTTATGCAAACAAAGATATTTTTAACAAGAAAAGAAATTTCAGAAAATAGATAAGAAATTTTGGGAACTAGAAAAGAAAGAAAAAGAAAATCTAGGTCGAAGTCTCCCAAAGTCATGTCCTGCTTTGTAGTATGTATATTTAATTGTTAGTGTTTTATTGTTTTAATGATGTTTTAATGATGTTTGTATACACATGCAATGAAGTTCTTGAATGATCTTTTTGGACACATGCATGTAGGAATAGCACCTACTACGAGAAAGGACTTTACCACATAAGGTGATGAAGGTTCTATAGGATGAGGTAGGAAATGTGGGAGAAATCAATGGCCCTGAAAAGTTTATGGTTAATGCTACATGATTGATTGAAGTATGTTCTAGTGGATTAGTTGTCGATCCTAGCTAGGCACAAGCTAAAGGATAATGTACACTTCTAGACTAAAAGAAAGAAGTGAAGTTAGAACACTATTTAAAGAAGGTAACGTATCTTATTATTTGATCAATGATGATCCAAGCTAACTTGAAAATATTATTTTTGGGGGATCTCTTTTAGATAGTTCCTACATCCTTAATCATGTGCCTTCTAAGTTTATTCCCTCAACCCCTATAAATTATGGCATGTCGTAAAATGAAATTTGGAACATTTGCGACCTTTGGGGTTCTGTGGGTATGTTCACAACACATTTCATAAAAGTGAGAAACTTGGTATTAGAGCAAATAAATATATCTTCATAAGATATTTAGAAAGCTCAAAGGGTTTTGTAATGAATGGTGAAAATTTTAATGGAGGTGTGACAAAAATAGAATCATGTGATATCATATTTATTGAGAATGAGTTTCCAAATCTGAGTGAAGTAATGAAAGATCTTGAGGTTTATGAGTTACAAAAACTTGAGGGGAATATACCATCTTTAGCTAGGGTTAATAGTTATCACATCCCAGAATCATCAAAGATAGTGAGAGTTGCTTGCCTTCTAGTGGGAGTGTACCATAAATGGTGACTCAAACAGGTCTCTTAACAAAGAAGCAAATGCAAAATTATTTCTACTCATCATTTTGAAATTGAAAGTGAAACTCTGATGTGTATTTTGCATGACATTAATGAGTTAGCTTCTTATAAGCAAGCATCTGCTTCACATAAAGGACTAGCTGGTATGAGAGATGAACTAAGTTTAGCGACGAGGAATCATGTTTGGGAGTAAGTTGATCTTTTGCTTAGGCACAAGTCCCTTAAAAATAAGTAGGTGTTAAAAGCTAAGTAGTAGGCATATAGATTGAGAGGTATAAAGCATGTCTAGTGGGGAAGGGCTATACTCAAAGGGAGGACATAGATAATGAAGAGAAATTCTCTTTTATAGTGAGATTTGCCTCTAATTACGTTGTTCTAACTATAGTTGAACATTTAGATTTTAAATTTTTTCAAATGGATGTGAAGATAACATTTCTTAATGGAGAATTAAATGATTCAATCTATTAGTTCTTAAGTTCATGGGACAAGAACACAAAGTATGCTAGTTGAAACATTACAAGAACACAATGTTAGTTGACACATTTCCTTTAAGACCTTAAACAATTGTCTAGAAAATGGTACTTTCGATTTCGTGATGCTGTTAGTTCAATTGGTTTTGAGATGTTGAAGGAAGAGAACTGTGTGTATGTTAAACATACAAGAAAGAATTTTCTAAATTTATCTTCGTGCATGGATGATATTTTATTAGCTAGAAATGATATGAACACATTGTCAACCATAAACGACCTCCAATACCTCAACTTACCACCTATCAAACAATAACATTAACAAAACTAGCCAAACATTCAACCCCACTACACCCTCCAAGCATAGTTCAGTTGATCAAGGCCAAACTAGCCACAGTTGAAATGATATGTACACAGGCAAAAAGGATACCTCACCAAGCTTGAAGAGATATTCGACTAGACTCAGTGATGGAACAACACAAGAGGACTGGTGTTGTGTGGTTAGGCTTGTTGCGCGGTAGCCTCCATTAGCTACGGTGGTTGGCCGATGCTAGCAATGTCCACTATGAGGTCGAGGTGGCACACAATGATTGTGAACAATTGGGAGATGAGAGAGAGTAAACAAAGAGAGGGAGAGTAAATATAGATAGAAAGAGAGAGAGAGAGATAGTGAGAGAGGGAGTAATTAGAGAGGGAGATACAAGGGGGAGAGAGAGACAGATGATAAAGGCTTACTGACGAGGTGAGGTGTTGTGAACCGATGGAACAAAGGGTGGACACGTGAGCAGTGGTGATATGGTTTGGAGGTGCAGCTGAGTGAGTGTGCATGGCACAAAACAGATTGTCAGGGAAGGGGGCTTGGTGTAGCAGAGTGTTGTGGCATGAGATTGTGCAACAGAGCTTCACGGTGTTGATGATTTGGGCGATGCTAAGATGTGACGTAGAGGAGGAGGTGCACAGAGAGAGAGAGAGAGAGAGAGAGTGTGGTCGAGGGAGGCAGGAGATAGGTGGAGAGGGTTACCGGCAGCAAACTCGTTGTCAAATGGTGATGAGGATGGAGTTTCCTACGTAGCCATAACTATGACTTGGTAATGTAGAGGGGGGAGAGGGTGATCGAGGGGTGGAACGAAGGTGGGGTAGAGAAAAATATAGTGTTTTGACACATCCAGAATGACTTCATTTTAGGTTTCTTTTTTTTCCCTTCGATTGGGCTTTGGTTTTACAAATGATAGGCTTGGGCTTTGGGTTGGATTATAATAGAACTATGTTATAACAACACATTTTATTTTGTATGAGGGAATAGTTAGTTGGGAGATCAAGATCTGGAGACAACTTATGGGCATTGCACCCATTGTGGACAAGTGAAAGGTGTTGGTCATTAGGTTTAAACCCATGAACCATAGAGTATCACAGGGGTGAAGGTGATGGATATAGTATTTATCTTGATAATTGTAACAGCCTTCTAGAAACTTAGTGAATGAATTTCTTTAGGCTTTAGGAACTTCTTGAAAACCCCAAAAATGCCTCACAAATTGAGCAATCGCATAGATTTTATTCTATCAGCTTAGTCAATTCTTACCCACTTTAGTGACAGAAACATGATTTTATTTATTTGAGGCACTTAGGGGTATAGGATTGTGAAATAGTTTGCGCCAAAAGTCTAAGATGAATATTTGGAATTTAACAACACAATAATACAATTTTCGTTTATGGATGATAGCTGTTCGAAAACGCGTTTTGATTTATTTGAGGCGCTTAAAGTCAAAAAATTTTAAACGAATTGCACTATTAGGTTCGTAGGTTGTTTAAGATTTTATGGTGCAAAGTTATTTTTTCCATTTTCGTAGTAAATATTAACACCTGCATTAGCACTCAGGTGTTAATACAGGTGTTAACACCTGTATGTTTCTGACAACTTTTCTAGTTATTGTTTCTTGAATGTTTTGAAACCTTTGTAAGTAGATTTGTAAGTAGAGTCTTGTGACACTACCTCACATATGTCATTTCACTTTGAGACTAGTTTCCATTTGTGTATTTTGTGTAATTTGTAATGGAATGAAACTTTTGCCATTTGATTTTTGAATTTTATGATAAGATCATGTTTAGAACTTGATTACACAACATGTAGTTTAGTTCTTTGAGGTTTAGTTGTTGAATAATTAAGTTTTGGAATGTGGGATCTATGTCAAGAACACATGGTACTCGATTATGACACAAACTTGATGCTACAGGTTTCTTTTGTGTTTTTATGGATATTTGCCTACTGATCTTAGGTTTAATATTTAGATCAAGTTTAGAACTTGAAAATGCAGTGTATGATTTTATTTCTTGAAGATTTATTTCATGAGAAATTCGGATTTAGTTGTTCGATCTAAAACCAAAGCATGTGGTACTCGGTTTTGAAGTTAGTATGCAAGCCGCTTGCATTGGACAATGTTTTTTGATTTTTGTGTTCTTTGACTTATTTTTTCAAGCATGCTATTTCTTAGGATTGACTCATGAATATGTTAAGATTATGTTTATGGACTTTTGGAGTCCTTAGAGTTTATTGGGGAGGAAATAGTCCAATTGCATTAAAGAGTTGTTTGATTTGGTGTTTTAGCATTTTCTTAGTATTAGGAGTTTATGATTTTTGTAAAATGTATGTTTAATGGTCTTAGCATGATTTTAAAATATAGGATGTGATATTTAGATGTTGCATAAATTTGTTTGAATATGTTGTTTCAAGTTGGATATAATTGAAACAAAAATCAAGGCTTTTAGCCCCATCATGTTTCGGCCTAAGCATAGTTCACATAGTTATGTTTTGTTTTAAATTTTTGTTATTATATATTTGGATTTAGGAAAAAATTTACATTTGGTGAGTTTTGGAAGTAGGATGCAAAATCCTTAAAATATAGATAAAATGGTCAATTTTTCACAAGTATAGGGTAAAATGGTCATTTTATTTTGGGTCAATAATTTATGTTTCTAAGTTTATTAATGAGAAGTTTCTAACTCTTATAAGTATCTCCTTTTAGTTCACATTATTTTAAGCTAGTTCACATAACCCTACAATCAATGTAAGTTGGACTATAAGTTACTTTCAGGATACTTGTCTATGTATGGTGGTAAGAAACAATCATTCATATTCTTTATGCTTGTATACATGTTATGTTATGCTATCTCATATTTCATTTCAAGTACATATTTATCTATAACACATTATGTCATGTCATGCCATGTTTAATTGTTGCACCATGTTATGCCATGTGATTTAGTCACACGTACATGTCACTTCATGTAAGCTATGTCATCTATTATTTCATTTCATGATACGTCATTGTCCCATGCATACAATTGTTACAAAAAATAGTATTTTCTCAGTCAGTCATGCATGGGATACTCGTAGCGTAATCACTATGATTTTTCGAGTATCTCCATTGATAATCAAATCTCACTTGGTAGTCCCAACTACCATTCCTCTTGAATGGTAGACCACGTGTGCTCATTACATCGATGCTCCAATTTATGGATAAGATTATGGCTATCTTGGCCGAGTTGCGCAATCTACTCACTAGGCTTGTCTAGTAATTATTATGTTCATCTTATTATGTACATGAGGAGCCCTATCTCCAGTACTAGTGATGTTACAGACATTTTGGACAAGTATTGTAACTTTTGGCTGTCAGTTATTATATGTTTATGAAGTATGCATATGTTAAATTAGGATATGTTATATCTAGTGCATAGTATTGCTCAAGAAAAAAGTTATCCGCTACGAATATTGCATATTGCTAGATGCATGCTAGATATATTGCTTCTTTATCTACCATGAACGGGGGACAGATAACATTGTGTTACATGTCCTAATGCTTTAGAGTTAGCCAAATTTCAAGCGAAATTTGGGGGCATCACAATAATTCCCTATAAGTTAAATAAATCTCTTTAAGTGAATAACTACACAAAATTTAATTAACTCTCCACCAACAAATAATTTTCCTAACCACCCATCAAAAGACTCTTAAAAACATTAGTAGTGTCTCATCTCTCTATGCTTTTCCCAAAGAAACCATATCAAAAATGCTTTTTTCTTGAGCTTAACAACTAATGGAATTGGCAATTACATACTTCTAAACAAAATCAGGCACAACCTCAATAATAACTCTTTTTGTGAGTAACTCTTTCTGCATGGCTTGCCTCATGCTCTACTTACATGACTAACTTTCCATTGTTGTGTGAAAAATAACAATTTTCAAGTACCTGAAGTGAGATGATCACTGTTACTTAAATCTTTTGCTTTCTCTTGTATAGCTTCCACCACCTATTTTGCATCACCTTTAATTACATTGTTCCTAAATCTAGTTCCAAACAAGAACAAACAACCATGTATGCTTCCCAAGTCTCTATAGTTTTTACATCCTTCTCGTGATGTCTGTCTAAATGCTAAAACAATTCCCATCTCATCTCAAAGTATAATTCCTATTCCCCTCCAACTTCCATTTCCTCGTATCCAATGCAATATCCCAATTTGATGTTATGAAGTTATCTTCGAACGGCTGCCATTCTTTTAACCTCATTTTTTTTTATAATTAACTATCTCAAAAATCTTGATTCTGAAGTACCAAATTATTTTTAGAGACTACTAGCTTGCTAAATGATGTAGAATTGTAATTTCAACAGGTAAGCATGAGTTATAAGATGAGCAGATGATCACCTAGCTATACTTAAATAATTGAATTGCATATGCATGTGTCTATCCAATAAAGATTGAACATATATATGTTAATGCCAAAAATCGTACAACAGGTTGGAATGGAAGAAAGAATTATCCCTGACCCACGATGATGATTTGTGGCACCCCCAGCCTCCGTTTGGGATTAGACGGAGACTGAAATGCCGAGACATGTAACACAAGGCTACATACCCCTCGTATATGACAGATAATATGCTATGCACCTAAGTACACTAGCAGTATGCAATATAATGTTGCAGCGGAAAATAAATAAAGGGTCAGAAATTCTAAGTAATGCAAATAGCAATTGCAAAGTACATGGTACCAACTACAAAAGCATTAACACCTTGTCCATGATCATAGCATAATAGCATAAGACAAAATATCCCAAAATATCAAATATTAAAGTTTTGTCTCCCAAAACACACGAGACCTTTAAAATATTGTTTCCCAAAAGTCGAGACCTAAATAATAAGTCACTTTCATTGAAATGACTAAGATCTTTTTCCTTCATCGTTAAAGGCCCATCAGGAGCCAACCACCACGAAACTCCACAAAAGGTGTTGTTCCCTTCCTCTTTGTCATAGGCGTCGTTTTCAATTCCTGTAACAACTTCTACCATTTTGGTTTGGGGAATGGTAGTGTAAACTACCACAGTGAGATTTTGAAAAATCTCAGTAAGTAATTACACAACATACATTAATTAAAATAAGCATACGAGAGGTACATCATGAAATGCGTGCATGAAACATGAACTTGACTTTAGACAGAAACTTGACATATGCATTTAACTATTTTCAAAAGACTTGTACAGAGATTTTGATATTTTCAGAAAACTTCTTTGACTTTCTTTTCATGTTAATCTTAATCAGAAAATTTTCTTATTAGAGACATATTACAAGATTTGAATCGAGTGATTCTTATCACATGAGCTTTTATACTTATTCAGAGGGTAGACACAACACGACTCCCCTCCTTGCACTACATGTTCCCGCTAGTCATTGTACCATTATCGACCTGTAGGCGGGAATTGCAGGCGGGATTTCCACCATCCTTGTTTACCACCATCCCTACAGCTCACGCTGTAGGCGAGAATTATAGGCGAGACTCTACTACCATCCCTGCTTACCACCGTCCCTACAGATCGTGATACACAGAGAATCATAATAACTCAGCCTTATTTAATCAAATTACATGCCTTATGCACCTACTAGCATTAGGTGCTTCCTCGCTCCGGTATTTTTTGAAAAGAATCCATTTGAGACTCGTCGACTATTCTTCGTCGACCTAGGGGTTACCACTCCATTCTTAAGCACTCTAGAGTGGACAGAGAAGTTTCACTAGGAAAATTCCTCTTCCTAGCACTTGGGGTCGTGACAAAATTTTTTGACTCTTTTCTTAAAAAAAAGAACCACTTTCTTTTGGAAAACATTTCCCCAAATGCATGGGACATGGAACTTAAGAACTTCATACTTATACTTGACATGTGACATATAAAATGCCATGCATGAATTAACCAAGCATAACATGTTCAAATCATAGCATAACTACATAGAATACAAGAAACATCCAAACTCATTCATGGAATCATGGGAACATGCTTAGGCCGAAACACTTAGGGGTAAAAATCATGAGATTCATCACTTAAACATGTTCCAATCTCCAAGCATATAACATAGAAATCAAAGCAAGATATAACAAAGTGTGAAATCATGACATTTAACTAAGATCCAAAACATACAACACATGTTATGGCCGAAACATTAGGGCACATAGTTCTTCAATTTTAAACATGTGAAAACCGAAACATATACAAGTATTCCATGAAATTTTCATCACAAATTCCAAACATGTAATTCCTTCCATAGATTGATACAAGATCATATTAACATAATCAAATAATCAAACAAGAGATAACCAATCAAAACAAACATGAAAATGAAAAGATCTACACAATCATATACAAGAGTTAACCAAAGTAGGTTGAGTGTATACTTACAAAAAAAATCCACGTATAGCAATATTAGCAAGCTATAAATCTAAGTATTCCATATTAGAAAAGTAACTAAAAACCTCACTTCGTGTTCTAAAGTGTAAGTGTAAGTTTTTAGGGCAATACTTGCCTATGTGCACTCGGCCTCTAGGGTTTTTGGAGTAAAAACTTCTTCATTTCATTCTTAAAGTAAAGAAAATCCTAAAGTAACCAAAGATATGAGTAGTGGCCAAAAATCAAAGTGAATAACTCTCCTCTACATTTGACATCAAAGGTTTCTTAAGAATCTTAAAACCATTTCTCAAGAAATCTCAAGAAAAGTGGGTGTTCTGTCTTTCACATTGACCAAATGAGATTTGAATCTCATTTTCGGTTTAAACAAGTGGTGTGTGTGTGAAACTTAGAAGACAACACTAGTTCTTACCTTCATTAGGTTTAGTGTGTTGAAATCCCCTCTCGGAATAGAAAAATCCTCTTATTTGGTTGAAGAGAAAATGAGAGAATCCTCAAGAAAATATGAGAGAATTGTATGGAGAGGGCAAGAGTATGAAGATTTTGAAATTTACAAGAAGAAAAAGCCTTTGGACGTGTGGTCTTCCTCCCCTTTTATAGAAAATCCCTCATCCTCTCATTGGTAGTTGAAAACCATTGCATGTAAGACAAGTGACAATGTTTCTTCTTCCTCCTTTCACTTTGGTCAAAACACCCCTTAGAATTCCCCATGTAGATTGCATTGGAAAGGTACACTTTTGGGGGTTGGCTCTCTTCCCTTGGCCTAATTCCTCTAGTTTTCCCTTTATGCCCTTCCTTTCTTCAAATAATTGGGTGTTTCTTCTAAGGGCAACAAAGTAAAACATCATATGGCTCTCCATTTTTCCCAAACAAGCAATTGTTTGCATGGATGACAAGTGGCAAAAGATTCATGCCATGGTCTTGCCGTCCACCTCCTTCTTCCTTTTCCAAGGTGATGTTTCATCTTCCAACTCTCATTCCTTTTTCAAGGGCATTCTTGTCCTTTCATCCAAATGTCTCTTCACATATCCTTCTAGTACTCCATGCATGTTTGACACTTGGCATTATCTGACTAAATTTGAAATCCAAGAGCCTCCATTCGGTTTTCCCATGCAAAACTCCTAGAAAAAGCCCATTTTTCACTTCCCTAAGTTTCTTTTTCCAAGATAGCCTCCTTGGAACTCAAAATGGGGCAAGACAAATGGTCTAGCCGAAAATCCTTTGGTCTCCTCTAGGTTCCTTTTGTTCTTGAATCATCTAGAAGGTTTCTTACATATTGACAAGTGGCAACTCTTCTAAGATAGGCGTGTAAGCCACCCTTCTGGCATTTTTCCTACACTTATCTCTCTCCCATAACCCATTATCAAGTCTAGGTTTATAATACCTTACTTACATGCCACATGGCACCTATGACTAAAAATCTAGGCTATGGGTCTAAAGCCAATGAGCCTAAGTTTCTAAATAAGGCCAATCTCACTTAGCATTCTAAGGATAGTTCTCCCTTGGGCTCACATTACCATTCAAGAATTCTAAGGCTTTCAAAAAAAAAAAAAAAAAACTAAGGCTCCCAAGAAGTTATAACTACTAAGCACAAAATCTATGGGCCATGTTTACGAAAAGTTTGGTTCTTCACATGATTCTGCGGTGATGCGATATTCTTCACGGTCATCTATGGCAGTAGATAATATATAAGAGAATAAAAATAAATAAAGGGAAACTCAGATATTTACATGGTTTGGCATAATACCTACGTCCAAGGGTTGTTTGGGTGTAAATTCTACTATGATAGGTGGACCTCACATATCTTTCAATAAAATAGAGAGATTTAGGGTTTCGGAAGTTGAAGATGATGCCTCCTTGAGAGAAGATCCATAGGAGTCACTGTGCATGGTGGAGTTTGTGTATAGAGATTGCACTCGATTTGTAGAGATCTCCTCTTTTTATAAAGGTTCTTTTGCTTCTTTGGAGTGATTGGGTCTCACTTACCTTATGAAATCCGTTCCTTTTTGTATCTGAGTCAAACGCTTTTGGCTTATCTATTTCTTCCCTTATCTCTTGCCTTTTATCACTTCACTTATTATTAATAATAGGTTTGTAAAGGGTTGGACCCAGTCAACTTTATCCCTAACAATATAGGTCATGTCTATTGATATATAGAAATCTTATTGTATGAGCATCTATTCGATAATTGTTGCATGCATGTGATCAATCATGATGTAAATCTGTTCAAGTGTAGTGTCAACATAATTTACAGGCCGCTATATGTCCATTCGAATATTTTTTAGGGATGTAAATATTTTGTCCCTAATGATTATTGCATGTTCGAACATCATAGCCCGTGTCGTACAATTAATTGCGTCTGAAAATATTTTTTTGGGTTGAAAATGAAAGTTGTCCCAAAATAATTTTTAGGAAGGCATTATTTTCTTGACCAAAAGATGAGATGATTTTTTTTTACCCCAAATAATTTTGACCTCAAAAGAAATTTTATTATATATATTGATAGTTAATTATAAATTAGTTCACCGGCCTGCACATGCAAGTAGCCAAACAAAACGTACGATTTCTTATATATCTTCGCAGAATGATCACAACCAGTGAGTGGCTCACGTGCAAGAAGACCACCTTAAGTCACATGCAAAATTATGTACGTAGTACCCTAGCTAGGTACCACCACAGAGAGATTTGGCACACATACACATTTCAAAGAGAGAAGATCAACTTAGGCCATGGAGGAGCAATAATTATGAACTCTAAATCTTAGATATGGCTTGCAAGTTCAAGAAATAGCACGAGTTATATGTATACTTTTGTACTTTCTTTTCATTTTTTTTTTCCTTGTTCCTAGTTAAAGTAGGGATCGAGGGGAGTGATGAATTACGGGTGGTCAAAGTCAAGAAAATTAGGTTTGAATCCCAAGAAGAGTTTCAAACTCTACGAGGATTTTTGGATTAAATCAAATCAAGTAGATGAATGAAACCCCCAAGAAAGAGACGAGAATGAGCATTCCAAGGGGGCTTGTTACCTTATGGGATGATTCTATTTGAGATAACGAGGGACAAACACAGACACGCATGAGGCTGCATGCAATATTTTTATAATTTTAATGGGCAAGTGGAAGGCCAAATCCCATATAGGACTTTGGGTCCACAAAATTTGGCGGGTCCACTAAGTCATTAGCTTGCTTTTATTTTATTTTATTTTTTGTCAGCATACAGTAAATGAAGTGTGACAAAATTCACCCAATATATAAAAAGGGCATTATTTTTGTTTTATTTTTTGTCCTCTTACAACATATACTAGATCAAAGTGTACTAAAATTCACTGAATCATGAATATAAAAAGAGCATTAGTATAATTTACTTTGACCTAAATTTAAGAGTTGAAAATGGGGTACGTGTATTTACTGTATGGAAATGATAAATGTACTTAAACAAAATTATTAAAAAACTTACTTCTCTACGTGTTAGTATTAAAAAAATTTGAATTTAAAAAAAGAACTTACAAAATGAGTCTTATAAAATTGTAAGTACGTACATATAAGTCTGATTTTGTGCATACTAAGTACGTTTGGATGTTGAAGTGAGTTGAGTTGAGTTGAATTTAGATGATAAAATATTATTAGAATATTATTTTTTAATATTATTATTATTTTAGAATTTGAAAAAATTGAATTATTTATTATATTTTATATTAAAATTTAAAAATATTGTAATGACGAGTGAGATGAGATGAGTTTGATTTAATACTCAGTGATAACTAAATCCATGCAAAAAATATATAAAAACTTGAAAGTCTCAAGTAATTAAGAGGGAGACAGGGCATGGGAGCAAAAGAGGGGTATGGGGTTGGACCCTTTTTAGCTTTAATAAAGTCATTACTTTTCTTGGAAATCTCTTCTTCGATGGAAGGGAGGGGGGAAAGGGTTGTTTGCCTGGATAAAGGTGCAGGTAAGTAAGCGCGCAGATGCAGATCAGAGAAAATGGCAATATTCACGTCTGGTAGTGGTATTCTTTCCAAGAAGGCACGGTTTCTCCGCTGATTTCTCCGATGCAATCCCAGTTCCCACTGGCTTTATTTTTTTGTGACTTTGAATATTGCCTCCTCGGTTTTCATGCTACTTATGACCTTATGTGCGCTTTAACTTCTTGTACTCTTATGTGATTTAAAATATATATACATGGGTAAATTAAACTTTATTTATGACACTTCTGCTCTCTCTCTCTCTCTCTATACTTGATTATTATTGGGCTGTTCCTTAAGTTCCTTTTGCTATGATCTTTTGATCCTTTGGTAGTACTGCGATATACCATTAATATTGTATCTTTTTTTTTTTTTGGCCCTTTTCTGAGCATTAGTACGACTTATATTATTGTACATATATGTCTTTTGTATGAACTTTTCTTTTACGAGGATGTAATTCAGATTCTTCTCGCAAGATTTATGTTTTTATTTTTTAAAAAAAGTAATAATTTATACAGTTTTAAGTTTGTGCAAGTTCCATATATTTCTTTTTAAAAAAATAGACAAATTTATAATTTACATGAAAAAACTTACTTTTTAATAATAAATTTAAATATTTTTCAAATAGAATATGCAGTACTTAAACATCCAATTATAACTATGTACATCGAGTATTTATTTATTAGAAATGTTAGTTTGGCCCCACAACTTGCTCCCTCAAGTATACCCACTAGTTTATATATATATATATATACACATTAAAATGTTAAAAACTTATCACTGTAAATTTGTGTATTTTTTCTAACATTAAAAAAACACAAAAAAAAATAAAAATAAAATGCACTGAAAATATATTTGAGTGGACAAATGAACTGAGTACCAGCAGTACTAGAAATTACTGCCATGATAAGTTGATAACGATAATAATATATATAAAGCTCACTGGATAGTTCCCTCCCTGTTAATTCGATCAGAGTCTGCTGCAAACTAGAAAAATCCTCAAATCACTCTAAGTTTAAAGATAAAAGATTAATTGACCAAAGAGCATGCATTTTAGTTTAAACTAAGATTATGTGATGTACATACATGATTTGAGAGTTTCGAGCGGGCATTAACATATAGAAAGTTAACCATCTTTCACAACTTAAAGTTGTGAGTGCGTGAACTACTACTAAATCTCTCGCTCGCTCGCTCTCTCGCCTAGACCCTTTCTCAAGAAACTCTCTCACCCGATCTTAGTTGGGGGGGAGGGGAAGCTTTTGGCTTCCTCTTCCCCTCTCCTCTCCTCACTCTCTACCGTCGTTTACAATGATTTCTGTGTTTTTTTTAGTGTTTTGTAGGTTCGGCCGAATAAGTGGGAAGAGTCGATTCGAGCTCCGCTGGTGGAGTTTTTCCTACACGCGTACCATCGGAGGATCCCTTGCCCGCCGATCTAGCAGCCTTCCGCTTTGGGTGCCATTTGGAGCGGCGTGTCACTCCCACGCGCGGATTACAGAGAACGCGTGGCATGCACTAGCCACCGCGTATCACACCGCGTCGGAGCCGTGTGCGGCAGCTCAGGGCCCAGTTCACCGGCGCTGTCTCGACCGGCTGTTTGTCTCCTCCCCAGCGTGGAACGTGTCTTTCACGCGCTACACCGATCCTGTTTTCATGGCTTTGTTTGGTTGCTGTTTGTAGTGTTTGTTTGGTTGGGTTGTGTTGTGTCGTAGGTAGTGGTAATTCTGCTTTTTGTCGGTATGTTTTTGTTAGTATTTTTTAGTTTTGTTGGCTTTTTTTGTTGGCTGTTGGATTTATGTCCATAGCTTTTGGTGGCTACTTCTCCTCTTTTGGAGGATGGAGTTAGGTGGGTTACTTCTCCTCCTTTGGGAGGATGAAGTTTGGTTGGAAGATGGAGTGGATACTCTCTTTGAGAGTTTTCTGATTTAGACAAGGTCGTCGCATTGATTTGCATACGGGAAGCTTTGAATAGTATATAGTTTGACTTGTAATTGTTGAGTCACAGATGTAACTCCTTATGGAATGAATGAATGATGTCTATTTCTTATAAATATATATATATATATATATATATATATATATATATATATATATATAGAAAGTTGAAAATACCAATACTATTTTACATACGTGATGTATATGTTAGAACCTAATTAAAGATCAAGGGCTAGACATATTTTACATATTACCCCCCCCCCCCAAAAAGAGAGAGAGAGAGAGAGAGTAAGTTGATTACAACTGAAGTTTCATTTAATCACTTAATATAAGTACTACAACTCTAGCTAGCAACCCAGTAAATAACCATTTTTTGGACTTAATTAGCATCCGATCGAGCAACAATTCACATGCAACTAATTTATAAGATCACATGATAATATTGCACCCACAAATAATTCTGCTGCTAATGAGTATTTGCATGATGATCATGTGAAATCAACCACACCAACCTTAATTTGCTCGTTAATTTCATAAGATACTAATTGTAGGGTTAGTCGTACTCTTGAGCTTAAATTAATTATTAAGTGACAACTTAAGATGATCAGAAGGTCGAGGTTGTTGCTCTTAGCCAACCCTAGCTCCCATTTTCCTTTCATCCTATATATGCTGAGTGAAAAAGGATATCATGATAATCTTTAGCATGTGTGTGTATATATATATATATCCCTAAGTTTAAAAATGAATATTTGCGACGTGATTAATAGACATATATATTTTAATAAAAAATAATCAATTTGACAGCAAATAACTGATAACAAATAAACAGTTTTCTTATAATGAAGGGATGCAGTATTTGTTGTGACCTGACCATGATAAGGTTTTAGTGAAACATTTAATGAATTATATGTCTCATGCATATATAGTTAGTGAGCTTCTGTGCTCAATCAATAATTGGTAGCATAATATATACATGATTAGGTAAAGCATCCCGAATACATAGAACTTATATTAACAAATTAAGTACCTTCTCGTTTGTAATGTAATATTATATGCACTCAAAAATCAATCAAACTTGCATAGAAACATGCAGGAACGAACAAATGGAAAACCCCATTCTTTGTATCTAATCGTTATGTTATTCAAAATTACAAAGTCCGGTGTAAATAAAAACTTTCCGAGGATCCATCCATGTTGATCTGAAGCTCCCAAAATTCATAGCAAGTGAGAGTATACACTCGCTATTGCTGAACTTCATCTATTATAGCTAGACCCATGTAAAATTTGCACGCTTGCAAGTTAGAACTCACAAAAGAGACAAAAAAAGAGGTCTATCTTCCTTGGGTCATTTGGTAAATTACTAGAAGGAAGACAGGAGAATGAAAAATCAAAACTAGGAAATCAGTAGTGTGTACATACTTTTTTCTCCCTACATCGTTCACTCTTCCAATCCATTTTTCATCCCTTTGATTCTTTAGGTATCATTCCACACCGTGAAAGTTGGAGCTGCTGCATGGCAAACAGACATATTGCTTGACCTCGGCGCGAGAGTTGGCACAGCAGTTGGCACCCAATTGTTGCACATCGAGCCCTGATCATAAGCGCTGGCCTTAACCACACTTGCCGATGAATGCTGTGAAAGATAATACAAGTTCCTGGCATGGTAAGGATCTGCTGAGGCAAACACGTTTTCATAACTAAGTGCCTTCACCTCGCTATCACCAAAAGTTCCGTGATTGCCTTGACTTTGGTTGCTATCGTTGGTAATTATCGTACTCATAGGGATTGCATAGCCACCATTGCTTCCATACCCAACTCCACCATTAACATCTGCGCCTCCTTGAGTGCCGTAAATGACAGAGTTAGAGCCAGAACTATGCTCCATAGAAGCTGAGTCCATACCCATTAGGTTGTGCAAAACATTAGGCTGAAAGAAATTGTGGGTATTTCCCAGTTGTAACTGATGAAAATCTTGAAAGTTGTTGGGAGCTTCAGAATCTTGTTCTTGCTTACACCAAACCCTTTGCCCATATGGGTAGTGCATGCTATAAGGTTGAGCTTGTTGGAATGCAAGAGTAGGCCAGCCATGGTGTACAGTACTACCATAGCCATTGATGCCATCGGTTAACCGAGAAGTGATGTTTTCATCATCTGTTCTTTGCCCGTCCACAGTCATCTCAGCCTGTTCAACATCCTTTAAACGCTTCGCAGCCCCACCAATGGGCAAAGTGCTGCTCTCGAGTATGCTTTTAACGTCATATCTGCTCATGTCAAAGTTTGTTACTGCATTCAGTCCTCGGAATTTGATGGCAGCAATGTCATAGGCCTCTGCTGCTTCCTCTTGGGTGCCTACATTTAATAAGTAAATGGAATGAAGTTGAACGTAAACCTGACCCGATAATGTTATTAAATACGTAATGCAGTCTGGTGGCTGTTAATTTGTATCTTGTTTCGATGTAATCCTTTCCTTTTTTTTTCTTCGATTATATATAATATTACTGCATTAGGATAGGGTGCTCTTCCGTACACAGCTTCACATCTCTCATCTTCCATATAGAAATTTACGAAGTTCACACCTATCATTCTTGTATCTTTGGAAGTACCATAGGGTTATTTTCAAAGAACAAACTAATTCAAATGCGGAAAAAGAACTCACTAAAAGTTCCCAAGTAAAGGTCTTTGTTCCCTGCAACTCTTCCAATTCTTGCTTGCCATCGTCCATGCTGGTGGTGTCTGTTACAACAACCAATAGCAAGCTCTATATATAAGAAGTTAAGAACATGAATACTACTATTGCAACGGCCACATATATCATACCCTGTCAAGACTACTGATCATGAGTAACTACTCCAATTGGAACACGATAGGTTAGTACTCGTATTCCTTTCCATATTGTTATTCTTGTTAATTTCAATAGCTGACTGTTTAATTGATTTCTAAATATATACGAGATTTCCAGAAAGAGAAAAAATAAACAGAGGAAAACATGCATGCCTGACCAGAACCAAAGTTCAACATGAAGTGGGTTGCATTAATTATGTATAAAACCATGCACATTCCCAGTTAAACTTATTATTATTATTATTATTATTAATAAATACATTAAACTCTTATTACCTTGTCACTCCTCTATAAATAGATGCACCCCGTGAAAACCCACTACTTTTCCTGCACCAAGAACAAACTCATATTGCTTGGTCAATTCATAAATTAAAATTTATCATAGCGTAAAGCGTAGAGAAACTCAATTCATCATGAATTAAAATTTACCTTCGCAAAGACGCAACATACTCTTGCCTGGTCATGTGCTTCATTTCTTCCAACTCTTTCTCGTAGTTGCTAATCTGAATTTTTGTCGTTAAAAAAGGAAGAAAGACAAAATGTCAGAAATCAAAACCCTTAATATAATGGTTATAAAATACATTGGAGAACCATTCGTTTCACTGCAGGTTATATATATTGGACAACATCCCCCGTTCACCGGGGATCGATGCTCTGTAGTAGTACACGAACACATTGTATATATATATATATATATAATGTGCATGCATTTCAATATATATATAGTAGTCCTGACATTTCCCCATTATCTTAAGGTTTAAGTACTGTATATATGTTGATATTAACGCAAACATTGGAAGATTAATTCTAATACAGCCAATAGATAAAATGACTTGGCGGTCACTTAACTCTAATTCAGTACTTTAAGTTATTGACCAGAAGATCAGGATCGGTGGAAACTTACAGGAAAATTTGTTGTGGTAGTTGTACCCCAGTATTTCAGTGCTGCTAAATCATAAGCTCTTGCTGCCTTTTCTTCTTTGTCGTAACCTCCTAGATAAGTTAAACAAGTGGCCCATAAACATAAAATATTCCTTTTTTTTTTTTTTTTTTTAACGCTGAAGTGAAATTTCGATCCAGAAAACAAAACAAAAAAAATAATAATAAGAAAGAAAGATCAAAGAAAAAAAAAAAGGTATCTAACGAGTCCTTTTATACTTACCCAAATAAACTGCGCGCAAGAATGTTGAGGATGCCCCACATCACGATATGGAAAAAAGAAAAAACCCACATAAGGAAAGCACGAGTACTTAAAATACAACGTCATATGTTTTATTAATTAAAAGGAATCGAAAAGAGACGCTAGCTAGCTAGCTGTTGATTTTGGAGATGCCGCAATGGGTAGAAAAGATATATGCTCTACCTTGTCTTCCTTTACGAGTTTGTCCCTCTCTTCTACAACTATTATCCCAAAGATGGGCCTCATATCTGCCCGTCCACCTGTGCCTGGAATCCTCGAAACATTATCACAAAAACAACTAAAATGTATATATAAGAACGCAAAAAATACTGATAGATGAGCAAATCCTAGTACACCTTGTTACACCACGGTATATTGAAGTCCTCTGTCCAAATGTATCAATGGATTTTCTTGGCACTGCCTCGATAGCACCAGCTTGGCTATCAAGCCCAGGTGTTGTCTTCTGCAGCTTATTATCCGATGAGGAACTCTCTCCACCACTTGCACCACCAGCAGTACTCGCCGTAAGAAGTGGCAGTGTCGAGCTAGACTGTGATCCGGTGCTCATTGAAAGCGACAAGGTTTGCGCACTTGCTAGGCTTCCATTATTTCCACTACTTGCACCTGCACTATCGTTCTTGTTATCCGGCTGAGGCGCTGGTGCAGGTTGGTTCCTCAGCCAGGTCTTGATCATGGACAAACCAATAGAGCTATTGTTGTGGATGCTACCACTACAACCGCCGGCGCCACTGCTTGCCACGCCGTTTGCTGCTTCTGAGGGTAACTGTAAGGAACAGTTATTGAACATGTAGTCACCATTGTTATTGTATGCGGCGTTTTCGTGATGCCCAAAAGAGTGTCGGCCGAGGAAGTTCTCGAGCTTTGGCTGGTTTTGGTTTTCAAGGTTTTGGCTACTGCACGGGTTACCCATTAGCATAGACAGGTCTGTAGTGGTCTTGTAGTTAGTACTCGAGTTCATCCCTAAACCCTTCATATTCCAATCTGCAAAACAGCATAAAATAGTTAAAAATCAGAGATTTCTGCTTATGTAATATTGTTTTTAGTTTGGGTTCTTAGAAAATATATATGAAAAGCAAAGGAAAACAAAAGCTCCGAACTGCTTGAAGATTATAATATTGCCATTTCTAAGTATTTCTTTTTTCTCTCTCTTTTTCCTTTACTTGGACTTTCAAAGAATCGAATAGATGATTAGGGTTTTAGGACTTCAACTTCACAAAAAGGAGAAAGAGATAAGAGAGTGTGTGGTGAGAGACAACCTTGCGCTTGATTGTTTCTATTGAATGCTTCAAGTATGCCGAAAGAGGGAGGAAGGTTGAGGGATGGAGCAGTCGAGTCAGAAGTGAGATCGAAGCAGTCGCCTGAGACATCTGTGCCGGAGATGTCGTCAGAGTTGAAGGCGAGGCGAGGCTCGGTGTTTTGAGAGTGATCTTGATCAGCAGGCTGGGATGGGAGTTCTTGAGGCGAAAGAGAGAAACCCAACCAGTTCAAGGAAGCCATATATCGTTTTGAAGGACTTGTGGGTGAAAATAATATTGATTGGAGTTGAGCAGAGGGAGATGAGGAACTAGTTCATGCATGAACTAGAGAGAGAGAGAGAGAGAGAGAGAGAGAGAGAGAGAGAGAGTCCATGAGTAGAGAACAGAAGGACGATAAGAGGCGAAAGGTCAAAAAATGAGGAGAAAATGAAAAACCCCTTTTCTGAAGCAACATGAAGATCATATATATACATATATCGAGAGTACTCGAACAGACACAAATCCTAAATGGGCGCCTCTTACTTAGGAGCACTTGTGTGATCTTTAAACTATTACTTGCTCTTTGATAATGAGAACAGAACATGGTAGAGGCTTTCTTATTTTTTTTTTATTTTTTTTGTGGGAGATAGTAATTAATATGGTATTTATAAAAGGATCGAGGCGCCCACATCATCACTACAAAATGAGGTTTTAAGATATATATATACACCATTCTATCTCGTTTTTGGCTGATTAAGATCACCAAATCTCTCTGATCTATTCCCTGTCTAAATGAGAATGCATGAGTTTTCTGAAAAGAATAATCAAAAGGTGAACGAGCAGCAATAATTAATCTTGAATAATGAATTAGGCATGTTGTACTTCTGTGGGTAGTAATTTAAACTTCTTTTGGATATGATCAAACCAAACATAGGCAACTCAAGTTGTACTTATCTTCGTGCCTTTGATAGTTTAGAATTAGTCATGATTTTATGAGTGGTAATAAGCCTAACGCACACGCATGGGTCATACCTACGAGCACGTGCTTTCGTAATCTCAAAACAAAGCCTGTTACATATCCCCCCTACCCACCAGCTTGGACTTCAAAATTGGTATCCCTGATTCTGTTCAACCTAACATTTCGTATTTATTTAGACTCATTTCAAACTCTGTATATATCATGATATAGAGATAGAACTTCTCGATCGAGCTGGATCTTCTTTCTGAGGAACACCTGTAGAAGAAGATGTTATTTTATCTGACAAAGTGTGACAAGAAACCCACACGCAGCCCCTCTCCACACCCATTTATTCATGCCCACCTGGACAGTAGTCATTTCTTGTCAGACATGTTATCAGACTCAGACACCCTCCTTTTCATCTCATTGCTCTCTCTCTCCCTCTCTCTGCCTACAAACAAACACCCATAACTTTCTCACATTCCATCCATCCATGTTATATTATTTAACTATTATCCCCAAGTCCTAATCATAAACTGCGATACCCCGCTGCAACCGGGAGTCTCTGATCCTCTCTCTCTCTCAACTGTGCACAAAACAATAATTCATGCATGACTGACACTTTTTTACAATGAAGAGAAATGCAGAGGGGAATCCTAAACATATATTTTTTTTTTTTTTAAGAAAAAGTGAGAAAAAAGAAATGGGAGATAGGGTTTGCACCTTGCACCCCTGTATGAGGACACTAACCCTTGTCTTCCGGCTCTCGGAGCTTATTATTTCATTCTCAAGTTTTAGTTTGAAGGGACAGATTGGAAGAAAAGTATAAGGACCCAAAAGCATCACTTGATGTGATATATATCCCATTCAGTGCTAGCTTTTGTAAAACTAAACCTTTTTCTTTCACCTGCGAAAGTCATTAAAATTTCATTTGTTTTTCTTTTTTCAAAAGAAAAAAGGCAAAACCCCTTACTCTATCCATTTACATGTTGGAACTTATACCGATTCAATTGTATGAAAAGAAAATGCATTACGTACCCAAATCAAAACCAAAAGAAATTAATCCACACATATATATATATATATATATATATATATATATATATATATCACTCTGTGGATGAATTTTCTGTTTTGATCTTTAGTAAGTTCAACTTGCTTTTTCTTGTGAGTTAGAAATTAATGTCTCTGTTTCAAAATCCCTTTCGAAAATGAAAGTTGCTGACATGGACGAGGGCAACGGTGGCCTTGGCCCCAAGCTCTGATTCAAATATATATATATATAGATATATATTATGACCTTGTGTCTAATTTGTATATCTTTCTTAGTGTTTGATACTTTTGTTCTTGTTGTTGTCCACAATTCTTAACTAGCACCGGTCAATGCTCTTTATAAATCGGCAGTCTTAAGGCATGTCTTGCAAATTGTCAACAAATTTTTAATAGATATTTCTTATATTCATCAAATTAGAATTTGGTCTCATTTAAGATTTTATAGTAATTACATTTTGTTTTCTTGTTTTATTTTAAGAAATTAAATTAGAGTATAATATTTACATTTGGTATTTCTCTTTTAAAGTTTTGTAATTATATGGGTAAAACATATTTAACAAAAAACATTGTATAGTAGTAAAGTTTAAATATATGACATTACTACCATACATTAATCAACAAAATACAAAACGTAGTTTATGGTTTGCACATATTACCTCTTTTTTTATAATTTTTATATAGATCGTTTCCATAGTTTAATATCTTCTCTTAATTGCAACATATGAAAAACTTAAGAACATTAGGAGTGAAGTGGCTAAACTTTGGCCAAAATTCAACTAGAGAATCCACTTTTTTCACTTTAGCTAATCAGTTTTTATTGACATCAAATAACAAACTCTCTAAATTTATCTATATTTTATTAAAATATCTATTATATATATATATATATATTAATTTCCTAACGTTCATATTATTCCAATGGGCATAGTTTTTTAACAATCATATTTTTCCAACAATCATACTCTTCCAAATGATATATTTTTTTAATGCTATATTTCTCCAATTGTTATATTTTTTAACTACAAAACAAAACATTTCCTCAACAATTTTAGTTACTTCAACTCAAGTTTCTTTGTAAAATCATATTTTCATTTTCTCTCAATGGATCGTTTACGTTTTTGGAAAATGGCACCATCATTTCTTTGCAATATCATTTCTTGTTCCTTTCAGAATAATGCGTAACCATTTCTCTCATGCAAAGAATTTAGTATGTCTTCTTTGTTACTGGTTTATTGAAGGTTTGATTCATAAAATAGACTTCTAAATTCAAGTAGTACTAGGCTGCTTATCATGAGATGTCATCTTGAAAATTTCCCGTACATCTCTCCTCATGTATGCAGAACATATATAGCATATGATGATACAGAAACTTGACACTGAAACAATAAGCTAAGAATTCAAGGAAGGGTTTCAATCATACCAAGTGATTCAAGCATTTTGTTCTACATTTTAAATGTATAATTAATCACTAGTTCTATATGTCCTTCGAAAATGTAGAATGGAGTACTATGTCTTTTGGACGTCCTTACTTTGAAACATAAAAAAAAAAAAAAAAAAAAGAAGAAAAAAAAAGCCAACAAACAAGAAATATGGTTCAAAATATCTTTCATGACAATGAATCAAAATACATTCCAAAATATAGTACTTTGATCTAGCTTTATGAATTGCAAGGACTTCATTTGTCGTTGAAGATAATATTCTTGTAGCATCGGAGACATGATACTTGTATTAAACCTCATAATTCTTTCTTCTTTCTTTTCTTCATTCTGTAGTTTCTCCTACTCAACAAGCACCTTATCTTGCTCAACAAGCATCTTATCTAGCAAAAAACACAATTCTTCTTTCCCAAGACGAAGCATCTTATTGTCATGATCACATGCTTCTTCAAACAGTTTTATTTTATTAATCTTTCTATCTTCCTCCATCTTATTTAGTATTATGAGAGAATCCAAACTTGTTCTTTATTTTCTCTTACTCATTTTTACGGTCAATTGGTCGATCCAAATTCGTCTAAATTTACTGAATTCGAATTCGCCTAAATTTACTAAATCCGAAGTTGAAGTATTTGAGCTTGGCTGTGAGTTTTTCTAATTTAGCTTTACTATTTCCATATGTTTCACTCACTTTGGATAGATAATCTCAACATGGACCAAAGTGGAAAGTTTTTTTCTCTAATTCTAGGTACGTGACCTTTTCCTTGCCAATTTACATAGAGTTAAGCACCATGAAGTTAAGAAAAGGCGAAAAACATAAAAGAAATTGGATGGAAAACTCAATGATATATCCCAACAGTTAGTTGTGCCAAAAATCAATGGGCTCAAGTGGGATACTCTGCAAATCAGCCATCTGTGCTCACCAACATCAGAACATCTCCATTCTCCACCACCATCCATAAAATCCTTACTCCACACCCACTTCCTTCTGTCCAACTCATTTTTTATGTCTGTACATCACATAATAAGAATTAAAATGATCTAAATAGAGACATGAATACAACAAGAACACTCCGCAAAAACAATATGAATCAATGTATGTCTTTTTCAAAGTGCACATCTACATGCAACATCCCATACAAGAAACAAGAAATGGTGAAAAAGATACATTGTCTTGCTCATTAAAACCACTTGGTTCCTTCAACTTGTGCCATATAACCAAAAAACTTATTTATTTCTTGTTGAATTTTTTACCACTGATTCATTAGAAATGTGTAGTTACATGTAGATTAAAATTTCTTGTTTTCTTTAAAGTATTTATGAATTCTTTTCCATAACACCTTGCGCTTTTGATCTTTTTCTTACATCGCATCTAAGGAAACTTCAAGTCATCCCTCGTTACTAAAATATGTGCCTCATTGTGATTTTCGTCCAATAGGTTCAACGTCAATAACCTACCCTTGGGTTAGAGATAGTTGCTATTCATTTATCTCATTTGTGGATTCCTTGAAAATTTCATTGTTGTTTAGAAGATTTGTGAAGTAGGCATCTTGGAGATTTCTTGAATCCATTCTTATTAGATATGTATAGTAGGCAAATTGAGAATATAGAAAAATCTATGTTCAGCCTCTTTTAGTCATAGACATAAACACTTGGCAGGCAATAATGGCTAAGGGAAAACAAAGAGAATATTAGAGGATGTGATTTTGGGTACAATAGAAAAGCAATACATTCTTCTATGAATAGGAAATTAAGTTGAGCTACAAAGAACAATGCAGCAAAATACATAGAAATCTCAAACAAAAGACTACAACCTCACATCCGTTCAAGTAGATTGAAGACCGAAAAAAGCCAAAACAAACTCAATTAAGAACCAGTCAGTAATAAAACAAACAAGGAAACTTCTATGAAAAACTCAAAGCTCGTCAAAATTGAAGAATTCCAACGAAAAACAAAGCTACCAAGTGAAAAAAATAAAAAATTATAAAAACTAAGGAAAAGGTAAACCAAGTCAAAAAGAAAGTGAGACCCTCTGGTTTACTAGGTCTCTGAAGTGAATATTGGAGAAGAAATAGAAATGGCAACCTTTTAACAAGTGAGGAAGCGAAAATGACAATTGAATTAAATCAGAAACATACTGAAACAGATAAACTAAAAAAAATAACAATGAAAAGAAACAGTGTTAACAAGTGCGAACCTTGGAATGTGTGAAGGTTTTGATGATTCAATTGGCGATCATGAATTGAGCAACACTAGATATTCATCCCAAGTCAAAAGCTCTGATAGAGATGATGCCTTCGTGCAAAATGCGAAATGAAAGGATGAAATGGGAAAGCATCAAAATGAGAGAGCACTAATAATAAAATAATGCCGAAACCCTCTCTAAACCAGACCCTCTCTCTCTAAAAACCTTCTCGTTGGAATCCTGCTGGGGGAAGGGGAGCTTCGGCTCCTTTTTCCTCTTCCTCTCCTCCCCCTCCTTGCCGGCCCTTTGTCTCCGGTGGGTTTTTTACGGGGTTTTTTTATACAGTTTTTCGGCCGAATAAGGGAAGGGAGTTGGTTTGAGCTTCTCCGGCGATCATTGTCTGACACGCACTGCACTGGGCGAAGCTCCCTTCGCCGATCTTGATGTTGCCTCGGAGTGGGAACCACTTGGAGCGGCGCGTTGCACAAACGCGCGATTTACAGGAAACGTGTGGCTCTCTCGAGCGGCGCGATAGCTCAAAACCCCGTGTCTCCGGCACCGCCTAACCGACCGGTCGGCTTTTTCCCAACGTGGAGCGTGTCTCTCACGCGCCACCCGAGTATTTGTTTTTCGAGTTTTTCGATTCTGTTTTTTGGTTTGTTTGCTTGTTGGGATTGGGGCGAAGTTACGGCTGGTGGTTGTACGGTCGTTGGTCTGTGCGAGTGCTGGGTGCTCGCTCCGTCTAGTCTCGTGCAGTGGATGCTTCCAATGGGCGGGCCGTCTGGTGGTTTTGTTTGGGTGTTGGTTATTTTTTTGTTTAGTTTTAATAAAGATGAAATAGGCTATTGGACTTATGTCCATATAGTTGGATGGTTAGATACCCCTCTCCTTATGGAGGATGGGGTTGTTTGGGATATCTCTCCTCCTTTGGCGGAGAGGATGGCTAGGATGTGGTACTCTCTTTTGAGAGTCAATGAAGTTAGACAATGCCGTCACAGATTTGTGTACGGGGAGCTTTCAACAGTTTTTTAATTTGACTTGTAATGTGAAGTCATAGATGTATCTTCTAATTATGAATGAAATGATGTCTATTTTCTATAAAAAAATAATAATAAAATAATGACAAAAAAGTGAATCGCCAAAAGTGAATCGTCAGCCAGTTTCACTGGCTTGATTTGGCTAGCCAAAATAAATATGGGTAAAATTACTATTCATTTATTGAGTTTGCTATGGGCTGTGTGTTGAGCTTGCTGGCCGAACTTTGACTAGATTTTATCTATGACTAGCTCACTACAAGTGCTCTTAGTCTAAGAGTCTTAGATGTAAAATCACCCGCGTGTATTTATGAAAGAGTCCAAGTTTGGAATTTAATTTAATTTATTTATTATTTTTTACTTGGTTTTTTATCAATATGTTAAATGTGTTCCTAAAAATTCTCAATTCCGCTATTTATTCTAGACCTAAAAGTACTCGGTCTCTTCCAACTCATAATCATGGCTTTGTCCTTGCACAGTCGAACAATATATAGAGCACAAAAAGATTTTTTGTTATCCTCTAAATATTAGCACCACTACTACATCCTTGGGAGAAAACAAACATATGTTAGCCAGACCCTTATATAAGCAATATTATATATAGAGAGAGAGCATAATTAATTAGTGAGGAACCTAATAGGAAATAAACAAATCCTAGCTCCAATAATAATTAGTTTTTATCTTATCTCATGATAAACACCCTTTAATTCTTGATTATTATGATTCTTAGTCTTATAGCTAGGATTATAGCTACACTCTAGTTTCAATGAAATATAAATAACGGAACATGATCTATTTTCACAAACATTAATGTAAATGGGCATGCCCCGTTCATAAAATGAGCTTAGAAAATTATGGTAAATAAAACGTACTTATATTTCTTACATTCTAATCTTTTAGATGAAACTAATAAATTTGATCATCATTATTAGTATTAGTACGTAAGCAGTAAATACTTGGGGGGCTTGATCACAATGCTAATCCCATTAGTTTGTTTGAGGGCATATTTACATGGTCTCCAAAACTTACCATAAATAGGTTTATAATCATGATTAAGTTCCCACAAAATTTTCATCTGAGCACGGCCAACATATCTTTTTATTGATTCTGTGATATCTATAAAAGTCATGACGGCCGATACAACTTAATACTTGAGTTTCATTAATTTAATAAGATTAAGAGATATGTTGTATTCTAATTGTGAGATAAAATGCCCAACTTTATCATCAGATTTTAACAATATTAATTTACATGAAGTCAAAGCAAGTAGTTTTTAGATATTAATTATGCATGCATTGTGCCATATTAGTCTCACTAGGTGCATGCATGCATCTAATAAATCATATTCTAAATTACTAGCTGACTAATTCATGTACCTCATCATATGCCCAAGTTGGATATTTATTAATTTTACAGAAGGAAATACACAGGTTGAATCGGATTCTTGAAGATACCAAACTAATTCAGGCATAAGTCGACTTTATACAACTGAAAGAGGAAAAAAAAATACATTATTATGTAATTATGCACGTAAAGGTAAACCAATTATGGCGTAGAACTAAGATTCTAGTTCACTATATAAACTAGGATTATATCACAACTATGGCAAAAGTTGAGTAATTTTAAACCACAATTACCTAATGAACAAACAATGTTTTTGTTCCTAAAAGTAAAACACCAAGTTTGGGGTCGAAAACAAGGCCCAAGAAGCATATATAACATATTATAGGGGTTTGGAAAGTAGTTTTGATGTGGAACAAGGTATCCATGCAAAAAATTGCTTTATATATAAGCATGATTCAATGACCCTTGTATGATTTTATTCCAATCCTAATAGTGTTAGATCTTGTTTTGACTTTGAGGCTTAGACTAATGGGATGAGAAAAATAGATATATAAAATGAGTCGGACAGGCATGGACGAAACTAGACACGGATAATATAGATCACCTAATTAGCTTAGATAATGCAAAATAGAATACAATAGGCCAGTATGTGCCACTATATAAATGAGAAATATATTAAGATTGAAAACTAAATTGATATAAAATAAAAATAAAAATTAGGGTTCACTCCGTATGTATAAACAAAATGAACAAATTTGAGTAAAAAGGTTTTCTCAAACTCACCAGAACCATATGCTACGTCTTCATTATATAATAGGTACAAATCAAAATGCAATGTGAAATTCATCTTGCAGAATATACATTGACTACTATACAAGGTAACAATTGATACACTTGACATAAATAACATGAGTGTGCTAAATTAATGGGATTATAGAGTAGGAGTACTAATGTGTTGCTATGTACACTAACATCCTCCTGCAAGCTAATGGGAAGAGAACAGACCAGAAGCTTGAATTTGAAATGTGAATACCAAGTAGAAGAGAGACCCTTTGTGAAGATATTTGCTAATTGAGCAATAGTGGACATGACCTTGAGAATTATGTCACCATTCAAGACTTTTTCCTGAATGAAATGATAATCAACTCCAATATGTTTAGTTCTATCATGGAACACCGGATTAAAAGCAAGTGCAAGGGCACTAACATTGTCACACCATAATATGGGAGGTTGTGAAAGAAATTGTCATAATATGGGAGATCCTTGAAGAGCTGCACAACCAAAAGAGTTCAGCAGTAGTAATTGTCATTTCTCGATACTTCAGCTTCAGTGCTGGACCTCAAGACAACTGGTTGTTTCTTTGCACTCCAAGAAACAAGAGAGTTGCCTAAAAATGATCCAAAGTAAAAAATAGATCGATAATCATTTGGACTCCCTACCCAATTAGAGTCACAAAATGCTTGAAGGTGCAAACTGCTTGGAGTATAGAGGAGTCCATGATCACCAAAGTTTTTCTAGGTACCTTAGCACTTATTTTACTGCAGACAAATGAACTGTTGTGGGATTGTGCATGTGTTGCACAATTGTATACTAAGAAGGTGAGATCAAGCCTTGTCCATGTGTAGTACTATTGTAAGGAGCCAACCACTTGTCGATAAACTGATGGGTTAGAGAGAGGGTCTCCATCATGCTGAAATAGTTTAGACCCTGAAGAGCAGGGAGAGCTTGTGGGTTTAGCACCAAGCATATGAGTGCGATGAAGAAATGTCTTGAATATACTTGGATTGACAAAGGTGCAAGCCATCAGTTGTACATGTTGCTTGGATGCCAAGAAAGTAGCTGAGGGAACCTAAGTCCTTAAGAGGAAACTGTCATTGCAACTTAGAAATCAAAGACATAATCATAGACAGATGAGTTCCAGTAATTATTATATCACCCACATATATGAGCATGAGCACTTTGATGTTGCCTTGAATAAAAACGAATAAGGATGAGTCAACTAGAGAAGCTGTGAACCAGAGGTAAAGGAGTGAGGAAGAGAGACAATGGAAACAAGCTCTTGGGGTCTGTTCAAATCCGTAAATAGCCTTGTGAAGCTTGCAAACATAGTTTGTATTCCTAGAGTTAACAAATCATTGAGGTTGTTCCATGAACACTTTTTCCATGAGCTCTCCATAGAGGAAAGCATTAGACACATCGAGTTATCAAATGGACCAATTAAAGTGAACTGCTCGAGCCAACACAATATGAATTGTAGATGCCTTAACAACTGGACTAAATGTATTTGTGTAGTCTATCCCAAGTTGTTGCTCAAATCCTTTAGCAACCAAGCGTGCTTTGAGTCTATCAATTGTGCCATTAGGATGCTGTTTGATTCTATAGACCTATTTGTTACGAATAACACGGTGATGTTGTGGCCTTGGAAGAGTGTCCCGGTACCATTGGAGAGAATGGCTTCAAACTCTTGACACATGGCCTCTTTCCAGCGGGAATCAACAATGGCTTTTGAGAAACAAGTAGGTTCAGTTTCTAAATGGGTAGTGTGGAGAAGGCAAGAGGGGGGAGGGGTGTTAGGTGGAGTAGTGAAGTTGAAAATCTGAGAAGTCTTTTGGTCGAAGAGAGCCAGTAAGTGTTCTAGTTTGCATGTGATGAGAAGATGAAACAACATTTGCTAGTTATGGTGTTGGAGAGGCAGAAGTAGAGGAATGAGCAAATAATGCACTAGTGTGATCATTCACAGGAGCAGATTGCTCAGGTGACACAAGAAAATTGTCATCACTAGAGGGATGTATCTTAGTGAAATCATTGAAAGCATTGGCATTACTAGAGTACTTAGCAGCAACTATTGGTGAAATAGAATTAGGAAAACTTACAGGAAGGACAAAAGGAGAATCAGCAGTGGCATTAATCTTAGAAGGCAATTGTAACATAGCATGCTACTTGGCTGGAAAAGATCTTTCATCAAAAACCACATGTTGAGAGAGATGAAGTCTACCTAAAACAGGCTTAAGGCAACGATAACCAACTTGACTATAACCAAGAAAAATGTAGATCTTGGACCAATACTCAAGTTTGTAAGAATCATAAGGTCTAAGAAGAGGAAAACACTTACAACCAAAGACTCGAAGTAAAGAATAGTTAGGCACTAACTTGAAACGTCTTTCATAAGGAGATTTGTGATCCAGGACAGCAGTGGGCAGCCTATTTATGATGAAAATGGGAGTAAGAAAGGCATCAACCCAGTAGCAATTTCAGAGGCCTGAATGTGCAAGAAGTGTGAGGCCTGTCTCAAGTATATGTTTGCATTTTCTCTTAGCCAACCCATTTTGTTGTGAGGTATATGGACATGACTTTTGATGCACAATTCCATTTTGAGTTAGAAATGATTTAAAATGAAGTGAGGTGAATTCACCTCCTCCATCATATTTCAACTTCTTGATTTTGCAGTAGAATTGAGTTTTTACAAGTACTTTAAATTTGAAAAAGCACTCATAGGTTTCAACCTTGGTGTGCAGGGGATAAAACCATGTATATATTGAGAAGTCATTCACAAAAATTATGTAATATCTACAACCACTTATAGTTGGAACAGGAGATGTCCATAAATCTGTTTGAATGAGTTCTAAGGGTGCAATAGAAATTCGAGATGAATGAGAGAAAGGAAGCTTTTTGCCTTTGCCAAGTTGACAAGAATCACAAAACGGATGCTCATTGTTATTGTCTGGAGAAATAGATAATTGACGCTCTTTTATTATTTGAGAGATTAGTACAAATGATAGATGTCCTAGTCTAAAATGATGCATAGGAATTGTGGTCTTTAAGCCTATAACAACAGTAAGAGCATGTTTATTTTTGAGTGAAGATCCTTGAATCCGCAAGGGATACAACCAATTTTCAATTTTGCCTTCCAAAAGGGTTGCCTTGGTCTGATTGTCCTTCACAAAAAGATGTGTAGATGTTAGTACAAAGTGGCAATCATTATCAAAACAAAACTTATGGATAGATAAAATATTAGCCGAGGCCTTTGGGCAATGCAACACATTTCTAAGTTGAAATTGAGAGGTAGATGAGTAGAAGTTGATGAACCAATATTTTGGATTTAAAGCCCTACTCCATCACCAGCCGTCATAGTATCATTGCCTTGGAAAGGTTGCTATAGATTCAATTTTTCCAAATCATTCGTGATGTGGGCATTTGCACCACTATCAGCATACCAAGTTTGTTCTTCTAACTCTTGGTTATTGTGAGCCACCATAGCAGCAAGTTGGGATGGAGGATGTCGACCTTGGTAGGAGTAGTCCATCCTATGGAACTAGTCAAGAGTTGTGTGATTGGTTTTTCCACAGATTAGGCGTGGAGCTTTGTTGGTGTTGCTAAAATTTTGCCATTGGAGTGCTGTTGAGACTTTAAAGACGTCTCTAGAAGGTTTGTTGGGTCCATTTCATGGAAAGTTGTAGGCTTGGGCATTTTTATTTTTCTTTTAAAATTGTTGTGGACCATTGTGAGAAGAATATCTAGTGACCTATGAAGTATTGGTTTTGGGCATGAACAAGGCAAAATTTGATGGGTCAGAAGAAGGTGTTTACTACTGGAGTAGCATCTCGTGCCTAAGTAGTTCATCTTGAAAATCCAAGAAAGATAAAGGATTGTCTCTAGTAACAAGGGTAAAAGAGGTAACAAAGGTATTGAATGTAGGATTAAGTCCACTAATGATGAAGGAGATTAAACCCTCATCCTCAGTTGGTTTCCCAATTGCAGCCAACTGATCTGCTAAGAGCTTAGCATGTTTGCAAATAATCAGTACATGATTTGTTACCATGTGAAAGACACTGAAGTTGTCTTTTTAAGTGTGAAACTTGAGATTGTAGTTGTGAAGCAAATCAACTAGCAAGAGCTGTCCAGACTTGGTGAGCAGTTTGCAATCCATACATTGTGGAGAGTACTGCTTCATAGAGAGTCATGTTAATCCACCTGAGAAGGAATTGGTCCTTCTTCACCCAAAGAGCATGAGCTGGATTAGGAACCTCTTTGCCTTGAGTATCATAGGTCATGAGAGAAGGGAATGGTTAAGAACCATCCACAATGCCCATGATACCATGGCTTCTTAGTACGAGAACTAATTGAGACAACCTTTGTAAATAATTTTTGCCATCAAGTTTTACACCAGTGAGTTGGGTAAAAGATGGAAAAACAAAAGGAGCAGCAGACAAATTGTTAGAGGGTGAAGTCATGGAACTAGGATAGGAGCATGAGCTTTTGACAGCTCTAATACAATGAAAAAATATGAGTAAAAAGATTTTGGCTAACTCACCAAAACCATATGCTACGTATTCATTATATAATAGGTACAAATCAATAGGGAATGTGAAATACATCTTGTAGAATATACATTGACTACTATACAAAGTAACAATTGATACAATACTTGACATAAATAACATGAGTGTGCTAAATTAATGGGATTGTAGAGCAGGAGTACTGATCTATTACTATATACAGATGTTTGACTTTCCATGTTTGTAGAGTTTGATATCTTGTGGCTTGCTGACATTATTTGCTGTAGGTCATATTCTTTCCAAGTCTATGAATTCTGTATTATCACAAGATGAAGTAGATTTGAGACTTGAGTTTGCTGCAAACATGTTTACATTGCTGACTGGTGCTTTACATGTGTCTGCAGTAGGTCCTGTTGTTGTACATGCATGTGTTTGCAACAGGTACACTAACACAAAGCACAAGACAATATAATGACCGTTTCGTAATTATTAATATAGATTTCAGTTTTCAATTAAATTGCCTATCAAAATGAACCTTAAAATTAACTTAGATGCTAAAAATCATCTAATTAAGAACACGTACGTAAAGATTTAAATAGTACCATATTATTATAAGCCCCCTACAAACACATATAATATATGCAAAAACGCACGCAAACTTTTATGGTCCAGCGAGTCTTAATTTGTAGCCATAGTAGGTACAGATCAAGAAGTCATGGTTACTGCTGCATGAACATTATTAATGTTGGGGTAGAACGTGGTAAGTACGCATGGTGCAGAGATTTATAGAAAGCAAAGTCTAGACATTTTGACCGTCAACGTGAAAGGAATCAAAGATGGTAAAACCACATGCATGGCCTGATCTAACCCATTCTTAAAAAAATATATAATATATAATTATCAATGTTAAAAAAAGCCTGCTCCCAGTACTGTAAAAGCATAAAATAAAACAAAAGCTAGCTCTCGGTAATACAATCAATAATCATGCCCAAGCTCTTACCCTAGAAAGAAATAGTTTTTATTATGAGATATTAGCTAGAGATTTTGTGACTTTTGACCTAGCTAGTTAGCTAGGAAGCTGGTACGTCCATCTTTTAGGGTGCGTTTGGATGTTAAAGTGAGTTGAGTTTAAATGATAAAATATTATTAGAATATTATTTTTTAATATTATTATTATTTTAGGATTTGAAAAAGTTAAATTGTTTATTATATTTTGTGATGGAATTTAAAAAAATTATAATAATTATTAAGATGAGATGAGTTTGATTTAGGAACCAAACGAAACCTTAGAGGGTTGCCGATACGAGTGAACTTATATATATATAGTCTATAAGAGTGTGATCAAAATGGTTTTGAAGATTTTTATGCTTTTATTTTATTTACTGTGAACCCCATTCTCTGTGAGCATGATCTTTTGGACTGCATTTATACACGTTTTTTTTTTGTTTTTTTTTTCCCGGGGGTGATCTGATTGTATGTATATATGCACCTGAATCATTCAATAAATGATTATCTAATAGTGATAAATTTGTCACATCTTACATAATAGGATGAGATTGAGATGATAGTGTGGTGTATAGAATTTGAGAAATTCTATTTGCAGTCTCCAAATGGAGATTGTATGTGCAGACCCTTTATTAATAAAGAAAAAATATCATTTTAGGAGGGATATTTTTGTAATTTTAAAAAATTTTAAAGATATAATTGCCTAGGCTTGCATTGTAGTCCTCAAATAGGGACTGTACGTAGCATTGCTCATAGAATTTTTCAAAAATTAAAGACTGTTTTGTTGCAAACAATATTCCATAGAATATGAAAACATGTGAAGCGCCCATGCGCTGTAAGAGAAGATATGAATGACAGCCATGTACGTGTTGATTTAAGTATCTTGCCAGCTCCCCAAAATTAGAATGCCATGTGTTTCTCATGTTTTGTCTACATGTTAAGAGTTAACTATCAGGAATGCGTAAAGTCACCCAAATATGACTATGACCGCGCGCCATACATCAAGGGGAGAAAACATATAAATTTGGGTTTTGAAATTGAGATGATCAAGTCGGCCTTGATGATCATAAATCATTTAAGAAACTGATCTGTAATCAAGAAATTAGAGGTTTAAATTTAGGATACTGATGTAGAGTGTTGCTCGGGATTAAAAGATTAATAATATCTATTTAACTCTTTTACAATTCAAATGGCATTTATGCAAAATTAAAAGATTCAAATTAAGCCTTCGTTTGTTTTTGCAGATGAGATGAATCGGGTTTCATAAGGCCCTCTAAGGTGCCCGAGTTGAGATATATAAAAGTTAAAAATTAAATAAAATATTTTTAGAATATTTTTTTAATATTATTATTGTTTTAGGATTTGAAAAAGTTAAATTTTTTATTTTATTTTATGTGAGAATTTGAAAAAATTGTAATAATTAGATAAACTAAAATAAGATGTATTGTGAAAATAAACGAGGAGAAAATTTTTGGATTTTTTTATGAAGTGGCAGTACCATCACATGATTTATTAGTTGTAAAATAATTGTATATGTGTCACTATTTGTGTTAAAAAAGTTAGTGAAACCAGGATATACAGAATAATGATTTGATACAAATACTATAATCCACTTAACAACCACAGCCAATATGATAGTGTCACTTTATTAAAAAAATAATGCTACTATACTTTCTCATTTTGATCATTCATATATTTATTTATTTATTTAATTTTTTTTCTTAATAATTAAAGAAGTGACTATTAGTATATTGGAACTGATGAATATATATATATATATATATATATATATATATATATATATATATTTGGCCTAACTCGAACTATTTAAATGGAAACTTGATGAATATTTTTTTTTTGGGTATAACAAATTATCAAGATTTCCAAACACTTTTCTGAGTTCAAATAAACTAAATACCTAAAAGGTATTAATGAACCACGTGTTAATTTGTGTTGTAAATCTATTAATATTCCATATATATATATATATATATGTATATATTTATCGATCGGGAACCACTCATGCAGTGAGATGATTTCAGACAACGAACAAGACATCCAAACGAGTAATTTTCTATGGATGTTGACTAAGTACTTGTCTTTCATAGCACGCATTTTGTTGCTGTAATAACTACGTAGTCACATGATTTTGTTGCTGTAATATATGCAGTGATCCAGTCAAACATGACCAACTCCTCAACCGTCTGAATAAATAATTAGTCACCATATCGTAGGGTTACAGCTCGACTCCATGTCACAACCTATAAATAAAATCTTATTTGTCCATCTAATTTTGTTCATGTTATATATAATAATTTGCTTGAAAATTAATTTCTGTACGGAAAATAAAGAAAACTTCAAGCCAAACTACTTTGTAGCATGACATCTCAATACTATATATAGCCAAAAAGCTGATAAACTTATATCCAAATTAATAGTCATTTATTTGCAAAACCTAAAGACAGAATGTCACATCTGATTAGCTGATGATCGATACATGATGAGGTGCAGATTTAGCAAAAATCGTCAACTTTAAGCCAATTAATTCGAGTAGAATGAACAGAAGTGTAGCAATTTTTTATTCGATATTCAATGTGTAAACCTATTTGCATACATGCAACCTATTGCACTTGTATCTTTTCAATTTTCCATTTATATATCATTTAGAAACACAATCAAAGTCTCAACAATGAAGCGTCATGAATGAGCCAAATATATAAGTGTCATACCCGGCTCGTAGGGGCCAAGCCCAATTCCCTAAAAAACCCGGCCCACTTTTAAGAAAAAAGTGCAATCATCTCCTTCAATGTCGTCCATCCATATTTTCAACTTCCATTTCTAAGGCCGGCTAGCTTTGAATACAATAGACGTTCTTGAATTAGAATATCTTGTTTAATCCTCATAAATACAAAAGTTACTAACTTAGATCTGAGTTTTCAAAGTCACCCCTTAAATTTTGGAAGATTATAAATTTGCCCGTAAACTTAAAGAAATCGCAAGTAGACTCTAAACCTTATCAAAATTTACATTCATCATATAAATTTTATCCTAAATCTAAATATGAATTTAGAAAATTTTAAAACTAGACCCAAGTATGAATACTCCTCTTGGCCGATTCACGGCTAAAATCCATGATTTTGTTGTCACTAGGCCAATTAATGCACTAACATGCTTAAACCGAATATAACAACTCTAAAAAATCATATCCTTAATTTTAAAATCATACCAAGACACTAAATTATACGTTAAACAAAACCTTAAACTCAACACTTCAAGGAAATGCCCAAAACATCAAGACTAGGTCAAATAAAACCAAATCTTGGTGTTCTTGGTTTAACACTTTCATATCAATTCCAAGGTATCCAAAAGCGGAGTAGAAGGTTTTGATCGCTTAGATCATTTCGGAACGAAAGAGGACTTCATCGTATACTACTGAAGAAATTCCCAAAGGAAAGAAAATGTTTACAAGACCAGATAAGAGAAAATGTATCCAAACTGGGAGCTCATTACCTACCACATACCCAATATGTGGGATGTACGGCAAAATCCACGGAGGCAAGTTCAAACTTACTTAAGGACTTAGTTTCGGGTGTATTCAACATGACCATTTGATAAAAAAAAACTATCTCAAAAGAGCTTGGAGAAATGGGACTATTCTCAACGGAGATGCCAAACCAAAGCCACTACCTCCAGTACTAGCTCGAGTGTATGTAGTCACTTCTAAAGAGGTAGATGCTGACATCCCAAGAGCAAAAGGAGCTGGCATCATTTCTGGTATTTTTCTAAGGCTTATGTATTGTTAAGCTTAACTAAGATTGATTGGATTGATGATATCATTGCATTATTGTTCTTGTAGGGTAATGTCAAGATGTTGAAATTTGTAGCTTGTACATTGTCTGATTCAAGTGTGTCACAACTTTTAGTGACTGCAGCATCGCACGAGAGTTCCATTCGCAAGCCGAATTGTTACATAGGAGGTAAGAGTAACTATCCTCAATAGGAGTATTACTTTTATACTTGTGTAGATCTAGAATACCCTTTAGTAGTAAGAGGAAAGATGTTGAAGGTTGATTAATTAGTCTTCCACATAAAGGAGTTTGTTTTGATTCTGAGTATCAATAGATGGAACAAATTATCCAACATAAAAGGCGTGAACTACATTTTGATTGGAAAAGTAGGGTAATTGGGAGAAACTTTGTCCTTAGTAGGATTTGTATTTGATAATAGTTTCTTGACCACCGATAAGTGAACTCTAGCCAAGCACTGTATTAATTGAATCTTAGATTACAATTATATTGAAGACAAATATGGGGGGAGTAAAGTCTTGGTCTTGAGGTTTTGCGTGGAAAATTGGAACATATCCTTTTTGTTAGAGTTAGAATAAAAGATAGCTCATGTTGGATAGAAGAACTATGCCAACCATAAGAGAGAAAGCCTTGAGTTTTGATTAGTAACAAAATGACTATCAAGGTACCACCTATGAAGAGGAATGATTCATTTCAGTCATGAAGAAATAATCATTAGAAACCATGGGCGTTGTAGAACATGTCTTTGTGGAATTAGAGATTTTAGACTACATGGTTTGCTTTAGGATCTTTGACACAATGTGCTATTGAAGGAACTAGTCATGGCCATAAATGAAGGACTTATAGAAGTAAAGGAAGATGAGAGAAGAGCGTCATATCAGGAGACTATTGATTTGGATAGGTAGACCCTTGCCTATTGCATGAGATGGATCGACTTGAGCATCATTGCACCCATATGATGGACATAGATGAGAACGAGGTACGCTATGAGCAGAAGGCCTTGCCTCATGAGGAGCTATATCCGCCCCTCCCCCTGACCACCTGGATGGATCGAGAGAGATTAATAGCAAGGATGTCATGCGACAAACCTGAGTCTAGCCGCGCAGCTTAGGAGTGCACTGTCACCATTGTCATGCCCGCGATTTCTGGGTAATTGATGTCATCCACTCATTGAGGATGACTACTAATTTAGTCCCACAGTCCCAACAACAATGATGAGGAGGTCGAGCAGCATACTAATGCACCGAGGTGTACGACTCCAACAACAGTGTGTTAGACTATCTGCCGTAGCATAGCACTTTAGTGGAGACAAACTCACCACCACCCGCAAAGCCTAGCAACTTCATGTCTAGTGACGAATAGTAGACTTGGTGAGTGTTATATTCTCTCCTCTTATGTAGTAGTTATATTATGTATGCACATAGATTTTGATGATAAAATTATTTTTAGGAGGGGAGGATGTAACAACCCAAAAGAAACTCAATGGATAAACTTCTTTAGACTAGATTCCATGAATCATGATTTTTCGACTTACTATGGTGACAAAGTTTCCTTTTTATTTATTTAAGGTAATTAGGAGTATAAGTTAGCAAAACAAATTGCACCATTAGCCTGGGATGATTATTTAGGATTTTATGGTGTAGTAATACATTTCCCATTCCATGGACGAAGAGTAACTGGGAGTGCCTTTTTATTTAATCGAGTTACTTGGGAGTCGAATTTTACAAAAAAAAAATTTGTACTACTAGACTTGTATGATTATTTAAGATTTTATGGTGTAATAATAAATTTCAGAAGTTTTTAGGTGAATAATAAGACTCGGGATAGCGACACGTGGCACCTGTTCAAACGATTGTCAAATCGCTATATAGAAAGTCCAAACCCAATTATAATCACTAGGATTACTTTTGGAATGGACACTTGGCACCTTTCTAGCCACTCTTTGGAATAGTAATAGGAAACTTGTCACTTGGAGAGTTAAGTGTAATGAAATGGATGGCAAATCAAGCCATCTTAGCTTGTCACCTACGTGATTACTATTCCGACCAACCAAAACATTTTTTGACCAGCCAAACTAGGGTCTTGACCCTAGTGAAACACCAAACTATTGGAAAAACTCCATGTGTTGGCTGAAAGTGTAAACTTGGTCTTTTTTTTATTATTATTTTTGAGCGAAGGTTACATGTCTGAGAGTGACCCCCTCCTGATTTTATTAAAAATAAACCTTCACTTGTGGCAGAGGAATACCATTAAACCAAACAACCTCATATGACATTAACAAAAATTCCAGGACCAATACATCATGAAGTTATAAACATAAATAAGGAAGTTCCCAACTATCCGTGCGAAGCAATCCTCTTAACATCCCACTATCTATATCCATGCCAATGAACGACACACCATTATTATTTACCCCTTGTTTAGCAAGGCAATCCACCACCATGTTAGCTTCCCTGAAAATATGACAAATACTACAATTCAATGCATTGAATAGTACTTGAATTTCTTCCCAAAAATCCCACAAATACCACAAAGAACAACTCCCCGATTTAATCCATCCAACAATGAACGCCGAATCTAACTCCACCATAAAATCCTTAAACCCCATTTGATGAGCCATACGCAAACCATCTAATAGAGCACACCCCTCTACTACTGCATTTGAACTCACCCCATAATGCTATGCAAAACCAGCAAGAGAACGTCCCTTATCATCTCGAAAAATGCCTCCCCCACCAGCCAACCTGGGATTCCCTAAAGAGCTACCATCAATATTAAGCTTCAAACCACCCCGACTCGGTTTATGCCATGCAATTCCCTGTGGACTTTTATTCACAACTAGTAAAAACGGAATGTTTAATGCCCTTATCACTTGTAGATCTTTATCATGCATCTGCTTTACTTTTATTCTTGTAGAAAAAATCACTAACAGTCCAGATTTAGCCCAACATGATACTTCTCTCCAATCCACCACTTTTCCTTCCATCCGTGACTCACACCTTGCTCTTCACAAAGCCCACATGATTAAAATAGGCAAGAAACCCCGGCACCAACCTGTGTAATGCACTGTTGACACATGAAGCCACCAGATGTTGAGCATCCCCTGCCATCAAACCCTAATGTGGCACAGTTTTGATCAAGTGTTTAATCACTTGGATTAATCACTTCTACATGCTATTGATCACTCAATTTTTCACTCCTATACCCTTAACCACTCTCTACATCTTGACAATCATATTTGGCCAAGAAAATTTGTTTTGGACTTGATCCCAACCAAAACCCCAAATGAATCCCATTGAAATCTCAAATTGGAACCCATTGGTTAGGCCTAGTTTTGGCCCACCGAACACCACCACCACCAAGGGAAGCTTCTTGAGGAAGTTTCTTCCCCTCCCAAGGCCAAGACAAAGGCAGAAACACCACTTAAGTCTAGCCCCAAGAGTCACTTGATGGGAAGCCAGAAAGCCTACAAACCCTAAACCATCCACTAGATAAGTTTTGGCAGCAATGGGACAACAACTGAACAGTCCACTTCTCCTCCACCTTTCGACTTCCAACCTCCCATCCAAGGGTCACTTAGCCACTCCATGTAAGTACCTTCTCATGTATATCATGAAACCCTCATTTCTCACTTCACACTTCACATTTTTCCTCACTTGTTGTGAGAGAGATCAAGAGAGAGCTTCCGGCAGACTCTCTGGCAGGTTTTGACTTGTATTTTCCAGCCTCTTGTAAGTTGATTCTGATTTCACTCCCATCATGAATGGTGATTCTTTTTCTATACTAGTTTACATTGGTATATTTTGGGTAATTTTTCGTGGAGTATTGATTGGTAAATTTGTTTTTTTTTTTTTAACATACAAAGGTCATAATGGGCAACAATTTTGATGTTTGTGTGAATTTTTTATATTTTGATGGAGTCTTTTGTGAAACTTTGGGTAGATCTTACTATGGTGAAGTATTAACATGGTAATATATAAGTTATTTTTGGATCCATAGCATGTTCATATTTTTAGAAAATAGTTTTGCATGATTTTGGGAAGTTAGAAACTAGAAGTTAGAAAACAATTTATGTTTTGGTGAATTTGTGATGTCTTGGTTTAAGAAACTTGATCTAATGGTTTTTATCTTCACATATGATGTTCTTAAGGCTTTGTGATATATGTGTTAGGAGTTTATTTTTGAAAAAAATTGGTTTATACCTTGATGGAATAATTTTATGCATGCAGAGGTTTGTTTAGGACTCTATCTAGACGCTCTCGAGGTTGTATTTTGTTTTAATGAAATGTTTACCATGTGATGTTAGATTTAATACTAGGATCAAGTTTAACATTGAATATAAGGTATATGGTTATATTTCTTGAGGATTTATTTCAGGAAAACCAAGGATCTAGTGATTTTATTTTAAGACCAAAGCATGCCATACTCGGTTTTGATGTTTTAGTGCAAGCCGATTATGTAGATTGTATTTTTATGATTTTGGTTATTTAATCTAGCATGACATCACTTAGGTTTGAATGATGAACATGTTAGGAGTGTGATTGTAGACTTTTGGAGTCCTTGGAATTTATTTGGAAAGTATTAGTCCAAGAATATCAAGAGTTGATCCTATTTGACCTAAACTTGGCAATTTGGCATTTTTGTTCATATGACGAGTTTCAGATTTTTGTGAAATGTATATTTTTATGTCTTAGCATGATTTTAGAACATATAATATGATTTTGAAGTGTTTCAAAAATTGGTTTAAGTATGAAAGTTTGAAGGCTAGTTGAATTGCAAAAAAAAAAAAAAAAGAAAAAAAAGAAAAAAGAAATCAAATTTTTGCCTAGAATGTGAATCAGCCAAGGTGTTGTTGACCAAGTTCTGCTATGTTTTAAATATTTATTATTGGATATTTAACTTTAGGACAACATTTAGGTGAGGTATATAAATTTTGGTAAGCTTTGGAGTTAGTATGCAAAATCCTTATTTTAGGAAAAATTTGTAATTTTTCACAACTAGAGTGGTAACTTTGCAATATTTGCTATAAGTTAGAATTTTTATGTTTCTAAGTATTTAGTGAGATATTGTAACCCTTAGAAATATCTCATTTAAATTCATGCTTATTTACACTATGCTTAACATTATGCTACAATTTTGCTTTACTCAAAAAATCTGTAAGTTAGCTTCTATCTTACCTTCAGGATATTTATGTATGTATGGTGGTAAGATTGTTATTGTTATATTCATGCACTTTGCTTACTGTAATTGCTATGATATACCATGCCATGTCATTAGTTTTCTGTTACACATTTGACTGTTGCATGTTTATTTGTTACATGAATGCCATTACTGTTACACCTCTATTTGTTATATGTCATGAATGCCACACCATCATTACTATTACTTAGTAATATTACGAATGTCACATCATCATGTATGTTACACATTTATCAATCACATGCCATAAATGTCATGTCATCATGTATGTTACATGTTTGTCTATTACATGCAACGAATGTCATGTCATCGATTACATAGTTATCAGTTACACTCCATGAATACATGTCATGAGTCACACGAGTCTATCAAGAAATAATTTCTTAACTAGTCATGCATGGGATCCTAGTGGTGTAATCACTATGATTGTCCGAGTATCTCCATTGATAATTTATACAAGGTACTTCTAGCATAATCATTCTGATTGTTAAAGTACCTTTATTAAAATGTTCATGGTGTAATCATTCCGATTGTTAGAGTATTTTCATTAAAACTATTACAATGTACTCCTAGCGTAATCATTCTGATTGTTTGATTATCTCGAAAAGAATATATTGGGCGGAATTATTTTGTTTGTTCACCTATCCCTAAAAGAAAACTAGTGAAATTATTCTGATTGTTAGGGCATTCTATCAAGAAACACGTGTTTATTAACCAAGTCTCATGTTCATGTCAATTCATGTTATGTTCATGTCACACTCATTTTAGTTCATGTCAAGTTTAGTTTAGTCAAGTCACCTTATGTCCATGCATGGTCATGTTATTTTTTTTCAAATCAAACCCATGTCATGCTATTTTCCAAGTCATGTAACGCATTTCATATTCACGTTATGATGCATCCATGCCATTTTACTTCAGCAAGTAAGCTTAGTAGCTTACTTGCTAAGATTTGTAAATAAATCTCACTTGGTAGTCCACAACAAGACGACGAGAAACTTATAACTATGGTCATCCACTTTTTGGACATGATTTTAGAGATCATATCTGAGCTGTGTGAGCAGCTTAGCAATTTAGTGTAGTAGATTTTAATTCCAGTCTATATTTATGGAGCAACGTGTCCTGTTGTCTTTATGTTACAAACCTATTGGACAAGTGCTATGATCTTTGGGATATAGTACTTATGGTACATAGTATAGAGCAAAGAAAAAAAAATTATCCATTACTTGTGGAAGTGTACTTGAGTGGTTGGTTGCTTGTGGAAGTGACTTAACCAAGTGGAAAAACACTTTACAAATGGGCCATGTTTAGGGTTTGGGAGAATTTAGGGTTTTAGTTTGTCTTCAAGGATTTGGAGTTTCATTAGGGTTAAAACCCTCTTTTGGTTGGTCAAATAGTATTTAGTTCGATGTAATAGTGAATGGTATAAGAGAGCATGATGACAAGGCTCGATTTACATCTCATCACTTACACCATTGTACTCATCTTGACAAGTGTCCCTAGGTTTTCTATGTGGATGGCTAAGATTGTGTCATGTGTACAAAAGAACGTATTCTAGTGATCCTAAGTGGATTTGGACATCCTACAAGGCGATTCGACAAGTGTTTGAAGCAGATGCCACGTGACGCTCTCCCAAAAGGTTATTATTCACCCGACAAACTCAACTTTTATTGCACCATAAAATTCTAAACGTTCATACGAGTCAAGTGGTTCGATTTGTTGCATAAAATTATACAACTAAGTGCTTCAATTAAATAAAAAGGCAATTCAGACTCTATAGTGGATCTGGATCCGAATATGCTAATGGACCAAAACATAATTGATCGTTTGATTCGTGAAATCCTTTCGGTATTTCACAACGTTTCTAATGAGTTAAGAGTTTAGGGAGAATGATTACCTATTTATAGTCGTATCTTTCCTCGTGCATTGTGCATCTTACCTTTTCCTTGTGCATTTAAGTTCGTAATTGGGCTCGAATAAATGTGAAGCTACTTTTGTGTGACCCGCTTGCATTCCCATGTACACTCCCTATTCCTGCATTCCCCCATTGCACCTTTATGAAGGGTATGACCTAAGATCTCATCTCATCTCTTTCCTATCTATTATACATACGGGCCATTCTTCATACATAAGATTTTGTTGTAATTGAACTAGATTTGGTTCAATTACCCGAGGATGTTGGTTCATGAAACTTCTCCTAAGTGATGAAATGTGAAACATGTTGTGAATACCTTCGTATTTCACAAGCAACAAAACTTGATATGCCATTGAGCCAACCCTTTTCATCACTTGGTAAAGTCCAATATATCTTGGGCTTAATATTTCCTTTAGCCCAAATCTCTTAACGCCCTTCATTAGAGATACCTTAAGGTACACCCAATTGCCTTCTTCAAAGGTTAATTCTCTCCTTCTCATGTCGGCATAACTCTTCTATCTTAGGGTCCTAATTTGATACTATAGTCATAGGGATTCCATGTAATCTATCAAATTTTGTTATATACAATTGAGTGAGTTTGCTGACCATATCTGTAGTACTGATCAGTAAAAGTGAGCGCTTTAGGGATTGATCGAATCAACTACCCACATCGCATCCTTACCCATAGGAGTTTGGGATAATCCCACCACGAGATCCATGGCTATATCTTCTCATTTCCATAATGGAATAGGTAAAGGTTGCAAGTTCCTTGCTGGTCACAGATGCTCCACGTTAACCTTTCTACATGTATCACATCTTTTAATAAATCGAGAGATGTCCTTCTTCATTCCTTTCCACCAATATCCCTTCTTGAAGTCTCAATACATTTTCGTTCCTTGCGGATGCATGGTGTATGGCAATGAATGAGCTTCTGCCATAATTCTTCGTATAACATTCGGGTTATTTGGGATCGCTTTTGGCCCTTCGAACAATAAGATCCCATCTTCACCTAAGCTAAAATGGGCAGGTCCTTCACCTTTGCCTATTTTCCCTCGAATCTCCAACAACTTCTGATCTTTCTCCTACTACTCTCACAATTATTCAAACCCGTTTATCCTTAACTACCGTAGGCCAGTGAGAAACTCCTTTGGCAACCTGTTCTTTACTAGTGAGAGCCTAATGTCTTCTAACGTCGAATCTACCTTCAAGGTCTCTCATTTTTCCTTGGTATTTGACTTGCGGATTAGGGCATTGGTGTGGGTTAATTCTTCTCGTGACCTTTCAATTTTCTGGATGCATAGGCTTAGGCTATTAGCTTGCCTTCTTGCATCAAAACACATTCTAAGTCATACTTCGATGAATCACTGAATACTACGAATGGTTTAGTCGGTTTTGGTAGTGCTAAAATAGGAGTCGTGGTTAACGACATCTTTAGTTCCTCAAAGCTCTGCTTGCATCGATCAGTCTAGATGAACTTAATGTGCTTTCTTGTCAATGTCATGAAAGGACTTGACAGCTTACCATAATAAAGAGCTAACTCCAATAAACTCCTAATCTCCTATGCCAAGGTGAGTCTTTTCCAATACATCACTTCCTTTACCTTGTTAGGGTCGACCATGATCTCTTCCCTAGAAATTACGTTGCCTAGAAACCTCACTTCCTCCAACCAGAAATCACACTTGCTGAGTTTAGCATACAGCTGATGATCCTTAAGGGTCCATAACATTGTCTTGAAGTGATCTCCATGCTCCTCAACATTTTGAGAATACCACTACAAATAAATCCCAGAATGGTCAGAACACCCTGTTCATTAGATCCATAAAGGTTGCTAGCCCAAAATACATTATGGTGAACTCATAGTGATCATACCAGTTTGGAAAGTCATCTCAAACACATCACCTTTCTTAATCCTCAGTTGATGGTACCCAGATCTGAGATCGATCTTGAAAAAGACTGCATCTTCTTGCAGTTGTTCAAAATTTGAATAGATCATCTATCCTAGGTTGTGGGTACCATCTATTATTGATGGTCACCTTGTTCAAATCTCAATAATCAAGTGCACATCCTACGGACCCCATCTATCTTTTTCACAAATAGTATCAGCGCTCCCGAAGACAAGGTATTGGGTCTATTGAACCTTTTTACCAATAACTCCTACAATGGATTTTTCAGTTCATTCAACTCCGTTAGGGCCATCCTATTGGGTGCCCTATGCACTGGAATAGTACTTGGTTCTAAATCAATTGCGAACTCAATTTCCCTAACAGGGGGCATCCCTGACATTTCCTCAAAGACTTTAAGGAGCTCACTTACTACTAGTATGCCCTCTACTTCCTTACATGTTCCCTTTCTCAAGGTCAGGTGTACTAGGTAAGCCTCAGCTCCTTTTACCAATTCCTTCTTAGCTTGTAGTAAGGTGATAACTTCGGGCAATGAGTACAATTTACTTCATCTAAAGAGCCTAGTCTCCATTCCTGGTACTATACTCATAAAGTGCCTAAACAACCAATCCATCCCCAAAATAACATCAAATTCTAGTGTACCGAACACAATTAAACTGCCTCCAAAGGAACTCCTTCTATCTTCAATGGACATCCCTTAACTACCTTAGTAAAGAATATTGTTAGTCCATTTGGTAGAGCCACCATGACTCCTTAGCTCATCGATTGAGTTTGAAGACTAGCGATCCTAATCAACGTGGAAGATGCTAACTACTCTGAAGCTCCTGAGTTGAATAAAGCACTCGCATTAACTTGGATACCCTAACCCTCCTTGTGATAATTGCCACTACTTATTCAATGTATAGGATTCCTAAGAAGGAAGATAACCAAGGTGAGTAATAACTCCATACATGTGATAACACCACCTTCCTCAGCCTCGATGGTGTCCACATCAAATTCTCCTAGGTAAATGAGTATATCTTGAATTGCAAAGGCTACCTTAGACCTCCAAGTCCTTCTCCTGGCATTGTTTGCTACACTAGGGGTGCTTAGGGACAATCCTAGGCGAAATGCCCCATCTGTCCACATCTATAGCACATGTTCCAGGCTTGACAATAGTCCCCTTCATGAGTCCTATGGCAAACATTACATATCGGCATCCTTCTACCCACTCATGAGGTTGAAACAACTAGTGGTCATCTACCTCTCCTAGAAACGAATTTTTGTAGAGCTCCCAAAATGCTCCCTTCGCCTACTACTGTACATTTCTTCAGATTTGGGGATACAACCAATGAGTTTCATTGTTCTCATTAGGCTATGGACGCCTTATAGACCAATTTCTAAAAGTTCGTAATCTCTAGGCAAGCAACTTAGATCCTAATGTGGGTTTGTAACCCATCTTGGAATCATTTCGAGCTCATCGCCTCCCTAGAGATAAAGTGAGGGAAAACCTTCCTAACTCCATAAATCTAGCGTCATACTACTCCACTATCATATTTTCTTGGACCAAGTTAGCGAAGTCCTTTGGCCTCTGCTTCCTTATAATCTACAGGAAATATTGGTCATCAAACTCTTTCTTGAAGTTTTCCCAAGAAATCCTTCTCGTGTTTCCTAGCTCCATAGTAAGGAGTTGACTCTAGGTATCCCACCACACAACTGCTTCTCCCTGGAGTAGGTAGTTCACATATAGCATATTTTGATCTTCGATGCATCCGCACACCTCAAATGTCCTTTCTATGTCAGATATCCACCTTTTCGCTCTTGCAGGTCCCTCGTTTCTAAAGAATCCCATGTAGCGATGAGCCATAAATTGCTCATATGTACATCATCTTCCTTCCTCTCTAGGGGATCCTATCGAGTGAACTTGCATGTGATGGAACACATCTCATATTGTTGTTCCACCTTTTCCTCCATCTGATGATCCTTCCTCGTGACCACTCCTCATGAACTTGCACCATCATTAAATCCTACCAGATAACCCAAGCCTATTATTAGATACTATCCCACCTCACCATCCTAAGCACAATTCCAAGCTTAACACTAGAGTTTTAACCTATCATACTAAGTCAATTCCTATTTTTTGGTACTGTCCTATACATGTAAGAGTTGCCCAGAGTCATGCATAAACACGAGCTTTAATACCAAGTTATTGCACTTTGTTTCTCATGAAAGACTAGGTGAGGTTCTGTGGTGCCAAGAATGTCAAACAATCGATCAACATCCTAGAGGAAATTTAGTTTTGTAGCAATCCAAAGGGAAGTTGTGATTGCCACAGACCCCACTTGGGACTGGAAGGTGACTGAAGCAACAGGACATGTAACTCAAGGTACCCTTCATTCATGACAGTTAACATGCAATGCACATAGCATAATTTTAACAGTATGCAATAATCATAGCTGAAAGTTAAAAAACCTAGTTAAAGTCTAAGCAATTATAATATGGTGCCAGAGTAAATATCTATAAATCCCAAGAAATACATTGTTCAAAAGATCTTTCAAATACAATATAAGGGTTTAAACCACAACCCTTGTTACCAAAATCCTCAAATTGTACTATAACATTATATAAGTCATTCCATTTTCCAAGTGCATCGATCATTTTGCTTCAAAATCCTTTGAATTTCATTTACGCATTTCAGTAATATTGCCACAAGGATTACCACTTCTTTAAGACTATTCTCCCTAGTGGGCCAGGTGCTAGAGGCCAAATTGCTTTTGCCCTTCTTAGGGTCCTCCTCACTTTGTTCTTCCTTAATCTTTGGGGGATCCTCATGCTTGAGTTTCCCCATCACTATCGTCTAATCCTGTCACAACTTTTACCATTCCAAGAAGAATGCTAGTGGAAACCACCACGGTGAGATTTCAAGAAATCTCGGCAAGTTAAACCAATAGCATACAAAAAGATAACATAAGCATGTATAAGGTAAACCATGGGTATGAATTTATGAGTTAGAACATGGACTCCGACTGAGAACTCATTTTTTTCTCATACGTATTCTTATCCAAAATATTGATCTTGTAACCATGTAACAAAATAAAAAAATAACCATGTAACAAAATATCACAGTTTTGTTCCATATTAATCTCTTGTATTCGAGTCTTCTCTAAGCTTCCTCTATGGAGAAAGGTCAGGTGAAGGAAAAAGTCTCGGCTCACTCTACTGAGTGAGGGAGGAGGAGTCTACCCTAGCGTTATTATTCGTAAGGCTAGGGTAGGTAATAATGGACGATTTGTAGACATGGTGGGATAAACTTCATCTAACGAAGGAGGAGAATGAGGTGATTGAGGTGAATGCAGAATATATGAGCTAGGTGACAGAGGAGGGGAATAAAAGCCTAGTGGGAAAACTATTATCTGATCGAAAAGTGAACAAGGAGGTGATTAAATCAACTATGAACAAGATTTGGAGATTGGGAGGCTCGTTCACTTTCTATGATATTGTTCCAAATATGTTTGTAGTAACTTTTGAGAATCAAAAGGATAGACAGAGACTTTTAGAGGGAAAACCTGGGTTATTTGATAACTAGTTGCTTTTATTGAATCTGTTTGATGGTCTTACTCCTCCTCAGAAGATGAGCTTTGACTATGAGGAGTTTTGGGTACAGCTAAACAATCTGCCTTTGGCATGTATGTCGCGAGAAGTGGGGATGCAGATTGGACTAACGATTGGAACTATGAAAGGAGTAGATAGAAGGGAAGATGGGATTGGGTGGGGAAGTTATTTACGGGTTAAAATCAAAATAGACCTGAGGAAAAAAACTATGAGGGGTTGTACCACTAATGTATTGGGCAACATAATCTGGAATCCTTTAAGCTATGAGAAACTCCCTAAACTGTGTTTCAAATGTGGGAAAATTTGTCATGGTGTAGAAGGATGTATGGGTATGGAAGGGAGTAATGATAAGTCCCAATATGGGGTATGGCTTCGTGCTAACCATACTGGAAAGGGGAAGTTTTCGGAGACTCTCAGTAATAACTATAGTGAAAGAATGGGCAAGAGTGATGGGATTTCCATGATAATTCTGTAAATCATGAAGGTGGGGCTAATGAAGATAATACCAATACACATGGTGTTATGGAGGTAAGTGTGGTTGAGAAAGAGACAGAGGGGCTGGAAAAAATGTCACTAGCCTCAAAGGGAGGAGATGAATTGAAGGTGTTTGATAAAAATACTGAAAGAGATGAGGGAAATGAGAGGTATGACAAGGGAGGGATGCCAATTGAGGAGCTCCTAGTGACTAGTGTCGTGACTAGTTTCCAACATCTTGATCATGACAAAGAGATGACTGAGATCATGGGGGTATGGAGAGAAGGTGGAAGAGAAGGGCAAGAGTTGTGGGGAAGAAAGGTGAAGGAGACTTAGTAATAGGAGGAAAATGCAAACTAAGGAGTGAGGTCTCTGATGAATGTAGTAAGGGACTATTGAAAAAAGGAAAATTATATGATGAGGATGGGGCATCTAGGACAAATATGTTATTGGTGGAAGCTACTAGCCAGCCCCACCAACAGTTATAAAAATACTAAGTTGGAACTGTCGGGGGTTGGGAACCCCCGAACAGTTCAAAACGTTCTCCTTTTGGTGAAAGAAAAGAAATCCAGTATGGTCTTCTTAATGGAGACAATGTTAGTGGCATGTAAATTTGAGAGCATCAAAAAGAGATTAGGATGGGCATGATGTTTTAATGTTGACTTGATGGGAAGGAAAGGGGGCTTGGCATTGATGTGGTGCAAGGAAATGGATGTGGAGATAATCAATTTTTCCCAACATCATGTTAACGCTACTATTATAAGTGAAGAGAAGAACTTGTCTTGGCTGTTTACTGGATTCTATGGGCATCCCGAGGTTAGTAAAAGGAAAGGAACATGGGGTTTATTGTCTTTGCTAAATCCTTGAATTGAGAAGCCATGGTATGTAATTGGGGATTTTAATGAAGTCTTGTGTCAAGATGAAAAGGTGGGGGGAAGACCTAGGCCAGAGGCTCAGATGGAAGAGTTTAGGAAGCTTTAGAAGAAAATAGTATATTTGACTTGGGATGGAAGGGAAATAGATACACTTGGAGTAATAAGCATGTGGATAGTACCTATACAAAGGAAAGGCTTGATAGAGCTATTACTAATCTCCAATGGTCTGAAATTTTTTGTGATATAGTAGTGGAAGTTCTGACAGTAGCTCAATCTGACCACAAGGCATTACTCCTAGACTTGAGACAACAAAATTTTATTAAAAGAAAGAAGAGAAGATTATTTAGATTTGAAGCAAAGTGGACAAGGGATGAGGAAGGAGAATCAATGGTGGAAGGGGCTTGGGAGAGGTCTGGTGTAGATCAACATCCATTTAGAAATGTTCAAGGAAAGATGCACAGGTGTAGGGGTGACATAATCAAGTGGAGTAAGTCGAGAGATAAGGAGGCTGATTTGATTCTGAAGCATAAAACTGAGAGTTTGAAGAGGGAATAGGAAAAGAGGCCACATAATGTTGAGCTAATTAGAAGTTTGTAAGAAGAGGTGGGATCTTTGTTAGAGCAAGGGGACTTAAAGTGGAGACAAAGAGCAAAGAGAACATGGTATCAATTGGGAGACAAAAACATCAAAAATTTCCACTCATGGGCCACTCAGAGGAGGAGGAAAAACCAGATAAAGGAAATACAAAATGCCCAGGGCAGAATGGAGACTAAGCAAGAAGGGATAGAAGAAGTTTTTTATGACTATTTCAATTCTATATTCTGTTCAACACAACCAACAATAGAAGCTATTGAGGAGTGTCTAAAGGAGCTGGAACCAAGAGTAACAGACCTGATGAATGCAAAGTTACAAAAAGAATTTACAAGACTTGAGGTGGAGGAAGCTTTGAAGCACATGGGATCACTAAAATTCCCTGGCCCCGATGGCTATGGAGCTTGTTTTTATCAAGCGTATTAGAGTACTGTGGGGGAGGAAGTGAGTAGGGCAGTGTTGTGTTTCCTAAATGGGGAGGGAGAGATGGATGAATGTGTTAATAGTACTTTTTTAGCGTTGATCTCTAAAGTTAAAAACCCCTCTGTTGCTAGTGAATCTAACCAATTAGGTTATGTAATGTGCTATATAAGCTTGCCTCAAAGACACTTGCTAATAGGTTGAAGAAAGTATTGCCTCTCATTATTTCATGCAACAAAAGTGCCTTTATACTGGGAAGACTCATAATGGATAATGTGGTGATAGTATATGAATCTTTGCACACGATGAAGACAAGACAAAAAAGAAGGCTTGGCAGCATGACTCTCAAGTTAGATATGTGAAAAGGCTATGATAGGTTAAAGTGGAGATACTTGGAGGCAGTAATGAGAAAGTTAGGATTTGGTGAGAGATGGGTCTCTCTGATTATGAAGTGTGTTACTATTATGACATACTCAATCATTGTTAATGGGGAACCTGGGAAAACTCTAAAACCAACAAGGAGAATAAGACAAAGGGATCCTATATCCCTCTACTTATTTATCCTATGTGCAGAATGGTTAAGTTCTTTGATTAATGCAGCTGATGGTAGAGGGCAAATAAGGGGAATGGCTATTGCAAGAAGAGGAACAAGGATCAGCCATCTACTTTTTGCTGACAATTGTGTAATTTTTGGGAGAGCAAAGGTAGATGAGTGGATGAAGATTAAAGAACTACTGAAGAAATATGAACAAGCCTCGGGTTAGTGTTTAAATATGCAGACAATTTCTATGTTTTTTTAGTTCAAATATTGTTGGAGCTACATTTAGTTAAGAGGGCAGCAGGGGTATCCATATGTGGAAGTTAGGAAAAATATCTTGGCCTCCCAACTATGGTTGGCAGATCAAGGTATATCACTTTCAGGAATTTGAAGGAGAGGTTTTGGGCTAAACTCATAAGCTGGAAGAACTCCTTCCTATCACAAGCAGGATAATAAATATTATTGAAAGCAGTGGCTCAAGCAATACCCATGTTTACTATGAGTGTATTTAGATTACCACAAAAGCTATGTAAAGAAATAGCATCCCTCTTGGCAAGATTCTGGTGGGGCCATAAACAAAATGAAAAGAAAATTCAATGGAAAAGTTGGTTTAATATGGGAGAATAAAAAAGTAATGGGGGATTCGGCTTTCGAGATTTTGAGTGCTTTAACAAGGCAATGCTTATAAAGCAGTGCTGGAGAATACTAAAGCAACCTGATTCCTTAGTGGCTAAGGTAATGAAAGGGAAGTATTATAAAAAGGTGGGGATAGTTGATGCTAAATTGGGGTGTGGGCTTTCTTTTATATGGAGAAGCTTGTGGTCATCTATGGGGTTAGTGAAGGAGGGGCTATTGTGGAGGGTGGGAGATGGAAGGAAAATTCATATTTGGAAGGATAAGTGGTTGCCAACTCAAACTTTTCACTGTGTGCAATCTCCCATTAAAAATCTGCCTGCTGATTCAGAGGTGCAGCAACTTATTGACACTGAAGTTGGGGTGTGGAAGAAGGATCTGATCTTTGACACTTTCAATGGTGAGGAAGCTGGAATTATCTATTGTATCCCTTTGAGTAGATGGGGACCAAGGGACAGATTGGTGTGAGGGTGCTCTAAGGATGGTAAGTTCTCGGTTAAGAGTGCCTATCATCTAGAACATGAATAAATGAGGAAGAGGAAGAGGAAAGGGGAAACTTCAAAGGGAAATAATACAGGAAAGTTGTGGAAGCTGATATGGGGTTTAAATGTTCAAAATGTGGTGAAGCACTTCCTGTGGAAGGCAGCTCAAAGCTTACTACCTACGAAACAAAACCTGTATAAGAAGCAAATCACTGAGTATGATTGCTGTCCAATTTGTGAAAGGGAACCTGAAACAATTATGCATGATGTGTGGAGTTGCCCAGCTGCCTCAGATGTTTGGGCTAAGAATGATAGTCTAGTGAACAAATGGTGTAGTTCAAATGATGTGTTTGTGGATTTGTGGGTGAAACTGAGTGCAGTTCTCAAAGAAGAAGAGGTGGAGGTGGTAGCTTGTATTATGGGAAAGATATGGATGAGAAAAAATTCATTGTTGTTTGAAAAGAAATTTGATCACCCGAGGAATTTAATTTTTGCTACAACCTAGGGACTGAGGGAGTTCAAGCTTGCCTAGGACCAACTATAGAAAACTCAGATGCAAAGGAATGTTGACAGAAGTGTGATTAAATGGGAAAAATAGAGGAAAGGGGGGTGAAAGCAAATTGCGATGGTGCTGTGGATGCCAAAAATAATAGGGTGAGAATTGGAGGGGCTGTCAAGGATTGAAATGGAGAGTTACTAGCTTGCCTCTACTCTAGTTTTGTTCATAACAAAGATCTGAATATGGCTAAAGCTTTGGGTTTAAGGAGGGCTGCAATATTATGTACTGAACTGGGGCTATTAGACGTATTGCTGGAACAGGATTCAAAGTTAATAGTGATTGCTACAAATAGTGGGGAAGAGATAGAGGCTGAGTATGGAAGCATTATAGATGATGTAAGGAGAGTAATGAATGGGAAGTTGAACTGGGGTATATGGTTTGTATATAGAGAAGCAAACAACATAGCACACAAACTAGCAAAGTTAGGGCTTGATTTTTCTAATGAGAGGGTGTGGATTGAGGATAGTCCAATAGCAATTGCAAATGATATACTTAAGGAAAAATATTGTAATGACTGATTCTTGTTATCAATGAAGGAAGTATATTTTGATTCAAAAAAAAAAATCTCTTGTAATCTTATGCCATATAACAATGTGGGTGGATACCTCACGGCTAACCCTAAAAACCATGGGCTCCCTACTAGTTGCCGCATCACATTGTAGGCTCTCTTGATCAGGTGTGAGTAATTTAGCGATCATATGATATGGTAGTTTGCAATTTGTCTTCATTGCATTTACAATGTATTGCATCCTTTAATGTTAGGTGTAACTACTTCACTCTAGAATCCTTTAAAAATAACCTATTCGAAGTCCATTGACTATACTTTGTCAACTCAAGAGTTACCACTCCAATTTAAGCACTCTAGAGTGGACTAGAGAGTTCTACTAGGATAATCCTCCCATCCTAGCATTGGGATCATGACATAATCTAATTGGGTTTCCAAATCCTAAATCCTTAAAGAGTCTAAATTAGCTAGGTGTTGGGCCTCTCCTTGGGCTTGGGCACCTATTGTACCATCAATCTCACACTTCTAGCCTTTTCAATCTATTGGGCTTAAGTCTATCTAGATCAAAGTAGAAACTGTGAGGACCTAGCTTAGATCGGGATGTCACAGAAGTACACTTGTAAGTATTTGATTTATGATATCATTGTGGAATTTAAATAGAACATGTTGTGGGTACAACGTTGAAAGTAAGTACTAGAACATTAAACTTCATAGAAGGGGGCTTCTCACCCTTCATTAATCTCAAAACATTACATCATCTAATGTACATAAAGTTAGTCTCCATAAGTGGCAGACTGATAACAAATGAGTCCTAGGCTTAGTGTTGTACATCCTACGAAAGGCACAAGGTAGCTACGACGAGTACAAGAGCTAAGACGGGTACTAGTCTCCTTCACCAGGATTCAGGCGTGATTGACTCTTCTTCCTCAAGTATCATGCTAGGATTTGTACCTACATCAAAGTTTATGGACTCGAGAATAAAACCATAGGTAAGTTAGGCGGCTATGGCGAGAGGGCTAATGAGAGATGATGCTACCAAAAATGCTATGAAAACATTTTATGTAAACATGGGAAGAACACGTGTCTGCGCGGAGACGAAGCACCCTCACTCTTTCAACTACGTGTATCCTCAAATCCAGGCAAGGAATCACCCTCTCAGTGAAAATATATATATATGTATGGGCATGGTGAGGAATCACCCTCTCAAGACAATACCCTCTTTCTATGCAAAATAGATAAAAGCACATTAGTAATATTATGGCAAAGAGTTATTTGGCCTATTTCAGCAAAGCAACATTCTTTCACCACACGTAGGGTTGTAAGTTATTCGGTTTGGATCGAAAAACCCGATTGGACCAAATGGTTTGGTCTGATCCATATATACCTTAGAATTTTGGCTTTCAGTTCGGTCCAGGGGTATCATTTTTTTGGACTTGATCGGACCAACCAAAGTATATATATATAGTTTTTTAAAATATTTTATATATATATGATTTTATATTATAGTTATACAAGTTAATTATGTAATTTCTATATAACCTATCGACATTGACTATTTGTATTTGGAGTTTGGATGATATTGCATTTTTTAATTTCATTTTTCCTATTTTTAATTTTTAACCTTATTATGACGATTGTTAATTCTCATGGATGGATATGGATAATTTTGATAATTTTTCTAACTTTTTTTAGGCTATTTTTAAGTATAAAATGTGCAAATAAAGATAAATAGTTGGTATTCAAAAGTGTAAATATTGTGGGCTTTTTTATATTGATGGGCCAAAAATAGTCAAAATACACATTAGAAGTAAGTTTGGGCTTTTTGTATGTTTGGCCCATTTTACACTAGCTTTGACCAAATTGCACCAATAGCTAATGGTCTGGTCCGATCTATAGGGGTAATCGGTATGGAAAAAAGGGTGGACCAAAATTTTCAGTTCATGACCCCCCCACCCTTGGACAGGATTGGACTAGTTACACCCCTAACCACACAGTTGCTCATCACACAGATACTTCCTCATAGGCATTCATTCTTGCTCATAGGCACACACACTTGCTTGTAGGCATGCACACACTGAGACTTGTTGCGATGGAGATGATGCTCTACTCGACCGCAATCAACTCAAAGACACTAGTACGTGATATGCTGGGCGATCCCATATCCCAACTATCAAGTGAGGCCAAATATGAGTTTTTTCCACCCCATTCCCTATGAGGTATTCTCATTCTCATGTAATGTACGTGGTAACGCTTTATGGAATGGTCCCGATGAATCCTCAGTCCCATACCATGAATAGAGACTCGCATTGACCACACACACACACACCGACATCCACGGTTCCCACATTGGGTCTCATCATCAGGTATAGAAAATAATTAAAACATCGAAAACAATGAAATCATCATAAATCAATGAGTAAATATAGCTAGAAATGTAGTACTTGAAATATTTATATATGTTTGTAGAATGGGGGAGAAGTTACAGAAATAATGTAACGCCTCTTACACTCAACATTCATTCCATATTACCCAGCACTGTCTTAGAAGCTAATCTACCTTCCTATGTCAGAAGTTCTCTCATTACCATTCTACTCCTTGCTCTTTGCAACAGTCATCTTCTCGAAGTCCTTAGCGAATAATATTTCAAAAGTGAGATCTTGTCCCACATCTAAGTCCTTTAAATAGATCGGGATTTTCAAATGTGCTTTTTGGCATTTCTCTGACTCCAAGTATGCTTGGATAGGAGTCTATCAACCTTGTCTCATTATACCGCAAAATGACAGAGATAGGTGATCAGGGTATGGCCCACACATCCTATGGTCTGCCAACTCCTCAATCCTTGCTTGAACAAGGATTCTCCATGTGGTGTTGGGCCATACTTGTCATGACACAACTTGTCATGCCTTCACCTTTCGTTGCAAAGCCACTCTGGATGTGACCTTTTAGATGGAGTGTTGGCATCTGTGTATAGTACTGACACTTTTCAGAGCACTTATGTGCTATCTTGGAAAGTTTCCATGTCTGGTTGTGTCAATTCTTGACTATTGCTCCTCTTTTACGAGTGGTCTGATCTCACCATGGGCGAGTAGCTCGTGTCTCGCTAAGCTCATTAGTCCCTTCTGCTCCTTGTTCTCATCCTCACGGTTGGTGAATTTTCTAGCTTGGTTTCCATGGTCAAGACACTCATTTCCACCTCGTTCTGTGACGCCCCCAACTCCACTTGGGATGGAATAGAGACTTGGAGCGTCGAGACATGCAACACAAGGGGTGAGATTTCTTGAAATCTCAGTAAGTTAAACAACCAACTTACACAGAGATAAGAGATTGATTAATGATAAACATGAGATGCATGCAATGATATGCAGAAAAAAAAAATCCGTATTTTGTCTCTTATCTAGATTGCTCTACATTTTCAGAAAACCTTCGTGCACATTTTCTTTTAGAGAACATTTTTACTTCAACCATCAAAAAACATAATTTCATCATAATATTTCCTCATTTTTAGCAGTTCATAATTAATTATAATATTAACAACATAATATATGGTATCGTCACAGTTCCTCATGTGCACTATGAGTACTTGTTGGTGACTATAGTACAACTCATGTTGAGACTAATTTATCTGCAGACTCGTTTTCAATGCATTGATAATATAACATAACATCATTATAATATCATAACATATACATCGACCACCATTAGGTGTCATAACATTTGACTTCACTCCGGTATTTTTTAAAAAGAATCCATTCAAAACCCATTGAGTGTTCTTCGTCAATCCAAGGGTTATCATTCCATTTTTACTCACTCCAGAATGGACAGAGGAGTTCCATTAGAATAATTTCCCATCACAGCCTTTGGGGTCATGACAAAAAATATTTTTATGTTGTGCTTGAAAATATGCTTCATGACATGTGCATATGTAGCAACCTTTCATGTGAAAATTACATTTATTGATGCAATATGCAAAAATGATGAGAATTTCACATGTCATGTAATCAAATAATCAAATTTTCAATGATGTATCATATGATGTTTCATGCTCAAAATAATATTTATAAAATGAATGCGGTGCTTAAACAACAATCATAAATAAATTATCTAAGAGTAAGTTAGAAGCTAACTGACAAACTTCATGAGTTTAAATAATCGGAGCATCTGTAATCAAAGTCATATTAAGTTAGGATTTGAACCTCTAAGGAAGATGATTATAATCAAATGTTCAAAAATTTAGTATTTACAAAACTGCCCCAAAATTTAGCAAAATTCCACAAAGGCCTTAAATTTTCACTATTTACATTTTGGCCCCAAAATTTACCAAACTTCACGAACTGCATATTTTCTATGTTCTAAGACCATCAATGCCCTTATAAATTTAAGAATAAAAGTGCTAATATGCCAATTACACTCAACCCGTGGCATGCATTTCATTAAGACGTAGATGTGATTTCAACTATTCAACTTCTATGGATGCATGTTTACTCAAATTCATCAAGTGCCAATAGTAATTATAACCTTAGACATATTTATAACTTAGGCATTAGGTCATACAAATTCATCCCAACACTTAAACATGGCTTCAAGACCTTAATTCTCACTAAACGATCCATTAAGCATATGCATGATGTTTTCTAGCTTTCCTTACCTAAAGATGTTTCAAAACTTAGTTAAATCATGCATTTTCATTCTTATCTCAATCACAAGGCTTTTCTAAAAGCACATGATTCAAGCCTAGGTAAATTAATCAAAACTTCTATAAGTTAAGCATAAACTGTTCAAAATTGATGCATGCTAGATGATCAACACAAGATAGAATGGACAAAATAGAGCTTACTCGAGACAAATTGCAGTTTGAACATAGCTTCTCTGTAGACAGTGTGGGTAGAAGTGGAGGTTTAGCTATTTTTTGGAAAAAAGAAGTAGAAGCTGAGTTAGACTCCTATTCCAATCATCACATATCTATTTTTGTGCCTGCTGAAATCCCGAGTAAGAAACTGATTATAACTGGATTTTATGGACAACCTGCTACTGCAAAGAGAAGGGAGAGTTGGGATCTTCTTAGGTTGATCCATTCAAAAATCCATAACCCTTGGATGTGTGTGGGTGACTTTAATGAGGTAATGTTTCAGGATGAACATTTTGGCTCAAACACTCAATCTTTGAAACAAATGGAGGAGTTCAGACTAATTCTTTTAGAGTGTGGTCTAATGGATATTGGTTTTAAAGGATCAAAATTCAAATGGTGTAATGGAAGGGAGGGTTCTGATTTCACCAAATGTCGATTGGATAGAGCCTTGTTTGATGAAGGGTGGCTTAATCTTTTTGAATTCAATCAAGTTGATGTTCTGCCAGGACAATGCTTAGATCATAATCCTTTATATGTTAACTGCTTAAATTCTATCCACTCAGAAGCTTCAAAATATAAGATCTTTAGGTATGAAGCTGCATGGGGTAAAAGAGAGGAATGCACTGAAATCATTAAAGCTGTCTGGGTACAGAAACATCCGCAGGTTTCAAAGCTTGCTTTTACTAGAGAAGGTCTGAATGTATGCAGAGACAAGCTCAAGCCATGGAATAAGGAGGTATCTAGAAACCAAAGAAGACTTCTCGTACAGAAGAGAGAATAGCTTAGACTGCTACAAGAAGCCAATACGGGTCAGTTTGGTAATCAGATAAAGGCACTTCAAAGAGAGGTAGATGGTTATCTGGAAGAAGAAGAGATGAAGTGGAGACAAAGAGCCAAACAAAGATGGCTTAAGGAGGGGCACAGAAATACTAAATTTTTTCACAAATGTGCATCTCATAGGAAACAGGTGAATACAATCAAACAGATTAAAAGGGAAGATGGTAACTTGATATCATGCAAGCAGGAAATTGCAAGGGTCTTCCAAGAACACTATAGCAAGTTATTTGCTACATCCAATCCAAAAAATATTGAGGAAGTTCTTAACTCCTTCCCTGCTGTAGTCAGTACAGATATGAACTACATCCTCTTTGGACCTTATTCTGAATAGGAAGTGGAAGTTGCTATTAAAGAAATGAATCCTTTAGGTTCCCCTGGCCCAGATGGCTTCTTAGCAGTGTTTTACCAGCAGCACTAGGTCACCATAGGTAGGGAAGTAACTGCAGCAGCTCTGGAAGTTCTTAATACCAGAAAAGGCTTAAAAGAGATCAACCAAACTTTTATCTCTTTGATTCCTAAAAAGAAAAACCCCCAATCCGCTTTAGACTACAGGCCAATTAGTTTATGTAACGTTTTTTACAAGATAATCTCCAAAGTAATTGCAAACAGGCTCAAGATCATTCTGCCTAGTCTAATCTCTCCCACTCAAAGTGCATTTATCCTAGGAAGACTGATTTCAGACAATGTGATTGTTGCCTACGAGCTACTGCACTCTATGCAAACAAGGTTGAAAGGGAAGCATAATGGATTCATGGCCCTCAAGCTTGACATGAGCAAAACTTATGATTGAGTAGAGTGGGACTTCCTAAGCAAAGTGATAAGGAGAATGGGCTTCAAAAGTGAATGGGTAGAGCTAGTGATGCAGTGTGTTACCACTGTCACATATTCTATCCTTGTTAATGGTGTCCCTCAAGAATCCTTTACTCCATCTCGAGATATTAGGCAGGGAGATCCCCTATCTCCCTACCTATTCATCATTTGCTCTGAATTTCTCAGCCATAGCTTAAACCAAGCTGAAATTCAAGGTCTAATCCTTGGAATCCCAGCTGCCTGAGGCTCCATTCATATCAATCATATTTTCTTTGCAGATGATAGGTTGGTATTTTGTAGATCTAATCAAGAGGAATGGTGTAGATTGCAGCAAGTTTTAAGCAGCTATGAACTAGTCTCAGGTCAGAGACTGAACCTTGAGAAAACTTCAATATTTTTTAGCAGAAACACCGAGCCTAATGTTCAAGAAGCTATCTTACAGCAATTAGGTATTAAAGTTTCAGGATCCTTTGACAAGTATTTGGGCTTACCCTCTTATGTGGGCAGAAACAAAACCAAGGCTTTCAATTCAATACTTGATAGGGTCAAAGCTAAGATGATCAACTGGAAGACCAACATTTTGTCTCATGCTGAGAAGGAGATACTGCTAAAGTCTGTTATGCAATCAATACCTACTTATAGCATGGGGATCCTTAAACTACCCAAAACCATCCTTAGAAATCTCAATCAATTGCTGCAATCCTTTTGGTGGGGTCAAAGTAACAATAGATCCAAAATCCATTGGTTGAGTTGGCAAGGCTTAGGGAAACCAAAACAGGAAGGAGGTTTGGGGTTTAAGGATTTTGAATCCTTCAACCTAGCCCTTCTGGCCAAACAAGGGTGGAGGATCATTCAAAACCCTCTATCCCTTGCTGCTCAGGTTCTTAAAGCTAAGTATTTTCCTCATGCTGATTTTTTTCTCAGTCAAACCAAGGCCAACTGATTCTTATGTGTGGAAAAGTTTCCTCCTAGCTAGGCCTGTTCTTAATGCAGGTTTTTTATAAAGAGTAGGGATGGAAGAAAGATTAAAATATGGAAGGATCAGTGGCTTCCTTGTCCCTCAACATTCAAAGTACAATCTCCGATCACTCTGCTAGATGTTGAAGCTCTAGTTTCTGATCTCATAAATCCTGACACCATGCAATGGGATCTGTCACTTATTTATTCAATCTTCTTAGCATTTGAGGCTAAATTGATTAGCCAGATCCCTATTAGCCCGTGTAGGAGCCAAGATATACTGACCTGGAGATGTTCAAGCAATGGTAAATTCTCTGTAAGGAGTGCATATCATCTCCAAGTTTCCTTAAAAGAAGTTAATGCGGGGCAATCATTAGTCTAGAAATCCAACTCGAATTTCTGGAACAAAATTTGGGGTATCCAAGTACCTCAAGCCACCAATTCCTTTCTGTGGAGAGCTGTGAAAGAGTCCCTAGCCACGAAGTTGAACCTGCATAAAAGGAAAGTGAGTAAATCATCTCTCTGTCCAATCTGCTCTATGGAACCTAAATCAGTATCCCATGCCCTCTGGTCTTGTAAAGCAGCTCAGGATGTATGGTCCATGAGCTCAAGAAGAATACAAAAGCTTAGTATCTTTGAAGGATCCTTTAAAGATATTATGATATCTATAATGGCCTTGTTATCTACTCAAGAAGTCACTGAATTTGCAGTCACTGTTAAAGCTATTTGGCAAAGGAAGAATTTTTGGATCTTTGATCAGCAATTCCACTCACCTTCTCAAGTTTCTAAATTGATCCATACAGAGTTGGCAGTTATTCAACTCAAGACAGAGGTTGGTATAAAACAAACCAAGATCCAAAAGTTGCCAAATATCCAATGGTCTGCTCCCCCACCAAATGTATTCAAAGCCAACTGGGATGCAGCCATTGACAAAGGTAACTCAAAGCTGGGAATTGGTGTAATCGTGAGGAACTTAGAGGGATTTGTCATAGCTTCTTTGTGCTCCTCAATGGCTCTGACTCCTGATCCATTACTTGGTGTAGCAGTAGCAGCTCGTAGAGCTACCTCCTTTTGTGCTGAGCTAGGATTACAACACCTAATCCTGGAAGGTGATGCCCTATCTGTGGTTAAAACAATGCAACACAGAGAAGATAGTTGGAGTACCTTCGGGTTGGTCATTAGAGATATCAAGCTCATGCTTTCAAAGACCTCAACTGGTCTATAATTCATTTCAATAGGGAAACTAATGTAATTGCCCATCACTTGGAAAAATTTGCTCTTTCTTGCACGGAAGAATGCATACTTATTGAGGAATCTCCTCCTTGTATTCATCACTTGTTTTAATGAATGAAATATCTAGTTTCAAAAAAAAAACACAAGATAGAATTAAAGCCTATTATGGCATGCTTCCAACCTTGAAATTAAACCTTCAAAATTCATTACAAGACATTATTGAATCATATAAAATCATATGAAGTCATACCATGGCTAAAAATATGACCCAAAATAATTTATTTCATCTAAACATCAAATCTGACCTGTTTGACATTAGCATGCTAAACCTAAACTAAAATCAATCAAAACCTCATTCTCATGCCATAAATTAAAGCCAAACATGTCATTATAACACTTAAAAAAATATAGGGCAAGATTACTTATAGAAATCATGGCCCGTAAAGATCCCAAAACAACTTCACTCAAGAACTTCACTCGGTTTCACTCTATTGCTCACTAAGGGGGATAAATGCTCTCAAGACTTAAGAGAAGGCTCGGAGGAGAGGTGTGGAGAAGTGAGGAAGTGAAGGAGGTATTTATAAGCTTCAAGAGAGGAGGGTGACGTTGGCCTTAGATGAAGATGAGGCTTTGGATTGGTGGATATGGGAGGAGGAGTGCTTAAGTGCAAAATGACAAGGGTGACATCACTTGGTTCAGTTCAATAGTGGTCTAAAGTGTAATAATTCATCATTGAAGAGATATAAAAAGACGTCCATGAGTGAAGGAGATGCTTGATTCATATTGTTTTAAACAAAAATCCACAAGACAAGCAAGCCATAGCCAACGGTTTTGGGTTTCCTTCAAAGCTGTCCAGATTTTGATTCCTCTTTTGTCCCATCCTCTTGGTCTGTATTAGGGGAATTATGACCATAATTTAAAGGATTTTTTAGGTGAGAAAGAGAGGCATGAGTGGCTGCCATGTGATCATGCTTGGGTAGAAAAAGAAAGGGGCGAAATGGGTGATGGTTCGACCAAGTGAGGAAATTGGGTAAGCTTTCTCTTGAGTGCTTTGAAGTACTTCCAAGGGAAAAAATAACAAGGGAGGTGGCGTGGGCTTGTAACCAAAAAAGGTACAGAAAATTCAATTGAAACCCAAGGCCACTTGATTTCGTTTCAACTAGGCTTGTAATGGAATTGGTTGGGTTTCTTTGAGCCAATTCATCCAATGCTAGAACTGAAGTAGGAGGGTTAACTTCGGGTGTAAATGATGAAATTTTCCTTGAGAAAATGGTGTAGAAGGCATGGGCTAGGGGCTGATTTGGTGCAATGCACATGAGGGTGCTCCTAGGTGCCAATTGATCGTGATTTGGGCATTGACATGGCTTTGCTTCTATTGACATGTGTTGGGTCAAGTCTAAACTTCTAAATTAGTCTAAGAAAAATTCAAATCAATAATAAAAAAAATAGATTTCAAATAAAAAATGTGGAAAAAGGATTTGAAGAAAAATTAAGCTTAAAACATGGTTTAGAGGTCACTAATCATGTGTAAGTTGATTAATGCCCTTAACTCAAGTTAGAAGCTTAATTGTGGTCAAGTGGGAACCTTAGGGGCATGTGGCACTTCTTGGGCTCAAGGAAAACTAATGGTATGGTGTATGTGGGTTTCAATTGGAAGAATGAAATAAAAGACAAGGAGTTGGGCTTCAAGGGTTGGGCTTTGGTTGGGCCAAAAGTGCAAGCCATGGATGTGGGCTTTGGAGTGGGTTATTATATGGACCTTATATCCAGATTTGTGGTGCCTATCTATGGCCTCAAAGGCATACTTGGTTGAGTTTCAATCTTTGGGTCTTTCCTCAATTGGGCCAAAGTCTTGAATCTTATGAAGTTAGGCCTAATGGCCTTATGCTTACTAAGTTGGGCCTAATATCTTGGGTCTAATAAGTTAGGCCCATAGTTTTGTGTCCAATAAACTAGGCCTAAATTCTTATGTCTTCCAAGTTGGGCCTATGGCCTTCATTCTTACTAAATTAAGCACAATGACTTTATGTCCTTTACATTGGGCTTATTTTCTAGTGTCCTCCAAAAAAGACTTAAAACTTCATATCTCCCAAGTTGGCCTAGAGCTTTTAACATCTACTCTTAACCCATCACATTTTTAGTGAACTAGGGTCCAAAAGTCTTATTTCTCTCAATTTAGGCCTAAGGTCTTTTGTGTGACACTCCCGGATTCTGCTTGGGATCGGATGGACATCTGAAGCGTCGGGACATGCAACACAAGGTTACTTATCCCCATTCATGACATATAAGAGGCAATGTCCCTAACATATATATATATAGCATTATGTAATATACATAACGGATAATTTTTTTTTTAGCAATACTATGCACCAAACTTACACATAGGTTAATAATGCATGCATGTCAGTAAAAGCATGAATGCATAACCAAAGTTGTAAGTAAGCATAACATAAATGACATAACTTCAAACTAAAACTGAAACTTAGCATGATGTGACATGACATGTACGTGAACTTAAAACATAACATGGACTAGCAACATAGCATGAACGTGAACTTGAAACATAACATGGACTTAAAACATAGCATGAACGTAGGCATACATACTTTGAACATGAACTTGAACATAACATGAACCTGAGTATAACATAACATAAACGTGAACTTGAAACATAACGTGAATGTCAACATGACATAACATGAACATGGACATAACCGGACATGAACGTGAGCTTGAAACACAATATAGACTTGAAACATAGCATGAACGTGAACATACATAACATGAACGTGAACATACATAACATGAACGTGAACATAACATGACATAAACTTGAACTTGAAACATAGCATGAACTTGAACTTAAATTCTTTACTTAACATGAACTTGAATTTGAATTCTTTACTTAACATGAATTTGGATTTGAATTCTGACAATCAAAATGAATTTGCCAGTCATTTCGTCAAGAATAGTAAACAATTAGAATGATTCAGCCCACATATTTCGTCAATGATACTCAGACAATCAGAATAATTCCATCATGAGTATTTTAAATGATATACCCTAACAATCAGAATGATTACGCCAGAAGTATCTGCATAACTAAACTTATGCTGAATTCTCTACTTAACTTGAACTTGGACTTGAATTCTGACAATCAAAATGATTCCGCCTGTTGTTTCGTCAGGAATAGTGAACAATATTGTTATGCTAGGAGTATCTGCATAACTGAACTTGAGCTGAATTATTTACTTAACATGAACATGGACTTGAATTCTGACAATCAAAATGATTCTGCCAGTCGTTTTGTCAGGAATAGTGAACAATCAGAATGATTCCGCCCAACATATTCCGTCAGAGCTATTCAGACAATCAGAATAATTTCATCATGAGTATTTTAAATGAAATACCCTAACAATCAGAATGATTATGCCAGGAGTATCTGCATAACTGAACTTGAATTGAATTCTTTACTTAACATGAACATGGACTTGAATTCTAACAATCAAAATGATTCCACCATTTGTCTTGTAAGGAATAGTGAGCAATCAGAATGATTCTGCCCAACATATTCCGTTAGAAATACTTAGACAATTAGAATGATTCTATCATGAGTATCTTAAATGAGATACTCTAACAATCAGAATAATTACGCCAGGAGTATCTGCATAACTAAACTTGAATTGAATTCTGACAATCGAAATGATTTTGCCAGAAGTATCTCGGCTGAATTACAAATAGAGATGCTCAGACAATCATAGTGATTACATCGTGAGTATCTTAGACATAACTGAGTTGAACGTAACTCATAAGATATGATTTACTTGAGATAGAAATATTTTGTAACGTGACATAACATCTAGCAGACAACATACTTAACACGACATACTTGAAACAGTAAATACATGACGTAACATACAAGTAACAAATGGCAAACTTAACTTAACATGACATACTTGCAATGTATAGCAATATGTGACAGAATATCTTGTGTAACAGATGAATAATTTGTAATAGAATATTTCAGTGTAACAGATAAATATGTAATGACTTGGCAGGGCACACATGATAACATATATACATACATACATACATACATACATACACTGTAGTTTCTTTACTTATCACTCATACACATTAAACTTCTAGTAAGTTAAAAGCTAACTTACCTCGATCATCGCGTTCTACGAGAATAAAATACGAAACACGAGAAACTGAAAATAATGATTCTAAAAATTTAAAATTTAATTACTAACCATTAGAAGCATGAAAATAAGCTAACTTAGAGTAAAATTACCATTTTACCCTCTACATGTGAGAAAATGATTATTTTACCCCTAACTTAAAGATTTCACATCCTAACTCCAAAAATTTTTAAAATTTACATTCCTCATGTAAATTTTATCCTAAACTCAAATATTAACTCAGTAAGTTTAAAACAAATCACAACTATGGAAAACACACTATGGCCGAAACATCCATAGGATTTTTCCCTTGATTTTTGTCGCACTTCTTCTAATTTCAAAACTCATGATCAAACCAAATTTTTGCAATAAAATCTTTCTATCCTAAATTTAAAAAAAAAAAAAAAAACCATACTTAAAGCATCCAACAAGAACTTACTAATCATCAACCAAAAACTTTGTAGTAAAAAGATCCAAACTTTTTAACTAAAAACAAACCCTTGAATCACAAGTTTTGATATTATTCAAAACATCTCCAAGAATTTCAAAAAATCAAATCTTATGTTGCGGCTGAACTTTCACTCAAAGTAATGAACCAAAAATCCAGAGCAGTTTTACCTACAAGTATACAGCTGTCGTAGTACCTTACAAGATCGAATCTACAGGGATTGAGTAATGTGATAAAGAGAATAAAATAAAAATAGATTATTAAAAGGAACGTACAATCAAAAAGAGAAGATTATTGGGATGAAGATTTTTAAAGTAACAAAATATAATTGAAACAATAAAATGAATCAATATGGAGAACGACTAAGGTTTCGAGGATCCGTCCAATAATTTATAAAATTGTTTCTAATCAAATTAGCTCAGCTAGACTAGAATAATAATTCCATCTAACTGGGAGATTTAACAATTAAGCCCAAGAAAATTAATCACTAAATATTAAGTTTGAATAATTGATGGTAGAAACATTCACAAATCCAATTGATTATCACAGGAATTTTTCAAGCATTCACTGTATTCGGAAATCACAATGAATCAAGAGAAATATATAGATAATCAAAGTTTCTAATAATAACACCAACCAATTGATTAAACTCACAATATAAACTCTATTGTTGATCTAAAACAATATTTAAATCATTAGACTTCACCTCTTAACCTTAGTATGAAAATTTAGCCAACCAAGTTCATCACAAGAACCATGGAATTCAATGATAAATCCTCCATAAGAAAACTAAAATAAAACACAACACCAAAATATGACAAAACAAGCTTAAAGAAAATAAATTAATTCTCAAATGAAATAAACTCAAATAATCACTACAAAGAGAAATGAACTGCAATAAGAGGAATAAGAATGAGCTCCCAAACTCTGATGATTTTTCTTCGTTCATTTCAAGCCCTTTTATAGGCTTCAAAAGCCACAAATAAGTGCTGCTAGCACCTGTTTCTAATTCCAGCTCCCTATGTCTCCCACCCACAAAAACTTATCTGCGCTGAAAGCTTGCATTATTCAGATCGAAAACTAAACATCCACATATAATTGTTTTCTTTCTTTTCGTCTAAATGAAAATAATGCCCGGCATTTCCGGTTTTGCACCGAACACTACTGCTTTTTGATCTTCTATTCCCCACCACAGAAAACAGTCCACGTGAGTGTCTCCCTTCTCTGCGTGTGTCCAGACCGAGAAGCAGCCCATGTGCAGACCGCTTTCATTTCTATCCGGATTTATTTTATCTTTTCTTTCTTTTCGTTTGAGCTGCCCAGAATTTCGTCAACTAGTGTTTCCTTTTGGTTTCATGTGCTTCTCCATCCCGTATTTCCTCCATTACTAACCGAGAGAGATGGAGTCGAGAGGTAGAGAAGGAGTTGCAACTGGGGAGAGCTACGGATCAATCACTGTGCGTTGTGCTGTGCATGTACCGAATGCTTGCATGGAGTGTGGGCAGAAGGAGTGTTGCTTGTTGCGTTGAGTGATGTGGTTGGCAGTAGCGGTTAATGGAGACTGGCTCTGTTTTATGGAATAAAAACAGAGGAGTTGCGGTGCTTCGATGGCAGTTCCACGGAAGTTATTTGGTTGCTCTTGGTGTTGCTGTACAGGAGCATGGTGGCTTGAGGTGGCTGGGCATGGCGGAGCAGTTGGAGAAATGGAGGTGCTGCGTGCATGGGGTGGCCAGCGTGAGGTTGAAGATGACGGAAACAATGTGTCGTTTTTGTCTATGTACAAAACGACACGTCGTTTAGCAGACGGTTAAATTCATTTTCCGAGTAAAACGACAAGTCATTTTTGTCTATTGATAAAACAACATGTCGTTTATCAGACGAAGGTTTTTGCATCCTAGTGAAAAATGATAGGTCGTTTTTACGCGCAGTAAAAACGACATGTCGTTTGGAGGACCTGTAAAAATAAAAAAATAAATAAAAATAAAACTTAAACAAGAAAAATAAATAATCAATAATTAAAGAAACAAAAATAAAACTAGACAAAGAAAATAAATAAATAAAAATAAAATTAGACAAAAGATGAAAAATAAAATATTAAAAGTGTGTTGTGCAAATAAATAAATATTGCCCAATTAAATCACAAGTTATAAAATCAAGTATAAAATATGCTTTTAATCAATTTAAACCGCAACTTGGATTTATGCCTCTTAATCATTTTTCCATCTAAAATCAATAATAAAATAGTAAAACAATTAAAAATGTATTGATTTTAACTGTATAAAATATGCAATAATGCAGCTCAATCATCTTACTTCTAACATATTCATAATATCATCCTGAGATCACCAAGCTTTAAATGATCAAATAAAAGTCACCAAAATCACAAAATAACACTTAGAGTTTTTGGTTTTACACTTAGTCTTGAAACAGAAACTTTTCTCTCAACTAACATTGATCAATCTCTTGATCCATGGCTTAAAGACATGTGATCTTCAAACTAAAACATCACATAGTTTAAAAATGTGTCCTTAAGGAGATCCAACCATCAAACTTAAAATCACATGGCTAAAACTCAATAAAACATCAATCTAACCCAAAAATATCAAATCTTAGGCCTAACCGAAATCCTCTTACATAGAAAAAATATATCTTTAAAAATAATACTAAATATCTTCAAAATAACATCCTAATATGTATATAAGAGGCTTAGGATCATTGCATAAAAATATCAAAGCCTTTGGAGTAAGATTATATCACGAAATATTCAAACTTTCTCAAAACAAAAACTGTTTTTCTACTTCCAGTTTTCAAGTTTCTAGATCTAAGGAAATATATCATTAAAAACTTTATTCATGTAATAAAACCTCAATTAACATTCATAAACATGTGCTAAAAACACTACATTAAATTTTCAGACCAAGATATGTCCATTATCTTGGTCAAAAATTCCAAAACATAATATACCCTCCAGTTTCACGCCCAGAATGACCTTTCCATGGTTAAAAATAATTTTGACCAATAAAATGAGTATGGAATGAGACTAATAAGATATCCAAGGAAACTAAACTCAAATACAAACAACTTTTATGTAGAAGTCATCGTGCAAAAATATATAAAAAGGGTAAAAAATCTCCACTCAAAAGTACCCAGAAATTTACCCGAGAGAGCTCTTTTGAGTTTCTCTCTAAGAACGGGGTGAAGAAATGATGAAAGGAAGTGAAATGTGTCTTGAACGACTTTATAATTCTGGAGGGGGAAGTTATGGGCTTGAATGATCCTTAATTGGAGGTGGCTATGTCACATAAAGTGGAGAATAGTGAGGGGCAAGGACTGCCTGCAACAGCTGTGAGGTATGCAGGTTGATGGGGTGGATTTCTCCTTCACATCAAGGCACTATTGGGTGCAGCTAAGGGTAGTGGATGGCCTGCCATGTGAGGGAGGAAACTTCTTCAAGAACCTTTGCCAAGGTGGTCAAATTCGTGGGCCTCAACCAAGTGGGCTTCAATTTGGGGTTTAAATGGGGTTTGGTTAAGGTTTGGGATGCTATCAAGTCCAAATTTAAATTTTCTTGACCCAATCAAATTTTCAAAGTTTAAAAGGTTGGATAATGATGTTATAACAAGGATTTGATTAATTAATAGCATGTGGAAGTGATTTAATCAAGTGATTAAACACAATGCTAGAAATTGGATTAAAAAGGGTTTGGAGGCCAACTTTAGGGTTTGGGAAACCGTTTAGGGTTTCATTTTCAACCAACCTTTTGGAGTTTCGATTAGATTCCAACCATTTAGAGTTCTTCTAAGATTAAAACCCTCTTTGGTCTAACACAATTTGGTTGATCAGATAAAACAAGGTTTTGCTTAGGTGGTCTAATCTCACACCTTGATTTCCCTTACAAATCCATCTAATGGTTCCTCATGGTGCCAAGTGTCTAATATTATTCACTATATGTGGCTAAGATCTTACCAAGTGTCCAAATAAAATTTCTCTAACCTAATTTAGACATTTCACACTGTAATTTTAAAAACACTGCACTTGGTATGCTTATCGAGGTTACTATTCACTCCAAAAAATGTATAATAAACTTAGTATTGAAAAATCCTAAATATTAATATTAACCTACAGTGAAAATTGTTTACCAAAATTCAATCCCAAAGTACCCTTAAAAATAAATTCGCAGTTTTGAACAGGTGCTACGTCCGAAATTATGAAAATGAGTTAGTGCGCCATAAAATTCTAAATAAACAACTAAGTCTAATGGCGTAGAACATAACACATTCTAACTCTTCTAATTATCTCAAGTAATTAAACTCATATTTCTAGCACCACAGTGAGTGATAACACTGATTATGTTGATAGACTAAAACATGTACGATTGGTCGATTCGTAAAAATTTATGAGATTTTCACGAGATTCCTAAAGTCAATAGAAATTACACCAATAAATTTCTAGCGGGCTGTTATATTTTGTGTCTATCCTTAGTTCATCTCATCTTAGTAAACTAGTGCCCTTATTAAACCACTCTTGGGCCTTCTCAAAATCCATTCAACATTTTTAACCCAATTGCTTAGCCCATCAACATGCAATGTGTCATGCTTTCACTGGCCTCTTAGCATTTATCCTCAAAAGTAATAAATCACTAAAAATTCTCCAAAATAATATTACTAAACCAATCAACTTCCAAAAATTTCCTTTCTCTCAAAATTAATATTGCATTAAAATCATCTAATAATTCTACTAAACCCAAAATAAACAGTCTTCTTGCCAACTCACGTATCCAAAATTATTCTTATTCTAGAATAGCTCAACTCCTAATTAGTTAGGATTAAGGCTACTAAGGTCAAGGCCTAAGGAGCTTTTTAGGCAAAGTGTTACATTCTGGGACATGTCAGCCGAGTTCACACAAGATGCTTGCACGCACTGATGTTGGACAAGCCGCAATCTGCGTCTCCCACTGCTGATTACTTAGACCATTGGAGTGTTTCTCATATTTGTCTTTCCTTCAACTCCATGAATGATCTGTTCCCTTTCGTGTTTGGCGGTGCTGCCACACACAATGTGTTAGTCAACTTCCAAGGAGGCTTCATCGCCAAAGGAGACCACCTCCAGCAGCTCACATGGGGGGAAGCATTCACGGCAAGAAATGGCTCTCAACGAGGATTGACTCTTGGCAGTCGGCAACTGGCCCACAAAACACTGGCCCATGGCAAGGCTTGATATGTTGAAGCATATAAGAGCTTCAGAAGGTTGGAATTATGGTCAAGGACTTGTATCGGTTATGGGTTAGCAAAGATAGTGCAGAAATTGGAGTCCACTGTGAACGTAAAGCAATGGTTTGGGATTTCGGCATGTAATCTCACTCTTAAAATCATTGGAACACACTGCATAGAGCCATGCAATGTGGGCCATTGTAATAAAACTAGAGACCATAAAAAATGACGGATAGGACATTGTGCGCAATGGACTTGCCACCATTATCGACCAACACATATAAGTAGAGCAAGGTAGAAGGGAGTCAGGTACAACGGACCCGTCACGTACATTGTGGGAAAAGAAGAATGTTGCAGGAAACAACAAAAAACAAGTTGTAAGGCAATGGGCAATAACATAAGCAGAACATAACAACGAACAATCTAAGACAAGGAAGAGTTGAAAGCAACAACTAACTCACCCTTGCTTTGCTTTTCTGAAACCCGCTATTTAAATTTTATTTACACTAATGGATTCGGTTTTTGAAAACCCGTCATAGTGGCGCAATGGAGCATTACTCCCCCTGTAGCAGTGTAGTCAAGCACAACTCCCGTCGTAGCAGTGTGGTGGAGCATTGCTCCCCCTACAATAGCACAATCTGGCCTCTCCTTCAACAAAGTTGAGTCCCTTGACTAGTAGCAAATGACGGTTGTTTATAGTCCCTTGACTGCTTCGACCCTCACCCAAAAAGCCAAGTCCTTAGAATCGCAAGACTCTCACACCACGGATAAAGGGGATGATAGTCTCTTGGCTGCTTTGATCGTCACCCACGTAAAGTCGAGTCCTTAAACTCGCACTAAGGAAAAAAAGGGAAGATTGTTCCTTGATTGCTTCAATAGTCACTCACAAAGTTAGCACAACGCTGAATGTGCAATGATAGTCCCTTTACTACTCCAACCCATGCCCATCAAGCCAAGTCTCTAGACTCGCATGGCTAACAACAAGTAATGACAATCCGTTGACGCGACCCTCGCCTTATAAAGCTAAATGCCCTTGAACTCGTGTCGCAACTGCCGCCAAGCAAGTTACCTCCGGGAACAAGTTAACAGGCTCAACAACCTACCTAAGATGGACCCATGGGATTGGCGGGCTCCCTGGCCATCTGGCGTAGGTTACAATAAACAAAATCTAATGTCAATACCAACAAATCACCTAATGACAAAGAATCTACTAGCACGAGTGGCAAGGAAAATGGAAGAAAGCAGATCACACCAAGATTGTTGAAACGTTCAACCACAAACCCCCTTATCCTACACCTGAATAAGCCTCCTAAGGCACATTCCTTACGACCTTTGCCAAGAATCCACATATCTAGGCAAGGTCTCTCCTTTGAAAACCCGTGTTGAATCAAGCAACAAAAACTAGATACAAGTTTCTGTATTCATATTTTGTCAAACTATCCATATTTTGGTTAGTTAAAAGATCTCCAAGGGCTTCTCATTTTAGCAAGTTAGCGTTAAGAATCGCGGACATCTATTAGGGACTAAAATAGTAGGCCCAATTGGGTGACCCTCATCAAAAGTAGGGGAAAGGAAGGGAAAGGAATACAAGATAAGGCAAAGTGTCAGAGCTCAGGAAATGAAGTCAAACAAATAAAGGAGATGATGAAATGAAATAAAGCTAACATTCCTCACCAAGCACTCGAAGGCTTTAATAAAAGGGGCTTTCCTACCCAAAGCAAAGGGATTTGATCTGATCTGAGAGGCATCTAGGTGACTTTAGCTCAATCACTGGGACTGCTTCTTCAACCTCACCATGAGAGACTCCAGAGATAATATCTTCTCTAGGCTAAAGGGGTCACTAACCCCCATTATACTATGAGATTTGAGCAACCATGAGAAACTATAAAATAAACCCATTATAGTGGATTGGCTTCCAAATACCTCATGGACATAGGCTTTATGTCAAATCACGTAAATCCGTATATCTCTATCTTATTTACATGTAATTTACTATTTATTTCTATAGATGTACGTACGAGCACCGTACGGACGCCCAAGCCACCATTGTGGGCTTTCGACTGCATCATCATGGCCAAATCACCTTCATTGGCCGAATCACCTCCGTTGTGCACTAAAAGGAAAGAAAGAAAGTGGCATGAACACAAAGGCAGAGTTGGTTGTGTCTTGAGGATGTACCGGTGATTCGGAATTAGCTATCTTCAAGTATAGTTATCACGAAGGTATAGAATCACTTGTGAATATGGTTTCCCGATGGCATAGAAATATTTATTCTTTATTTGGAACAGTATTTCAGCCTTTTACACTTAAATGCAGTATTCTTATATGTTGTATTCTCGGTGTAAAAATCACCTCGTACTTGCCAACTCAAGCTTGAAAACTCTTATAATTCCAATTGTGACATAAAAATACTCAACTGCACCAAACGGCGGCATTGGTTAGTCAAAGTAAATGATTCATTAGTTAAACTTTAACTTTTCCCAATGTATGAATCATTTGCATGTTCAACATTTTTAAAATCATTATAAGTTCTACTTATATTAAATTAACTCCTATCATGCAAGATTTAGACTTTGCTCAGGACCACCAAGCCAAACAGAGTAATAAGACCTCGTTTGAGACCTCTAAGCGAGGCAAAGCTACTTGATCTCCCTCCAGATCACCAAGGAGGTGAAAAACAAAGATATCACAAGAGGAGGTTTGGATAATGAGTTGAGATGAAAGTTGAAAGTTGAATGAAATATTATTGAAATAATATTTTTTAATATTATTTTTGTTTTGAGACTTAAAAAAGTTGAATTGAATTGTTTATTGTATTTTATTTGAAAATCTGAAAATGTTATAATGATTAGATGAGATAAGTTGAAATGATTTTGATATCCAAACCTCCCGATGGGTATGACCCAATCAAAGACTTCGGATAATAATAATTAATTTCTTTCGTTATTATTTGTTTATCATTCTTATTTTTTCTATTCTCTCAATTAGTGGCTTCTTGTGCCTCTCTCAATGTTCAGTCCTTAGGAGCAGGCCAATGTTTGGGTTAACATTGACGTTCTAATGACCGATGATTTTTACGGCCTTGGTTCAATCAAATTTTTCAAGAAAGAATTTGGAGAGAATGCCAAGGTATTGGATAGTCTGTTGCAGTCAAATGTGACTTTTTTTTTTTTTTGGCTTGAATAAGGTTTAAGGAAGACTGATTCTAATGCTAATATCTTAACTTTATTGGATGTGGTTTGGATGTCTTGTGGCAAAAAAACTATTAGGTGAACTGTGTGTGTTAGGCTAGCTTTTCAGGCTAACCCAGACTACTAGTATTATAATTACTGCTTCTTTGGGATTCTTTTGCTTTCAACTCTACTAAAGTGCATTTAGTTTTTTTACTTAGAAGTTTTTCCTTTTGCTCTTTTACTCATCCAGTGCATTTTTCCACGGTTTAGTACTTGTGCTTATTTATTCTTTTTCCCTTTCTTTTTAAACTATCTAGAAATTGTTGTTTGTATTCCAATATCTACTCAATCTGAATCTCCTTGTTAAAAAGTATACTATGGAGAGGTTGGCTGAGATTTATATGGTCTATTTCAGTTATTTTACTATTTTTTATCATTTATTAATCTATGAGCTTAGTGTATTTGTGATATATTGTTTACTTTCTTGATGTGTTTTAGGTAAGGGTATAAGGCTGTGATATTGTTTTACTAGTTTTTTTAATCTATGACCTTAGTATATCGGAAATATATTGTTCACTTTTATTTTAGGTATAAGGTTGCGATACTGTTTTACTAGTATTTTTTTATTTCATAAAAGACAATTTTTTGGTGATACTAAATCGCCAAAAATAGTATTTTAGTCGCAAATGTATAGTTACAACAATTTTCATCACAGTAGATAAGTATTTGCGACCATAATTAACTTTTTGGTAGCAAATTTATATTTGCGGCTATTAAAATCATTGCAAATAGGCATCTCCGAACAAGACTCTCAACATTATGGCTTACTTTTTCTGACAGCAAAAACTCATTGGGAAAAAATTTACTTTTTCTGACCCCTATTAACCATGGTTGGCACACTTTTTGCAATGAAATTTTGCCCTTTTTGCGAGAACAAAAATTGCTGAAAATACAAGTATTTCAACATACCTTTTGCTCGTGATTGCCAGTTATTTTCGGGGAGTCAGCTACGACTTAAAGTAGAGGGCAAAAGTCATTCTGACAAAAATATGGACTAATTGCGACAAAACAACTCGTGAAAAAAAGAGCAATTTGTTGTAGTGCTGTCTCTTGCTCACTTTCCTCTCATCACATTGTCTCACTTTTCTCTCTCATAGACACTTATACATAATGTCCTAACCATCATACCTACTTTGTTTTGTAAGAAAAGGATTTCCTATGCTTGTTTTAGGATAAAATATTATGTAACTTTCTAAAAATTTTATTTTAGTTAAATTTTTGTTTATATTGCTTAGTCTTTAATTTAAATGAGATTAAGTCAAGTTGTTGATAAAGTTGAGAGAAGTAAAGGAGAAGTAGTAGGAATTGAAATTGACTTCTAAATTTTTTTTTTTACATCAAAGCATAATTTGCATTAATCATAGAACATGGCCCTCAACCATTACAATAGTTTTAATATATTCAGCTACACAATCAACATCAATTAATTCATACTCCATATTGACAGCTTGTTGTGCCAATTGGTTAGTAGCCCCATTAAGTTCCCTTCTAACATATCGAATTTTCCATGTTGTATTTGCCATTAGTTGCTGCAAATCTAAAGCAAAAAAATGAAAATTTTCTGCAATTTGTTCCCTTGTGCTAGTCATTGCTTGGACCACTTGACATGAGTCCCCTCCGAAAATCACATAATTCAAACCCAACTCTTTACAAAAATTGGTAGCAGTAAGTAGACCCTTAGCTTCTGCAATAGCTGGATCAAAACAATAGAACTTGGGTTGCATTAAACTAACAAGAATAGAACTCATATCATCCCTAATAATGACCCCAATACCAATCTTATTGATCCCATTTCTAATTGCCACATCCCAATTAATTTTAATCCAATGTGGTGGAGGAGTTTCCCAATGCATTGCTCTATGTTGATGAGGACTTCTGGTCACATTTTCCTGCTGCATTGCAGTCTAGAAATTCTCAAAAGTTATAACAGCTTGCTTGTAAACCATGGTTGGGGCATGGAAAGTGTCATCATGAATGAGGGAGTTTCTTCTAAACCAAATAAACCTGGCCAAAATAGCAAAAAACACCAAATCCAACCTTGATGGTCAATATGCAATTTGCTAAAAAAAAATCAAAAAAATCAGTTGCTGTTATTGAGGCCTTTTGTAGTGATCTAAAACCAAGCAACCACACATCTCTTGCTGAAGGACATGTCCATAATATATGGCCTAGTGTCTCATCTTCATGTAAGCATAGGGCATACAGATTCTGAAATGACATGTCTTTTCTGTAAATTTACTCTGGTAGGCAGAACATTAATGCATGCACACCGCATGAACATCTTCACTCCATTTGATGCTTGTAGAGACCACAATTTCATCCAGATCTTCTCTTGTACCCCTTGAGTAGAAGAAGTACCATCTGACCATGTTAAGAGTTGCCTATGCAGATGGTAAGCACTTTTAACAGAAAAAAACCTAATTGTAGTTTCCCTCCATATCAGTTTGTCTGTAGCAGGCATGATGCCAATAGGCATCTTCAATATTTCTTGAATATCACTCTCATTAAAAATATGATAGACTAATTCCAAATTCCACCACCCTATATTAGAGTCAACTATGTCAGCAACCACAGCATCCTCATTGACTTCTAAAATTATCGAGAATTCAAAGTATAGCAAAATTTAATAAAATCCTAATGGAAATTTAAAAGTATAATGTGAACAATTCTGTCCCTAGGATTCTTAGGGTATTGATATTATTTTTAATGAAAATAAGTATAAGAATAGGCAAGAAATATAAATAAAATGACTTGTGAGAAAATGGTGAAAATAAAAGCTAAATGCAGTTTTAGTAAAGTTTAAGGTCCAAAATGAAAATAAGGTGAAGTTAATGAAAAATCTTAATCAGATAGAGAATTAAGGCTAAAATTGAAATTTCCATAATATATATGGTTAGAGAAGTATTTCTGAAATTTGGGAGCGGAAACTCCTGGTGGAACTTCTTTGACTCCCTAGAGTGAGTAAAAATACAGTACTATCTCTTGGCTTGATGACATATGATCAACAACCTCAAGCGAGGCGTGTGACGCCCCGACTCCCACGTACAAAAAGTCTCAGGAATCGTGACGTCAGGATGATGACAACCCGGTCACGCATCCCAACAATAAGTGTTAAATGTGTGCAACAAAATAAACAGTGCACAATTAAAATACATAGCGGATAGCAATTAAGTCAACTAGTACCAGAATTTTTGTTTAATAAAAATATCCAAATACAAATCTCTTAAAAACAAAAGCCAAAGTCCCACAAATAATAATACAAGTCTGAAATAAAATCCAGCACGAGTGATCCCAGATCACTCCTCCGGCGGAGCCAAATCCTCAGGCTCGGCATCTGCATCAACAACAACATAATCTGCAGTACCATTAAATGGTACCGCAGGTAAGTTATAACCTAACCACATCCTGAGATAAAAACATATTTAGGCAACTGACCATGCATGCATATGATGCAAGATGCAATAAATGCAACACACGCCAAAAATCTCATTTGGCCCAAAAATATTTCCAATAACATCATTTCCACCATTTTCCCAGAAAATGGCCTAAAAATCAATATCCATCATTTTTTCAGAAAATGATACACAAAAATATACTCATGCTATTTTCCCAGAAAACAACCATTTTTCCATTTATCCAATTAATCCATATGCACTATGGCCTCCCATATGGTCCATCCGCACGTCCTGGCTACTTTACGAGCGATGCCCAATTCAGCACTCAGTGCGTTCGTGGCCAGGTCATCCTCTAGCCCCCGCCAGTAGAAAGGCCACGGAGTCGGCACGTCCAATGTCAGATCCCGTTGTCGCTCGGCAACAACCCAGGGGATGTCACTCAGTATATTCCGCTCCCGAATGACCAGAGGAGCTCCACCGAGATAATGCCCCATCTCGGCTTGGGGTCGTGATACACACGCACCCATAAATCCAATTCACATGAAAACCCAGTTTTCAAAATAGCCACATGAACATGAATGCAATACACGAAAACCCAGTTTTCAATTTACAAATATGATCATGTGTGCAATATGTAGTGTACCAAACCACAACAATAAACCTAAATAACCAATTCCAAATCACAATATAACCAGTATCCAACAACAACCCAAACACAATAACCAACACTACAAAATACTCCGTCCTCCATCCATCCACCCCCAAACTCCTCAGACTCAGTCCGGAACCAACCAGATCACAGTATAAATAAATATTACAAAAATATATTTAAATCTCAAAAGATTATTTAGGAAATACTTACAGTGCTATAAAATATTTTTAGGAGGATCACAAAGCACTGAACTCACCAAAACAGCAACTGTCACAATATAAAAACAATGTGGCCGAAACACAGTGAAATCCAAATTTCACACGAGGTCAAACGAAAACTTAGGAACGGTAGAGTAGGGCCCAAGGAAGGTGGGGAAGCTAATGGTATCGAAAGTTGGCCGTGGGTGGCGGCCGAAATGGCGGTGGAAGGCCAAGAAACCCAAATCGGAGTGGGTGTTCGATGGGGGAGTCTAAAAGTTTGCTAGTGGACCGGTGATGATGTGGTGAAGATGTGGTAGCCGGAGGTGGCTAGACGGCGGCGAAATGGGTGGAGGAAGGCCGCGGCTTCGCACAGCTTCTGGAGGCTGACGGCGGCGCGGCGTGGTCTGGGATTTGGAGGGGTGGCTCGCCGGCAGCTGGGGAAGCCGGTGGTGCCAGCGGTGTCGACCACAGACGGCCGGCGGCAACTCAGGGAGGATAAAGCCGAAACACAAGGGAGAGGAGAGAGAGAGGTATCGGGCTGGAGGGGGAAAAACCGAAGGAGAAGAAAGAAAAAGAAGAAAAAGAAAAAAGAGAAAAAAGAAAAGAGAATGGAGAAAAAGAAGATCCAGACTTTTCATCTTGGGTTTCAATAGTGATCCAACGAAAAAGGTTTTAAAACCACTAGATAAATAAAATAATTCAAACTCAATGAAATGCTCAATTGAAACAATAAAAATATTAAAATCCAAAAACAAGCCAATTTAAATTAAAGATCAATTTAAATCTAAAACAATAAATAATATAAAGAAAATCCATTAAAATGATTTTCACAACTTAAAAAATATTATAAAATAATATTTAAAACTCCTATAAATTTAAAACAAGAGAATAAATTTTTAAATAAATTAAAATAATCTTTCTTTAAAAATACACTAAAATACGGGATGTTACAAGGCGAGCGTGTATTAGCCCAAGGGCTTGCCCTCTCGCTGCTGGCGCTACAGTAATCTTCTCGATCAAGTGCGTAGACCTCAAGCTAGCCGAGACCTATGTTAATATGACATTCAATGGAGGTGTATAGACCTCAGGCGAATAGGGTAGAAGCATGGCACTTTTACAATGTAAAGGGCTATATATAGCAATGTGGGTTAAAGTAAAAGTACGGAAGACAGAAAAAGAAAAAGAAAGAAATGAGTTTTATGAAAAAAATATTCATGATGAAAGAATATACATTCTTGAATCTTGAGATAAGTACTGTTTCATACTTATGCTTTTTATGTTGATTTTGTCAAGCATGTGCTTCACTCATGTCTTTATTTGATCTTATTTAATGTTTATGCTTAAAATTTTGGAAAGTCCTAAAAAACCAATGCATGAATCACTTGTATATGTTATGAATCTCTTCTTTTTTTTTTTTTAGAAAGAGATGAATGTCACCTATTTATGAGTGACCTACTCCCAATTTTTTAAAAGCCATCACTTATGGCGAAGGAATACCATAGTAACAAGTTAAAAGTCAAAGTCAAAGTCAAAGAACAACAATCAATCTAAACAGGCCTATAATCAAAACCAAGAGACAAAAGGAGAATGACAAAACAATCCAAAGAGAACTCATATTAACAACATAAGTAAGGTAAGCCCAGCTTGTCCAACCTAATGATACCCCTCAACTGACGACGCATACAATCTTCCCCCTCAAAACTACATGTAAATCCTTCCTCGCCTCGATGCGCCAAAAAATCCATAGCTTGGTTTGCCTCTCAAAATTGGTGCCGAATCGAGAAATTAATGCCTTGTAATTTCTAAAGAATTTCCTCCCAAAAATCCCAAAGATACCAAACTGAACAACTCCTAGCAATAACCCAGTCCACCACTAATTGCGAGTCACACTCAATTTCCAGGAAAAGAAAACCCCTAGATTTACATAGAGTCAACCCCTCTTTGAGGGCTCTAAGTTCAGTCTCATTATTTGTTCCATTGCCAAAATAGGCAGAGAAACCCCCTAAAACAGAGCCACCACTATCCCGAATCACCCCTCCTCCACCACAGATCCCCGGATTTCCTCGACAACTTCCATCGACGTTGAGTTTCACATAACCAGATGAAGGCTTGCACCACGAGACACACCTCACCTGACGACTCTGAATGGTCTGCACAGGTGGGCCTAAATTCTGTAAAATCCGCTCATCCGAAAATGAGAGGGAGTGCGCTTTCTTATATTCACTCGACAATATGCTCAGCCATGATTTTAGCGAGAACCAGGCACTATCAATAGACTCCACACAACCCTCCATCCTAGCTCTACAATGCCTCTACCATAGTTTCCAAGTGATAATACAAGCGAGTTCTTCTTAGCTAGAGCAAACCATTGAGTCAACAACCCCACCAAGTTCGCAACAACAACACCGAAATTCCCAACTCCCTTGCTGCCCTCTACCATAGCTGTTGTAACGACCCCACCCCGTGAAGGGGTGAGGCCGCCACGTGCGTACCTTTTCTTTGCCTATTTTTCTTTTTCTTTTTCCTTCCTTTATTTTTCCTCATCGACAGGGACGACACTAAGCGTCCGCCTCTCTCTCTGCAGAATGCCTTGCTCCCCAGCCTTTTCATCTTTCATTTCCTGGACGTTTAAAACATTTAAAACAAAAATAAGTCTAATACTCAGTAAATAGTACACCATGCAGTAAACATACTAGGCATCTATTCTTTTCCTTTAGAAAACATGCATACATAAACATTTGCATTTCGTTTCATGCATAAACATTCTTAGGCATAACTAAGCTTTCATGCATAAACATTTTTTTCATACTTTTCATCTTTTCATGCTTAAACATTCTTTTCATGCTTTCCATGCTTTACATCTTTTATGCATAACATGTTTTTCATGCATTACATCTTTTCATGCTTTTCATCTTTCACTTTCATAGGTTATTGCACATTGTTATGCCCCGTGTGCTAGGGTTAGCGGCCCTATGGCCAATAGATTCGCCTGTGGCCACAAGTTGGAATCCCATTCCGTCAGGGTGCAGCATGGGTGCACTACCAGATACTACGACCCGACATTGCAATCTGCCCATTCATTCATTGGGTACACCTTTTCCTTTCATGTGGCCGTTACGTATTTTCATTCATTGAAACTTTCGTTTCCTTTCAGTCCTTTCGTCTTTTCATTCATTTCAATCCTTTTCATTTAACAGTTTATTCATAGGAAAGGAACGTCACTTAAAAACGTGAGCTTATCATCATTTAAAAGCACGAGCTTAAACATCATATAAAAGCATGAGCTTAAACATCATTCAAAGCATGGCTTAAACATTTCTTAAAAGCATAGGTTTAAACATCATTAAAGAGCATAGGCTTAACATCATTTTAAAAGCACGAGCATAAATATCATTTAAAAGCATGAGCTTACACGTTATTTAAAAATATAAGCTTAAACCTCATTTAGAAAGCAGAAGCTTGATTATCATTTAAAAGCATGAACTTAAACATCGTTTAAAACGTGACTTAAACATCGTTTAGAGTACAAGTTTAAATACCATTAAAACATGAGCTTAAACATCATTCAATTCAAAAGCACGAACTTAAACATCATAATAAAAGCATGGTCTTAAACATCACTTTTCAAGACTTCCTTTAAAATGCCAGTCCATGGCATCCTTTAAAACGATAGTTCTCAGAGACATTTTAAAACGTCAGTTATCAGGGACATTTAAAGTATCAGTTCACAGGGACATTTTAAGACTCAGTTAAAACATCATTTGAAGCATAAAACATGAGACGTTCCATTCCTTTCCTTTCCTTTACCTTTAAACCTTTTCATCATCTTTCTTAATTTAATGCACATGCGTTTTCATGAACAGGATACATTTTCATGCTATACTACATATAGGAATAATCATAAGTTTCTTGAAAACATGCATGAAAATCTCATGACTTAGAATCTACATGCATGCATTACCATATACACGTACACACAATTATAATCGATAGGGTACTTAACAGGGGCTATCAAGTAAGGGCTTGTACATACTATATACATTTATTCTTAAACATTTGAGAAACATTTACAATGAGAGAGATATTCTTTCATTAAGAAAGCATAGTGTAAGAAGCATGGTCATAGCTACTTACCTGTGAGCTTTACTAGCGGGTTCCTTTGATCTTGAAAATAGACTATTAGTCATATTCAATAAAATGAGGTAGATATGTTAACCTCCACCTTACTTTGAGCCTTACTAATCGATACGCTCACACGCTCACTTAAATTCTAACTTGGAATTAAACGCTTCTTAACTCGTTCGTCTACCCATCAAACATGGCATTAAGCCAAAACATTAAAATCTTTATTCCAAATATTTTAAAGAAACTTATGAAAATAAATAACATACTAGCTACCTCTTCTAAAGGTAAATGTTTTCCTTATGAAAGATAGGTGGAAAATCATAGCTTAAAATGCATAAATTGTAAGAATTATTTAAAGAAAGAGAGGACAAGACGTTTGCTTCAAATCTGGAAATTTTCATCAAGAGGGGCATTTGACAGCTTTGAATATCATTTGGAAGGTAACTAAACAAAAAGGCCAAGGCTTACAAATGGTTGATTTTTGTCACTTCTTTTCATTGGTTTTTCATGCTAACTCCATCTTAAATTGAGCTAAGCAAAGCTTGAACAAAGGGATGGATTTGGGCTGATTTAAGTCTCAAGAAAAAGAAAGAAGAAAATTCTGAAACTCTTGGACAGCCCATAGGCTTAGTGCCTTCATGCTTGTGAACATCCTTTATTAAATCCAAATTCCAATTACATAGTTAAACCATATTAAGGATGTAAGAGACTTAGGAAAACATTTCTTATCTTCTAAAAACAGATCACAAATAATAGATATAGCACTTGGCAAACTAAAAGTTTCCAAGATAAGCCTATTTAGGCCATAATTCTTGAAAAAGCATGCTTAAGATCACAACCGAGTTTTCATTAATATAGCACTTAAAGGCATGATAAAATCAGAACATAATTTAGGCTTAACCATCAAGAAGAACTCAACAATACAGCTCCTAATCACATTCGGTTGAAACCCAGAAAGCAGAGCACACGGCTGGAACCAACATGAGGAATTACACGGCTGAAAATTAACAAGAAAATGGAGCAACACACGGATGAAAATCATAGAACCATAAGCACGGCTGGGAACCCAGAAAACCGAAGCATACACGACTGGAATCACACCAGAAAACAGAGCACACACACACACACACACACGGCTGGAACATAGCATGGCTTTCCCCATTCGGTTTCTACTTAGCTAGGGCATAAATCAAAAGGAACAAAAGAGGAAATCAACTCATAAATCGTCACATAGTAATCGGTTGCCAAGAAATTCCGAAAACCTCAAACACATGGCATGAACTTACTTAGCATTTTTTCAATCCACAATCAATTTCGGAATATGGAATATTACCTGACTTGGCAAGCTTCAAACGAAAAGAGGAGGAGGAATTTCAAAGCTCCAAGGCCACTAGATTCACCCTCCATGAAGAGGCTTCAACCGAACCTCAAGCTTAAGAAAGGATGGAGAATCGACTTGAAGAATAGGGGATGGAGTCATTCGGTGTAGAGGGAACCGAGAGGGTCTTCGTGCGAAATGGAGGGGCTGCACATAGGGCTTTGCAGAACATTCTCTTAGCTTGCCCAGGAAGTTGTGTTCGGCGTGTAGAGGAAGAAGAGAGGAGGCCGAATGGATTGATGGAGATTTGCTCTTGGCTCAAACGTGTAGGAGAAGAATGAGAAGGGAGAGACCCGAATGGCCTAGGGGAAGGATCGGTCAACACTTAAAAAAATAAATCAAAGCTTCTCTTGGAAGCTATAGGGATGGGTGGCGTGGATTAGTCCATAGAGAAATTATGCTTATCTTATGGTGGATAATATTTGGGCCACTCTTTAATTAAATAAAAAGGTAGGGGCTTTAGAAAATATATTTTAAGATATGAAAATATTTCCTTAAATTATTTTAATGACTCATATTAAAATAAAAGCACACATATCTTAAAATAAAATATTAAAATATTAAAATCATAAAAATCTTCATCTCAAAAATACTTGACTTAAGAAATTAAATTAAAGGAAATGATGTAAGGACCTACGTAGTGAGATGCGGGTATTACAGCTGTGCCGCAATCTCTCCTGACCATAAGACATGATCAAGAGACTCAACCTCTTTAGCCACGCAAGTCACATCTTGATGCCACGGATATACCACAAGATTGCACCCGAGTATCCACTAGTAAACATTGAGAACGTGCCTTCCACATACACAATGTGATTTTCTTTGGCAAGATTCTATGCCAAATCCACTGCAAATCTGGAGGAGCAATTGACTTAACTCAAATCATCTCCCAAGCACTAGCAGATGAAAAATTCCCATCAAAGGCAAGGTTTCACACAATGATATCTTCCCCTTCTTTATAGCAGAAATCGAAGAAACAATGTCCCCCATGAGGCAAGTACCAACCAGATTTTTCAGAGCCTTAAAATCCCAAGACCTATCAACCCAACACTCCTGAAGCTGAATCAACGGGTTGGTCACATCTGGCACCCTCAAGCAAAGTGGTCCATTCTCCAACCACCTATCAAACCAGAATGAAATTCATCTACTTTTAACTTTCTAGAGGATATTCTCACACACATCAGGCAAGACTGACATGATAGACTTCCAAAATTGAGAACAATAAGTATTATTTTTTGCAAGCATTAAGTGCCCACGTTGAGCATATTTTGCCTTGAAAAACCTGGTCCATATATTTTCAACCGCCATAAGATGCCAAGCTAATTTCATGTGAAGAGAGCGCTGAACCTCAGAGAAATCTCGAAGACCCAAGCCTCCCTCTAACGTCGGCCTGCACAACTTGGACCATGAACACCACTTCTTCTTAGCAATTCCATTTACCTCTCCCCCAAAAAAGGAAGATAAGATTGAATTGAGCCTCTTCAAAGTCACTTTAGGAACACTAATGTATCGTAATTGAAGAGGTAGATACATTCGCCTCGCCTATCCACCGTTCAAAACAAGGCTTGTCCTTGAAATATATAATTGAGTGAGAAAGGAATAAATTAAAGTCAATCATATCCCGACTACTTTGGAAACTAATGGATAGTTAATTAAATAGTTAGTCAATGCATCTCACCTAATCACGATTAGCAACAACACTTCTACTTAGGTCTCAACGAGGTCTTATTACTCTATTTGGCTTGGTAGTCTTGAGTGAGGTATTAGGTCCCGTTTGGATATAAGAAGTGTTTCATCTCATCTAATCTCACCTCATTATTATAACTTTTTCAAATTCCTACACAAAATATAATAAACAATTCAACATTTCAAATTTTCCAATTTTTCAAATTCTAAAACAATAATAATATTAAAAAATAATATTCTAACAATATTGTATTCAACTTTCATCTCAACTTATCTCATCTTAACTCACTATTCAAATAGCACCTTAGTCTTGCATGATATGAGTTACTTTATTACATTAAATAAGTAGAACTTGTAATGATTTTAAAATGTTGAACATGCAAATGATTCATATATTGGGAAAAGTTAAAGTTTAACTGATGAATCATTTACTTTGACTAACCAATGCCGCCGTTTGGTGCAGTTGAGTATTTTTACATCACAATTGGAAGAGTTTTCAAGCTTGAGTTGGCATGTACGAGGTGATTTTTACACCGAGAATACAACATATAAGAATCCTACATTTAAGTGTAGGAGGCTGAAATACTATTCCTAATAAAGAATAAATATTTCTATGCCTTTGGGAAACCATATTCACAAGTGATTCTATACCTTCATGATAATGAACTATACTCGAAGATAGTTGATTCCGAATCACTAGTACATCCCAAGACACAACGTACTTTGCCTTTGCATTCATGCTACTTTCTTTCTTTCCTTTTGGTGCACAACAGAGGTGATTCGGCCATGATGATGTAGTCGAAAGCCCACAGAGGTGGCTTGGGCGTCCGTACGGTGCTCGTATGTACATTCATAGTAGTAAATAGTAAATTAAATGTAAATAAGAGAGACATACAAATTTGTGTAGTTTAGCATAAAGCCTACATCCAGGGGGTATTTGGAGGCCAATCCACTATAATGGGTCTATTTTACAGTCTCTCGTGGTTACTCGAATCTCATAATATAATGGAGGTCAATGACCCCTTTAGCCTAAAGAAGATATTATCTCTAGAGTCTCTCATGGTGAGGTTGAAGAAACACTCCCAGTGATTGAGCTAGAGTCACCTAGAAGCCTCTCAGATCAGATCAAATTCCTTTGTTTGGCAAGGAATGTTAGCTTTATTTCATTTCATCATCTCCTCTGTTTGTCTGACTTCATTTCCTAAGCTCTGACACTTTGCCTTGTCTTGTATTCATTTCCCTTCTTTTCCCCTACTTTTAATGAGGGTCGCCCAATGGACTGGGCTTGTATAGTTTGGGCCTGTTATTTTAGGTACTAATAGATGCTTGTGATTCTTAAGGCTGACTTGCTTAAATGAGAAGCCCTTGGAGATCTTTTAATTAGCCAAAATATAGATAGTTTGAGGGAATATGAATACAGGGAACTTGTCTTCGGTTTTTGTTACGTGATTCAACACTGATTTTCAAAAAGAAATCTTGCTGAGATACGTAGGTTCCTAGCAAAGGATGTAAGGAATGAGCCTTTAGGAGGCTTATTCAGGCGTAGGATAAGGGGGTTTGTGATTGAACATTTCAACAATCCTGGTGTGATGTGTTTTCTTCCGTTTTCGTTGCTACTGGTTGTTTTTCCTTCCATTCCTTCACATATTCAACTCATGATTTCTCTTAGAGCCAAGTGTCCTACACTATTCACCAAGTGTGCCTAAGATATTTTGAAGTGTCCAAATAAAACTTCTCTAAATTGATTTGGACAATCCATAAAGTGATTTAAAAATCAATTGGATTGGATGCCACATGGCGCTATCGTATATGTTACTATTCACTATAAATCTTAAATAATCATACGAATCTAGATAGATTTTACATGAAATTTGATAAACCAACTTAGATACTAGAATGATAGGTGACATAAAAAATCACTTGATAGTTTCTATGAAGAAAACAATTTCAAAATATTTCATATTTACAGGAATAATAATATATAAATATTATTCTATGAAATACCGTCCTCAAAGATCTGAAACAGACATTAAGTTGTATTTTTAGAATTTTATTTCTATCTTATTTGGCAAATTATCGAAATTTTATTTTATATACAGTTATGTATTATGATTTTATAATATTTTTTTTCATTCTACATAAACATCTCGCGATAAAAAAGTTAACATTCTTAAGAAAAATTGCTGGCTCCACAGGTGTGTGTGTGAAATGCATGGCTAGTCTAGTACTATCGCGTGTCATGTTATTATTGAGGTGGTTATATAATACCCGAATCCTACTGTGTAGGTCCTTACGTCATTTTATTAATTCTCAAGTTAAATATTTTGAGATAAATATTATTTTTATTACTATTCTCAATTATTTTATTTTGAGATGAGTATGTCTTATTTTAAAAAAAAAAAACTAAGATGAGTATGTTTTATTTTTTAAAAGAATGATTTATTAAAATAAATCAAGAATATTATTTTCAAGACTTTGAAATATTTTTTCCTTAAGCCCTTTAATTTTATTTATTTATGGAATAACCCAATTAATCCCTACCATTAGATTGGTAGGTGAAAAGCATTTTGAGGTGGATAGATCCCCACCATCCATTCCCTAGCTTGTAGGATAAGTTGGACTAAGACCATTTGACCACTTTTTTTTCTCTTGTTAACTGTAAGCTTCCATGAGAAGTTTTTAATTTTTTTTTTCTTCTTTTGCTTACACCCATCAATTAAGGCGATACAAGGGAGAAGAAAACAAAATCACTTTCCCTTTATCCCCCCATACCCGTCGGCCACATCCAAGAAGAAGAAAATAAAATTTTCACTCCCTTTCCAAGCAAGCTAACACACATTCTCTTCATCTCCTCTCTTTTGCTCTTTAAGAAACCAACTCCTCTCATCATTTTCAAGCTTTTGACTCCATAGAAAGGTAAGAGCATCCTCAACCCTCTCCCTTGTGTATTTCAAAAATTAGCTATAGTTTAATCAAGTGGGTTTCTCTTGTTGATTTTTTGGTATTTCGGTTTTGGGGTTAAAACAGTGCTATCATCTTGTCGTCATCTACGCGGGTTTATTGCCATTTGGTCCTCTATCTTGCCTCTTGAAAGAAGATAAGAGCTTGAGGTAAAAAAATCCTAATTTGACTTATTTACTTTTAATGTGATTTTGGAAGCCTATTGAGTTGTTTAAGCTTGTGTTTTGATGTGTTTGGTTTCCTATATGGCAATTAAATATTTATGCCCTGTTTTTGGCCCAAACCGAATGTTATTAAAGTGGTTTTGCTGTGTGATTTCCTATATTTCGAATTTACTATGTTATTCTTAAACTTGGTTTAATCATAGATGATGATTTTAAATGATTTTAAATTATATATGAGGGTATCATGAGCCTTGTGTTGAGATTTGGTTGGTAATTTATTTTTAGGATGCTAGAGGTTTGGTTTAGAGGTTTTACTTGGTTCTATAATTTTATATGTTGCTTTTAAAGGTATTAAGTGAGTAAATCATAAGTTTAAGGGTTTAAAGGTTTTAAAATTTCTTAATGGGTAACTTGCTATACTTTATGCTACCTTAATTTTAAATGAGAGGTTTTATTTAAGCTAATTAATATATTGGTTATGTGAATAGGTTATAGTTTAATTAGTTTAAATATAAGAGATTAATTGTGCATAATGTATTATGATATGCAAAGTTGTCGAAGTATTCCTAAGCCTATGTCATGCCATGTCTTGATGTAAAAATAGTATCCCTCGTTTGGTTAAATTCTACCTAACCCGAGAGTCCAAAATATTGATGAGCTAACCTTTTTGTAATGAGGGACCACAAGTTGATTAAAGGGCATGTTCTCTAAGCTTGTTTAGCCTACTTGAAATGCCTAAATCTATTTTAAAGCCCATTGTCAATAATTCCAGATTTATCTCCTAATGTCCATGACCCAAAGTGAGCTTGAACCAAAGAAACCTTACTTGAAGCTTATGAATTCTTAACTACTTTTCATGTAAGCTTTTAAAATAGCCTTTCCATGGACAGCTAGCATGTCTTAATACCTAAGTTATTTCTCTTATAAGTTGAGGTGAGGAGTAGTCAATTGGGTTAATGTTGAGCATAGAAAGGATGTTAGATCATAGTATCGTGGCTTTCTCTTTTATAAGGGAGGGCTAAAGAACATTGCATGGGTATTAACACGCTTATGTTATTGATTGGAATAAGAATATTGATGATGGAAGTATCGAGGAGCATAGAGGTAAGTAGCTATGACCATGCTTCTTACACCATGCTCTCTTTATGAAAGAATATCTTTATCTTATTGCAAATGTTTCTCTAAGTAAATGAATATAGTATGTACAGCCCTTCCTTGATAGCCCCTGTTAAGTACCCTATCGATTATAATTGTGTGTACATGTATAAAGTAATGCATGCATGTAGATTCTAAGTCATGAGATTTTCATGCATGCCCTCTCAAGAAACTTATGATTATTTCCTATATGTAGTATAGTATGAAAGTGTATCCTATTCCTGAAAATGCATATGCATTGAACTAAGAAAGATGATGAAAATGTTTAAATGCAAAGGAAAGTAAAGGAAAGGAACGTCTCATGTTTTATGCTTCAAGTGATGCTTAAAATGTGTTCTAAAATGTCCCTATGAACTGATGCTTTAATTGTCCCTGAGAACTAACGTTTTTAAAATGTCCCTGAGAACTGACGTTTTAAAGGATGTCTTGAAAGATGATGTTTAAGCTCTTGCTTTCAAAGGATGTTTAAACTTGTGCTTTTAAATGATGTTTATGCTCGTGCTTTTAAACGATTTTAAACTCATACTTTTGATTGAAGGTTTAAGCTTATTCTTTTAAATGATGTTTAAGTCTATGCCTTCAAATGATGTTTAAGCCTATGCTTTTAATTGATGTTTAAGCCTATGCTTTTAATTGATATTTAAGCCATGCTTTTAATGGTATTTAAGTTCATGCCTTTAAATGATGTTTAAGCTCATGCCTTAAGGTGATGTGAAAGCTTTAAATGACGTTTAAACTCATGCTTCTAGAAAATGTTTAAGCTTACGCTTTTAAATAATGTTAAGCTCATGTTTTTAAGTGACGTTCCTTTCCTATGAATGAACTGTTAAATGAAAAGGACTTAAATAAATGAAAGTACGAAAGGAATGAAAGGAAACGAAAGTTTCAATGAATGAAAATACGTAACGGCCACATGAAAGGAAAGTGGTACCCAATGAATGAATGGGCAGATTGCAATGCCGGGTAGTAGTATCTGGTAGTGCACCCAGTGCTGCACCCTAACGGAGTGGGATTCCCACTTGTGGCCACAGGCGAATCCATTGGCCATAGGGCCGCTAACCCTATCACACGGGGCGTAACAGTGTGCAATGGCTTATGAAAGTGAAAATATGTAACGCATGAAAAGCACGTTATGCATGAAAAGATGTAAAGTATGAAAAGCATGAAAAGAATGTTTATGCATGAAAGTCTAATTATTTCTAAGAATGTTTATGCATGGAATGAAATGCAAATGTTTATGTATGTATGTTTTCAAAAGGAAAAGAATAGATGCCTAGTATGTTCACTGCATGGTATACTACTTACTGAGTATTAGACTCACTTTTGTTTTAAAGTTTTAAACGTCTAGGAAATGATGAAAAGGCTGAAGAGCAAAGCATTACTGCAGAGAGAGAGGCGGACGCTTAGTGTCTTCCCTGTCGGTGAGGAAAAAGAAAGGAATGAAAGAAAGAAAAGAAAAATATGCTAAAAATAAGTATGTACATGGCGGATTCCGCCCCTCGCAGGACGGAGTCATTACAGGTTACTGGTTAGTCTAATCTCGCTTGTCGATCTATTAGTATTGCATGTTATTATGGTTGCCGTTTTAGACCACATGATATATAAATATATATTTATATATATATATAAGATCTATTACGATCGTTGAGTACTAAATATCGTTGCAGCTCATGTATCGTAATTGAAGAGGTAGATTATGCATCCACCTCGCCTAACCAACATTCAAAACAGGGCTTGTACTTGAAATATATAATTGAGTGAGAAAGGAATAAATTAAAGTCAATCATATCCCGACTACTTTAGAAACTAGTGGATAATTAATTAAATAGATTGTCGATGCATCTCAACTAATCACGATTAGCAACGACACTTCTACGTAGGAACCGAGGGAGAAAAGGAAAATTGCTAACTTTAAGAAAAAAATTATATTTCATATGGACATGAAGGTATTTCCCATATATATGGAAAATCATGCTACTAATTTGTCCCATGGTTTGGTCCCTCAATTTGACAGCTAGTATATTTTATTTTTACTTAATAGTTAAGGAATGATTATTCATAAATTAGTGTATTTTTTAAAATGTTTAAGTTTGATAATACTATGTTCTCAAAATTAAATTTTTATTTTCGATAGAATTACTAAAGAGATCCGTAAATCCTAAATTTAAATGTATAAACAAGTAGCTATGTTTTGGATAAAAAAAATAAAAAATAAAAATCATTTCATTTAACATCATCTCATTTAATTATTATAATTTTCTCAAATTTTCACACAAAATATATATAATAAACAATTCAATTTTTTCAAATCACAAAACAAGAATAATATTCTAACAATATTTTATTCAACCTTCAACTTTCATTTCAACTTGCTATCTAAACCTACCTGTTATTTGGGAATAGAAATGACTTCATCTCATCTCATGTCATCTTATTTTCTTTCTAAACATTACTCAAATACAAACTCTTTTCAATTTTAAATCTTAATTTTTTCATATAATCATTACATAATCATTACAACTTTCTCATATCTCTAAACAAAATATAAAATATATTTTAAAATTTAAATTTTAAATTAAAAATAATATTTTAAATTTATAATATTTGTATTCAACTTTTTCACTCTCATTTTTTAAAATTTAATAAAATACTTAATTCAAATTATTTTACTATTATTTATAAATTTTTTATCTTATCTTATTTTTCAAGCATGTTATTTAAAGAAAGAGATAATACCTTTAACAGAGAGAGAGAACAAAATAAAATTTTAAGGAATCTAATTTTGAGTTTTGCTACACAACTTCTTACTATTTATCCACACTTCACACTCCACATTTTTTAATATTTTTTAATATCTTTTTAAAAAATTTTTTTGAATTTATTTTTTTTAAAATATTTCAAATTTTTTATTTACTATTCATATAAAAATTATTTAATAAAAAAAATTAAAAAAAAATTTTAAAAAAAGATGGAGTGTGGAGTGTTGGGAGGTTGGAAAGATTTATTGATCGGTAAAATAGAGAAAGAAAAATCAAACAAACCCTCGTTGGCTATTGATAGTTGACTCGGGGACCGCAAAGTGCAATGAAATTGGCTATTTAAGCGGACGATGCTTCAACGCTCACAGCAAGAGGAAGTTAACGAAAAATCTGTGCGCGAGATCTGAGAGAGAAGAGCAGCCAGAAATGAGCAATATTTCGTGATCACCATTACCGGCACCGGAGAAAGCTTAACTACCAAAGAGATCGGAGTGGCCCACAAATCTTGACTGTCTCGTTCGTACCTGGTCCTCTAATCTCTCTCATTTTCTTTTCGTATGCAGTACTTCGAGTCCGAGAATCTCACGACAGTCTAGTTGCTGTTTGGATACTTGATTAGATGAGATAATTTTATATAAAAGATAAAAATTAAATAAAATATTATTTTTATAATATTATTATATATGAACCATGCTATAGTTATCGCTCTCAATTGGGAGATACCGTTAGTTAAAAGATTTTATTTTATTTTTTTTCTTTTTCATATATATATATATATATATATATATTTTCTAACACTTAAATATTTTAAAAAGAAAATAAAAAAAATTATAATATTATTAAAAAATACTTTTTTAATTACTAAGTAAAAAAAATTAAAAATCAAAACGATAGAGTGGAAGTGGTAGAATAGAATGGTAAGAGTAGTATTATGCTATTAATATTATTTTAAAAGTTAAAAAAATTAAATTGTTTATTATATTTTGTGTAATGATCTAAAAAAATTATAATAATTAGATAAGATAAAATATTTTTATTATTCAAATGGAAACTTACACGAGGAGTCGTTTTAGATTTTTAACATGCCCTAGTTTCTATTTTGTGACCAAATTATTGTACTAGATTACTTTTTTGTGAACTGTTTATTGGTTGACTCTTTGTTTGACAATATTTTTAAATAATCCAGTAAAATTAAAAAAACACCTATTCACACCTTCTAAGTGTTCTGTGAGATACAAGTATTGATTTTTCAAAGAGTTTTATTACTTATTATTCTTACACATCATACACAATAATGTTTTTTTAAATTTTTTCTTTTTTAGTTTTATTTTTATTAAACTAATTAAGTTCTTCTACTCATTATCCATACACCACACATTTAATAAGAGGAAAAAATAAAAAATAAAATAAAAAATTATATGTAGTGTATGATGTAAATATGATGAATAGAATTTTTATTAATAAAAATACACAAGAAATACACACTATATCCCAAACTGATGTATCGGTCTATATATGGCACTTAGACAATCAAAGTAAACATATATATATATATATATATATTAATTATCACTTTGTACTCCTTTTCAAATAAATTATTTGAAGTTTGTAGTGGAGAAAGTTGAAGGATCATGCACCGTCTCACCTGTAGTTTTTTTTTTTTAAATTGTTCAATTTAGACTGATTCAAAATTCAAATTGAATTGGACCAATTGGTAAAAATTTAACTTGAATCCAGTAGTCTAATTAGTAGATTTAGGCTAATTCTACGTACCCGACTCAAAATCCTTTTTTTTTTTTGGATTGTATTTTAATGGCGGCCTTTATTTTTCATGTACAAAAATCTTACAAAACTAAAAAATTTTCATTTCATCCTCGTGTTTAGTAAGAATGACATATATCAAAATTAAAATATGAACTACTATAAAATAAAATAAAATAAAATAAAATATAAACATGCATTTCTACTTTCCAAAATAACTAATCTGGTGCTCTGCCACTACCTGTCACCTCAGATCCGATGTGCAATGCCTGGGTCTGGGGCAATATTGTCATTCTATCATGGTTTCTTAACACTATGGTTTCTTAAAGTCCATATACTCCATCTGCTCCTTCATTCTCAGGTAGGTATTTCTATTACTGCCTCTTCAATTTTTTCCAAAATCAATACAGATATCGTTCAACCCTAATCTTGGATCCTTGAGTCTGGAGCAACCGATCATATGATTGGTACTTCTCTATCTCTTTTATCTTCCATAAAATCTTCTGACAACATTTCTGTGAAATTACCTAATGAGTCTTATACTCAAGTGACACAAATTGGCACAGTTAGATTTTCTAATTATTTCGTTCTAACTAATGTTCTGTATGTTTCAACTTTTACATTCAATCTCATTTTAGTCAGCAAATTAATTTCACAGTTATCATGTTTCTTGCTATTCTTACATAATTTCTGTTATATTAAGGACCTCTTCAATTGGAGGACGATTGGAGTAGCTATGATTTCAAAGTCTAGCATAAGAACCCCGCTGACTTGAATTTCTTTGCAACAGTGCTGAACGAAAATTACTCGCCACCTATAAGATTGCCATGTAATTTCCATAAATATCCGAAATTAATATCTTTTTCAATACCTAACCCTGAAACACTAAGTAACCTATTTTCCTAAAAATTTAAATTTATCGAAACTCTAAAATATCATAAGTTCTCAAATACCATGATATTCACTGAAAGTACTCAATTACAACTAAGTCCATGTAAAATACCTCTTCAGCTTAATATTCTCTTAACATGATTATAACAAAATATATTAAAGAAAAAGGAAAATTTTCATTTAAAAAAAATAGACTTTAAAAAAAAAAGAAAAAAAAGGAGTCGAGGTCACCTGTTTAATAGTGACCACTCCCCACTTTTATTAAAAAATCATCATTTATGACAGAGGAATATTGTAGTAACAATATAACGCACCTAAGACTTTGCAAAGAACAAAGACTCAAGTATTAACAAATCCCAGAAAAAGAAAAAAAACACCTATCATCTCCTAATATATGGAATGCCAAGCTTGTCCATTCGAGTAAGTCCCCGAATATTGCCTTGTGTGCCGCTAACGTCATCAAAATTGACGCCTTGGGATCCTTGCTTTGCCAAAAAATCCGCCATCATATTAGCTTCTCTAAAAATATGTCAAAAACTAACGTTTAGCTCACCAACAATTTCTTTCACTTCCTCCCAAAAATCTCAAAGAAACCAATATTTGCACACTCCCGATGCCAACCAACCAACTAAGAGCACTCCCAATGGTTTATGTATCTTATCTTTTAAAATATATCACAAAAACCTACTTTTTCTATTTTACATACTGACTTTTACAATATATCATACATCAGCTTATCTATTTTTTCTTTATATCATTTAAATATTCTTTTTTTAATATTTTTTATTCATTTCAAATAAAACTCATAACACCAAACAACTATCAAATGAAAGAGAAAGTAATTTAAAATGTTTTAAAGGATGAATAGTATTCTCTACATATAGAGAATTACTATTGCAAAATGTAAAATAAAGAAGAAGATACAAAACCCATTGGAAGCTACTTTTGACCAATTTTCTTTATATTATACAAAAAATTGTATTTTACAAGAGCCATTGAGAGTGCTCTAACACCCTTGAATCCGATTCTACCAAAATGTCCCTCAAACCCAACTGCTTGCACATTTGAAGCCCATCCTAGAGGGCTCTAAACTTAGCAATAGTATTCGTAGCCTGCCCATAATAGTGCGTAAAACCTGCCATAACATCACATTTAAAAGTCCCGAATAATCTCCCCCTCCCCCCCCCCCACCAGACTCACCCTGGTTCTCACGAGAGCCACCATCCACATTTAATTTAACCCTCCCTCTCTCCGACGGTTTCCACGCAATTAACTTTATCCTCCTCTAAACAATAAGAATTATCTCATAGCCTAAACTCTCCATGACCAACCCATCATGCTCCCCTAAATGCCGAAATTTCATAGTTCTACTCGAGATATGATTGATTAAAATTTTAATCGAACAAATGACATCATCATAATTAAATTTGGTACCTTCCATTTGAGCAGCACACCTTGCTTGCCACAACGACAATGAAATGATAATAGGAAGGACCCCTCGAAGCCATCCAACCTGTGAAGAGAGTGTTGCTCGTTGCCACCAAAAATTCATCATCCCTTCCCAATTTCGAATATTAGTAGTTCTAATATGACAGGCTTCCGCAAAAAACTTCCACACTTTTTGAGCACCTTCACCCTCACATAAAATATGATGGAAGGACTCCAATTTAGGCTAGGCACAACACTTGCATTTAGAAAGAATCGGTATTCCTAAAAGCTAAATAATACTATCTACTGGAATTGCTCTCCTCTTCGCACGCCAAATGAAAAATGCCATCTTCTTTGGGATCCAATTTTTCCACAGCCATTTCTTCCACGGATAGATATCACCATGCTGCCGAATAATTTCCCATGTAGATTTGGTGGTGAAAAATCCATTGACGTTGGGTTGCCATACGCATCTATCTGTTCCTGTCCGAATATTAACCCCTGCTGCATAGATTTGTCTGCATATATCAGATAGAACCAGCTCCCGCAACAAGTGGAGGATCGGGCCATTTCCGTAAACACGTCCACCATTTTCAGATTTACATCACCCACTATTGGAACTGAGCCAATCAACGCCCCATCCCTAACCCAGTTTCTAGCCAAAACTGAGTTTGACCTTCTCGAATAATCCACTTCGAATTGTCTATCACCTTCGGCATTAGATCCATTATACCCTTCCAAAATCGAGATCCTTTTCGTAGCTGCATCGAAAAAAGATCAGAATTTCCAATGTATTTTGTAGTAAAGAAGTTTGACCACAACGACTTCCCCTGAATTAGTTTCCAGGCAAATTTCATAAGCAAGGCTTCTTGGACCTTATGAAGATCCCGAATTCCAAGTCCACCCTCTTCTACAGCTAAACAAATTTTCCTCCAAGAGATCCACTTCCTTCTTCGAAACTCCATCGAGGAGCCCTAAAGAAAGTCTGAAAATATTTTCTTTAACACCGATAACACCTTTAGGAAGATTCAATACCGAGAGCAAATGAATAGGCATACTATTAAAAACATGTTTGAGTAGCATGATTTTACCTTCGAAGGAGAGAGTCTTACTTTTCCACCTAGCCAGCTTCTTTTGAATTTTAACCAAGAGCGAATGAAACATACGGATAGTTAAACGACCCACAAATAAAGGGGCACCCAAATAAGTACATGGTCATCGCCCTTCCTCGAAACCCAAAATCAACTTTAAACCATTCTTCCACTCAATTGAAATGGAGGAGGAAATGAATAAGGATGACTTACTTGGGTTCATCATTTATCAAAAATCCTTTCATAACGGTGCAAAACTTCCATAAGCCTTCGAATAGAAGACTTGCCCCCATTGGCAAAAATCAGAATATCATCCTCATAAAACAAATGAGAAATCATAGTTCCACCACTAGGATGAAAAGGTTTAACCCGACCCAAAGTAAATTCTTTTCGAAGCATTTGAGAAAGCACCTCCTCAGATAGGATAAATAAATAAGGGAAAAGAGGATCGCCTTGCCGTAACCCACACGAGGGCTTGAAAAAACCTTTAGTGGACCCATTAAGCATCACCTAGTAAAAAGGAGACGAAACAGCATTAAATACAAGATTCCTCCAATTATCAGAAAATCCCATCCGCCGTAGAATCTCAAGAAGAAAACTCTAGTTAACTCGATCATATGCTTTAGCCATATCAGTTTTCAACATTGCATTCCCACCTTTCACTCTCCTATTAATGCCTTGAACCAATTTTTGGGCCAACGAAATATTATCAAAAATACTTCTTCCCTGAATAAAAGTCTCTTGCTCAGGAGAGATAATTTTTTCTAAAATATGAGCCAAACGAGACACCATAATCTTAGACATAATTTTATAAACTACCGAGTAAAGGCTAATCGGGCGAAATTGGCCAAAACGCAAAGGCTCATTTACCTTCGAAATCAAAACCAAATTTGTAGCCCCAAAATAAGTAGAAATGGGTTGGCCAGAGAAAAAATCTTGAGCCATCTCCACAAGATCATCTTTCACAACATCCCTAGCCAACATGAAAAAACTAGTCGAAAAATCATCTGGCCCCTGGCTACTATCTGCAGGAATAGACCATAAAGCTCCTTTAGCCTCCTCCATAGACAGGGTAGCACATAAAGCTTCATTCTCATTGTTCGAAACTATATATGTAAAAGTTTGACTAGGACTAAGTGACTAAGTTGATAAGATTTGATAGGATTAGGTGACTAAAATGATAGAGTTTATCATATCATTAAGTTGGTAATTTTGGATGAATGTAAATTATTGATTGACTTTATCTATAACAATATTAAATTTATCTAAGAGGTATTAGAAGTTGTTTAGATAAGTCGTAAGTGGAAAAATCGAGTCTCAATGAATCTGCACCGATCCAGAGAAGAGGTTGATCTGAAATCTGTTACTGCAGTGAAGAGTTATCGCGAAATGTCAGCATTCCGTCAAAAGACGACTTTGCAACCGTCAGTAGAATCCTACTGAAACTAAAACTAATTTCAGATTATTTATCTAAAGGATCCTACTGGTTAGGATTCATAGAGATTCAGATTGATATTTTCTAGAACACTTTCAAGTGCATATTTTAGTGAGAAATTTTTTTAGAGAATTTTCATATTGTTTCTCTCAAAGAGTGTGACCGTACTTCATGTTGGAGAATTGATTGATTGAGTTTCAGCCACTGGAGTTCTAGGAGAAAAGTCAATGTTTAAAGATCGTTAGAGGTTCTGACTGCTACTGAGGTAGAAGACAAATGGGTCATTTGTTTGGTCAAGTAAGAGTGTCAATTGACAAAAGTTTTGTAATTGAGTTTTACTTGTAATTGATTTTCAAATAATAAAATTGACTTTTCTGGGTTTGATTGCCTCGTAGGGTTTTACCTTTAAAGAGTTCTTTAAAAGGTTTCCCTTCGATACCAATCTTAGTGTTATGCAATTTATTTATTTTACGTTATTGTTTAATTATTAAATTAATTGCATGCTTGAAGACTAACCAATTTGTTGAGTGAAAACTTCACACATTCAGACTCTACTAGATCAATATGAGTTAGCCTCTGGACAAATGGTGAACAAAACAAAGACTGCAATAGTGTTCTCTAAAAATGGTACTGAGTTGAGACAAAGAGAGCTTCTTGCTTTGTGGGGAGTAAGATCTTTTCAGCAATATGATAAGTATCTAGGTTTGCCAAACCTAGTGGGGAGATAAAAAACTAGAGCATTTGAAGATATTAAAAGGAAAGTTTGGATTAAATTGCAAAGCTGGAAAGGTAAATTATTATCTCAAGGAGGGCGAGAGGTTCTTATTAAAGCAGTAGCTTTATCCATCTCTACTTATGCCATGAGTTGTTTTAAATTACCGTTAGGGTTGTGTCGTGATTTGGAGAGGCTGATGGCTAGATTCTGGTGGAGCAAAAGGAAAATGAGAGGAAAGTGCATTGGATGAGTTGGCAAAGGTTGTGCATGACAAAATTTAGAGGTGGCATGGGTTTCAAGAATTTACAATCTTTCAATATGGCTTTGCTAGCAAAACAAGGGTGGAGGATTCTGCATAATACTGGTTCTTTGCTTCAGAAAATTTACGAGGCTAAATATTTTCCACAAGTTTCCTTATTCCAAGCTAAACTAGGCCATAATCCTTCTTATGCTTGGAGATGGATATTTGAAACTAAAAAGTGGCTATGGGTAGGGTTTCGGTGGAGATTTGGAACTGGGGAATGTATAAAAATATGGAAGGATTTCTGGGTGCCAAGCCATAGATGTTTATAGCCAGCTTTAGATGGAATTTTAATAACTGATGCACGAGAGGAGGAAACAATAGATTCTCTTATTGACCAGGCTACAAAGATGTGAAAGATAAGTGAAGTTATTTCTCTCTTCAATCCAAATGTGGCAGATCAGATTTTACAGATTAGATTGTCAGGTAATGATTGTATGGATAAGTGGATTTGGAATGAAGAATTGAATGGGAACTTTACTATGAAGAGTGCTTACAGGCTCATTCAAAATCTGCATATTGGTGTTAGTGGGGAAAGTTCATCTCTTATGGCTGAGAAGAGAGTATGGAAGGGTATATGGCAAATGAAGGTCCCAAGAAAAATTAAAATTTTTGCATGGCGAGCTTGTAAAAATATCTTGCCAACTCTGAACAATTTGAGAAATAAAAAAAATTGATGTGGCTCATGTTTGCTGTTTCTGTCAGTCACCTGGAGAGGATGTGGAACATGCCATTCTATTTTGCCCTCGGATCAGAAGTTTATGGCAGCATTTTCTCCCTTTGTTGTAGTCAGTACAACACAATCCAACTTTCATGGAAACTGTTATGTTTATCTTGGAAAGAGGAAGCAAGGAGGATTTTACTTTGTTTTTCTTGATTGGGTGGAGTTTATGGCTCAGGCGAAATAAGATGGTACTGGAGGAATCTGTGATAGAACCTATGGCAGCAGTGAATCATGCGCTATCCCTTCATAGAGTTTTATACAATTGAAGTCTTCCAGTGCAAATGAGAGGCAACAGATCTGTAGGTGGAAACCACCTCCACCAACTTTCTTAAAACTTAATGTAGATGGTGCGATTTTTACAGATGAAAAGAAAGCTGGTGTTGGCTTGATATTAAGAGATAAAACTGGCAAAGTGGTCATGGCTGCGACTAAAGTTGAAGATGTTGTGGATGCACCTGCAACTATTGAACTAATAGCTGTGCTGAGAGGTTTACAGCTTTGTCTACCACTCAGAATCCCAAACTTGGTCGTGGAAACATATTGCTTAACTTTGGTTCAAGAATTAAGAGGTCATCAAGATTCTTTCTCTCCAAATGGCAACCCAATCAAGGATGCTAGGGAATTGATGAGGCATTTTCCAGATTTGCAAGTCCAACATGTTTATAGGGATGGTAATAGGGTAGCTCATAGTTTGGCACGTTTTGCTTGGAATGTTGATGATATTATTATGTGGTGGGAATCTGTCCCAGCTTTTATAGATCATGCCCTTTGGTTTGATCAAGCTGTTATGTATTGATTTCTTTATTAATGAAAGTTTTGTTTATCAAAAAAAAAAAAAATTGTTGAGTTACTTGGTAGATATTTCCGCTACGTAAATACACAGGGGTACTTGGGTAATTTCAATTGGCTTCAAAGCATGGTTCACTCATTCGAGTGTGATCCGTTCCCCCGTTGACCATATCGTTATATGTCCCGCCACACTTTGATGGGAAAAACTATGCTTATTGGAAAGTTCGTATGATGGCTTTTCTCAAATCTTTGGATGAACGTGTGTGGTGTACAGTTGAGCAAGGGTGGACTAAACCCGAGACAACTATTGATGCTTGGACAAAAGATGAGATCACCACCTGTAATTGCAATACCAAAGGACTTAATGCTATCTTCATGACTATATCTCCCAATGAATTTAAAAGAATCTCAATGTGTGAGATTGCTAAAGAAGCATGGGATATTTTGGAGGTTATACATAAAGGCACAAGAATTGTAAAAAATTTGAAATTGCAAATGTTAACCTCTAAATTTGAGGAGATTAAAATGCTAGAAGATGAGAGATTTAATGATTTTTATGCTAAACTTAACGATATTGTTAATTCCAGGTTTAATCTCAGTGAGAAGATGGAGGATTCAAGGGTCGTGAGAAAAATTTTAAGGTCCTTGCCTGAAAGATTTCGCCCTAAGGTTATAGGCATTGAAGAAAGTAAGGATTTGGATGCTATTAAAGTTGAAGAATTGGTCAGCTCCTTACAAACATATGAGTCATATCTTCCTCAAACAAGAAAGGTAAGTCCATTGCTTTAAAACAGTAAATGACGATCAAGATGATTTTTCTGATAAAAAAAGTTTGAACGATGAGGATATAGATCTCATTGCAATGAAAATCAGAAAATTTTTGTTTAATAAGAAATCTAGTGGAAAGCAAAAACAAAAACAAGGTAAGGAATTTCCTGAAAAGAAAAAATATTCTGAAAAATGGAATAGAGAAAATTCTGAACAAAAAGATAAAGTGAAGTGCTATGAATGCTTAGGTTATGATCATATAAGAATTGAATGTCCAAACTTTAAGAAAAACAAAGGAAAAGATTAAAAATCACATTTAGTGACAATTTAGAATCTGAAAATTCAAGTTCATCATCTGATGATGAAAATTCTTTTGTGGCATTTTCTACTGTTGTTAATGATTTTTCTGATATTGTGCCCACAAAATCTGAAAGTGAATTTGGTGATAGTGACTCAGATATAGCTATTGTTGATGCTAACCATGAGTTGAGTGTACATGAAGCTTATAATGATTTATGTGAAGAAGTAGTCAAGTTGAAAAAACTCAACAAGAAGCTGTACAATAAACTCACAGCTGTGGAGAATAAAAAGAATAACCTTTCCGAGGCACTGAAAAATTTTGAAGTTGAGATATCAAGATTGAAGGCTCAAAAGGATGCACTAGACAAAGAATTGAAGAGTTCTCAAGAGTGTCAACAAAAAACTGCTACTCAGAAATTAGATGAGATGTTGAGTTGTCGAAAATCTAGTTGTGATTGCACAGGTTTGGGGTACATGACTTCCCAAGGTGTGGAATTTAAAGCCTCATCATCCGCTACCACTTCAACAAAATGTATCCTTTTTATTAAAGGAAGTCGAGATGAGGAAGTTCCAAAAAAAGTCATGTCTAAAACTCATGTTCCAAGAGCCTCACACTATAGATCAATGACAAGGAAGCCCAACCAAGATAAATCCAAAGGTAAGTTTATTCCTACTTGTCATCATTGTGGTATTCTTGGCCATATAAGGCCATATTGTTTTAACTTGAATAAAGTGAAGAAAAATTGAGATGAAAGAAAGTTAAAAAGGAAGGAAAAGACTCTAGAAAATCAAATTGTTGAGACGAGTCAACAAACTACCTTCATAACTCTAAAGCTTGGTGAACTAGCATAATTTTACTTTCACAATAAAAAAAAGATCATACAAAGTTGTATTAATAAAAATAATAGGGCAAAATTTAAAGTAAAGTGGGTGGTAAAAGAATATGTCGTGTCACATTAATTGATAGGACCACTCGCATGTTTTACATTCCTTGCATTTCATTTTATTAGTCTGGGACATACATTTTATTTTTCTGTTTTTAAGTTATGTTTTTGTTTTCAGTTTTTAATAAGAAAAATAATATAAAAAATTTTCTAGTTTGTTTTTAATTTTTTTTTTTGGGAAGTGCATGCTTGATATGTCAAAGTTTTGAGTACATGTGTTCTCACAAAATAAATTTTTGAACTTATGCATCTCTCTACTTTGTGCATACTAACCCTTTGGGTCATCTTGACAAAGTTCATTTACAAAGCACTGTGAGAAACTTATGTGTATGCACCTTATAATTAACTTCCATATTTATTACAAAATAAATTTTTGCACTTATGCATTTCTCTACTTTGTGCATACTAACCCTTTGGGTCATCTTTACAAAGTTCATTTACAAAGCAATGTGAGAAACTTATGTGTATGCACCTTATAATTAACTTCCATATTTATTATTGAGATGCTCACCATAGAGGGAGTCCATGCCTGTAATTGACTAATACTAGTTGAACCTAGTACAATAATAGAGAAATCTTTCCTTACCAAACACAAATAGTTGATCCATATAGAAAAAGTCGATGTTATATCATTGTGGAAAAAGACAAACACCATACATAGATCTATCCCTTAAGTCCTTATAGAAAAACAACTCATTGTGGAAAAAGATGAGCAACAAAAATGGACATAAAAAAAAGGGTTGTACAAACTAGTGTTTGGAGGAGATACTCATGTATCTAGACTTTAGCAGAAAATTTGACTTTTGAGGTGAGTGACAATCTCTCGGGAGCATCTATATATATAAAAAAATACTCATGAATAATATTATCAAAATATATTGAAGAGAAAAAGAACTTTGAACTTTGACATTGATGATCTTATGAGGTGTGAACATCCATGATGATTGTTGCAAATAAGAGGGTGTACTCTATTGAATTTTTTTTGTGAGTGACACTATGTTTGAACTAAGATACATCTAGGCATGTTACTTGCCCAATTGCTTATACATATATATAAATAAAGATTTTGTTAAAAAAATTTTGGTTTATATAAAATAAATAAAATGGTGAAAATATAAAATATATTATTTTTATGGTTGTTTGGTATTTTTTTTTTTTTTTTTGATTTTACATTTTGATGCACAAGTCTTGAAGGTGTGTTTCTGTTGATTTGAGAGTTTAAGTCTCAGTGGGACTTTGAGCTATGATGGCTTAGCCATGTGCTTGCCATGTGAGTTAACTAAGTCCCAGACATAGTTGGAATTTGGAAATAAGTCGTGCCCCCCAACCCCCGATATTTTGGTCTTCACCCACCAATGGCTTTCTCAATCTCTTTGTGTCCTAGACAAACACCACTTCCACCCTGATCGCGCCCTACTTCCTCATAGTTTAGAATTCGAACAGACCTTCTTGACTCCATGATTCCGAGTCACTGTAAGTGTACTTCACATCTATACCTTCTCCCAGTTTTATTTTAGGGCTCGATGCACATGCATTTTGGGAGTGTTGATATTTGTTTTGATTTGCAACTTGGAGCTTGAAGTTTTTTTTTTTTTTTTTTTTTTTTATGTTTGGATATGAAGTAGATTGTGTGAAGTGGGTCTGTCTTTGTTTATGTACTGAGGAAGTATTTTTGGTGGCTGATGCTTTATGCACTTTGGTTTTCATGCTATGCCCACCAAGTGTTTGTTTTCATGTCTCAATCAAACTATTTCATTCATTTTGTCATGATTTTATTTGCATTCATGCTCATACATCAGGTGCATTTAATCCATGAAAAGTTGAGACACCTAGGAGTTTCTCATCATGTCTTTCTTAGTGTTCTCATATCGGCACACATATGCTTGATATGTATTCTTTTGATTCTGATGAGGAGTAGCTTTAAGCCTTGACATATTTGTGACAAAAAGGGGGAGAGTGTGTTGTTGAGGGGGAGTTAAAAAGTCTTTGAGTTAAAAAGTCTTTTGTGAAGGGGGAGTAAAAAGTGAGGGAGAGTAGCAGCAGAAGACTAAGGGGGAGCAACACCAATAAAGCAGTGCAACTGAAATTCTTTTGTGGCTAATGATTAATTTTCATATTTTGTGAAATGTGGTTTAATTCAGTTCCAAGTCTAATTTCATTGTGTTCAAGTGAATGGTTTAATATTAGTTAATGATGCTTCACGAGATCTTGGTCTGCTGGTTTTTCTTGTTTCAGGTACACACTACATTCATCAATTGAGTATTTTGTCACCAATCCACCAAAGGAGGAGATTGTAGATGCAAGACATTCCTCAAGATTGACTTTGTCACCAATCCGCCAAAGGGGGAGATTGTATATGTAAAAGTTTGGCTATGACTAGGTGACTAAGTTGATAAGGTTTGATAGAATTAGGTGATTAAAATGATAGAATTTATCCTATCATTAAGTTGGTAATTTTGGATGAATGTAAATTATTGATTGACTTTATCTATAATAATATTAAGTTTATCTAAGAGGTATTAGAGGTTGTTTAGATAAGTCATAAGTGGAAAAATCGAGTCCCAATGAATCTGCACCTATCCAGAGAAGAGACTAATATGAAATCTGTTACTGTAGTGAAAAGTTATCGCGAAATGTCAACATTCCGTTAGGAGACAACTTCGCGACCGTTAGCAGAATCCTACTGAAATTAAAACTGCTTTCAGATTTTTTATTTAAAGGATCCTACTTGTTAGGATCCGTAGAGATTCAGATCCAAATATTTTCTAGAGCACTTTCAAGTGCATATTTTAGTGAGAAAATTCCTTAGAAAATTTTCATATTGTTTCTCTCAAAGAGTGTGATCATGCTTCATGTTGGAGAATTGATTGATCGAGTTTCAGCCACTGGAGTTCTAGGAAAAAAGCCAATGTTTGAAAATCGTCAGAGGTTCTGGCTGCTACTTCGGTAGAAGACAAATAGGTCATTTGTCTGGTCAAGTAAGAGTGTCAATTGACAAAGATTTTGTAATTGAGTTTTACTTGTAATTGATTTTCAAATAATAAAATTGACTTTTTTGGGTTTGGCTGCCCCATAGAGTTTTATCTTTGAAGAGTTCTCTAAAAGATTTCCCTTTGATACCAATCTTAGTGTTATGCAATTTATTTATTTTACGTTAGTGTTTAATTATTAAATTAATTGCATGCTTGAAGACTAACCAATTTGTTGAATGAATTGATAGATATTTCCGCTGTGTAAATACATAGGGGTACTTGGGTAATTTCAGAAACTATCAGAGTGATTAAATCAAGATCATCCGAGTCCCTATCCACATTCAAAACTGAAAGGAGCTGCCGGAAAAAATCAACCGCTCCCTCATGTACCTCCTTTCCCGAACCCTGTACTCTCCCATCATCAAGTTGCATCCTCTCTATCCTTTTATTTTTCTTCTTAAGTCTCATAGACACATGAAAGAAATTAGTATTGGCATCCCCCTTAGCAATCCATTTAATTCTAGATTTTTGGCAAGCCATGACCTCCTCACGATGGACCAAAAGCAAGTGATCTTGCTTGCATTTCAATAAGTCATCCTCCACCTGGGCCGAGTAATCACTAGCCAACTCCTGTTCCAGCTGAATAATACGAGATTCCAGCGCTTTCAATTCAACCTCCACCCGACCAAATGACTCCCTGTTCCACATCTAAAGAGCACTTTTTAGCCTTTTTAGTTTTCTACTGATCTGCGTCGTAGCACACCCTTCCACACTTGTGTTCCAAATCTCCTCCACTAAAGGAAGAAAACCTTCATGAGTTCCCCACATGCGAAGGAACTTGAAAGGCCAAACAATTGGCTCCCTCTCTCAGATAAAAAAAAAAATAGACTTAATCAGTTTTTAAAGGGTTAAAATTAAATTTCATACTTACTATTTACTTCTGAAATTCATTTGTAAAAATATTAATACTATATAATATAACTCAAATCCTTATTTATTTTCTTTATAAATTCTTGTATTTAAAACAAAAACCCACACAAAGTGAGTTTAATACACAAGTGTCTCCACTTTCACAATTGTAACGTGTAACAGCCCGCTAAAAATTTAAAGGTGGAATTTCTATTGGCTTTAGGAATCTCGTGAAAACTTCATAAATTTTCACGAATCGACCAATCGCATAGGTTTTAGTCTGTCAACATAGTTTGTGTTATCACTCACTATGGTGCCAGAAGTGTGATTCTAATTATTTGAGGTAGTTATAAGTGTCAGAATGCGTTATGGTCTGTGTCATTAAGCTCAGTTGATTATTTAGAATTTTATGGCGCAATAAGTCTATTTTCATATTTTTAGACGAAACGCTTGTTTAAAACTATGAAATTATTTTTAGGGGCACTTCGAGGTTGAATTTCGATAAAGGATTTTCACTATAGATTAATATGAATATTTAAGAATTTTTAGTGCTAAGTTTATGATTCACTTTTTCAAAATGAATAGTAACCTCAGTAAGCGCACCAATTGCAGTGTTTCAAAATCACAGTGTGGAATATCCAAATTAGATTAGAGAAGTTTTTTTTGGATACATGGAAAGATCTTAGCCATACTTAGTGAATAGTATTAGACAGTTGGCACCATGAGGAACGTTTGATAGATTTGAAGGAATCAATGTGTGAGATCATGCCACTTAAGCAAAAACTTATTCCATTCAACTAATCAAATTGTGTCAAACCAAAGATAATTTCAACCCTAGTAAAATCCTATATGGTTGGAGTCCAACGGAGAACCCAAAAGTATGGTTAAAATCGAAATCTTAAACGGTTTTATCCAAACCATAAAGTTGACCTCCAAAACCTAAATGAATCAGTTTCTAGCATTGTGTTTAATCACTTGATTAAATTACGTCCACATGCTATTAATCCTTCAAATTTATGTTAAAACATCATTATCCAACCTTGGTAACCTTGGAAAATTTATTGGGCCAAGTGATATTGGATTTAGGCTTGATAGCAACTCAAACCCTCTTAAAACCCCAAAATTTAGGCTCATTCGGTTTAGGCCCATTAAGGCCCACGAATTTGGTCTCATTAGCATTGCTTCTTGGCTAATTTTTGCACCCCCACTTGGCTGAACAGATCCTTCCAAAAGAGAGCTTAGAAGGTTTTGAAGAAAAAATCTAAAGGGCCACCTCACTCTTTAATTTTTGCACTCCACCTTGAGAAAAGATCTTGGGTTGATTTTTGTTTATTGTAATGGAAAGAAAAGGCCAACACTGAAACTCTATTCCAGTACTATCACTTTCCATAACTTGTGTAAAAGGCTCTCCTGTCCACTTCCCAAGAAAATCAATCATCCTTTACACTTTTCATTGATAAAACACAAAAGATACTCTCAGGCAGTTTTTTTGATCTCTGTTCTGTGCCTTATTAAAAGTTTTTGTAAGTGTTTTTGAACAACTTTTCCTTCATAAAATTTGTTCCTTTTTTAGTCTAATTTACGTGGATATATTATTTGTTCCATTTGGAGATAATTTGATTCATAAAATGTTGTTCAAACCCCAAAAAGGTTAATCTAGGCGATAAACTGGAGAGTGTGTTATATTTTGGCTTTTTTGACCAAGCTAATGGATAAATCTTGGCCCGAAATTTTTATGGAGTACTGTTAACATGTGTATATGATTATTTGTTGAGTATTTATTGCATGATTAAAAGTTTGGTAAAAGATTTTCTTAGATCTAGAAACTTAGAAACTGGAAGAGGAAAAACAGTTTCTATTTTGAGAAAGTTTAAATTTTTTATGGTTTTATCCTAATCCAATGACTTCGATATTTTTATTTAAAAATCCTAAGCCTCTTATATATATGTTAGAATGTTTTTTTGAATATATTTGATGCTAGTTTCGAAGATATGAAATTTTATGCGAGGAGATATTCAGTTAGGCCAAAGTGATGATATCCTTGTCTAAATTTATATTTTGATTGATGTTTAACCATGTGATCTTGAGTTTGAAGCTTGGATCTATTTTAGGACATGTTTTTAAACCATGTGATGTTTTGGTTTGAAGATCAATTTTTACAAGTCATGGATCAAGAGGTTGATCAAAACAAGTTAGAAACAAAAATCAAAGGAAATAGCCTATGTGAAATTTTGGTCCTATGGAGTTTTAATGGTTGTGTTTAGTTTTAAAGTTTTCTAAATTGATATTGAGTTTAGGACAAAATTTACATGAGGTATGTAAATTTTGGTATTTTTGGAGTTAGGATGCAAAATTCTTAAGTTAGGGATAAAATTGTCATTTTTTCATATGTAGAGAGTAAAATGGTAATTTTACTCTAACTTAACCTTTTTCCACATTTCTAATTGTTAGTGTTTAAGTTCTAACTTTTAAAAATCATTACTTTCAGTTCCTTGTGATTGCGCTTGAGTTTTGTCTACAAAACATGAAAACAGAGGTAAGTTAGCTTTTAACTTACTATCAGTTCAATGTGTATGGGTGATAAGTAAAGGAACTACAGTGTATGTATGTATGTTATGTGTCATGTCAAATCATTACATATTTATCTATTATACAGAATTTATTCTGTCATGAATTATGCATCTGTTACATAAGATATTCTGTCACGTTTTAACTATACATTGCAAATATGTCTTTTTTAAGTATGACATCTGTTACATGTATGCCATGTCATGTAATATTCACTGTTGCAAGCATGTCATGTTAAGTATGTTGTCTGTTACATGTTATGCCATGTTACGAAATGTTTCTATCCCAAGTAAGTCATATCTTTTGAGTTATGTCTAGGATGCTCACGATGTAATCACTATGATTGTCTGAGCATTCCATTTGTAATTCATTCGAGATACTTCTGGTGTAATCATTTTGATTGTCAGAATTCAGTTCAAGTTCAGTTATGCAGATACTCTTAATGTAATCATTCTGATTGTTAGAGTATTACTAAGTGCTCCTGGTGGAATTATTTTGATTGCTAAGGTACGTGATTTAAAATACTCATGATGTAATCATTCTGATTGTCAGAGTATTACTAGGTACTCCTAGTGGAATCATTTTGATTGCTAAGGTATGTGATTTAAAATACTCATGATGGAATCATTCTGATTGTCTGAGTATCTTTGACGGAATATGTTTGGCGGAATCATTATGATTGTTCACTATTCTTGATGAAACAACTGGCGGAATCCTTTTGGTTGTCAGAATTCAAGTCCAAGTTCATGTTAAGTAAAGAAGTCAGTTCAAGTTATGCAAATTTAAGTTTCAGTTCAAGTTCAAGTTCCTGTGAAGTTAAATTTCAGAATTCAAGTCCAAGTTCATATTAAGTAAAGAAGTCAGTTCAAGTTCATGCAAAGTTAAGTTTTAATTCAAGTTCAAGTTCATGTCAAGTTAAGTTTCAGAATTCAAGTCCAAGTTCATATTAAATAAAGAAGTCAGTTTAAATTTATGTTAAGTCAAGTTTCAGATCAAGTTCTTGTCAAGTCAAGTCTCAGTTTAAGTAAGCCAAGTTCAGTTCACGCTTTAGTTTAAGTAATGCTAGTTATGTTATGTTATATGTCAAATATGCTATGATTACTTATGATTTTGATTATGCATTCATGCTTTTACTGCCATGCATGCATCATTAACCTGTGTGAAGGTTTTTTTGTTAACTTACTGAGATTTGTAATCAAATCTCACTGTGGTAGTCCCAACTACTATTCCCCCCGAATGGTAGATCTTGTTACAGGATCTGAAGGAGAACTGAGAATCGACCAACTGGAAACAGTCGACTAAGTGACGGTGCGACGTAGATGATAGTACAGTAGTTACCTTAGATTACTACTTGTATTTGTGGAGTTCAATCTCTAGCATTCTTTTGATCACAGTTATTTTGGACTAGTGTTGTGATTTTAGTGGTTTAGTATGTCATTATGTATGAAGTATGTTTTAAGTATTTGGGATATTTCAGTTTAGTGCATAGTATTGCTAAAGAAAAAAAAATTATCCACTGCGAATATTGCATAATGCTATATTCATGTTAAGAACATTGCATCTTATATGTCATGAACAAGGGCAGGTAACCTTATGTTGCATGTCTCGACACTTCAAATGTTCGTCTTATCCCAAGTGGAATTTGGGGGCGTCACATAATGCCTCAATAAAAGGTCCAAACCACATGGCCTATACTCCAAAAGTACTAGTCAATGATACAATTGGAGTCTCATTGAAACCTTATAAATAGCAAGAACTTCACCTTCCCAAGCAATGTGAGATCCCATACACTACCCCCTTATCATTTGTAATGCCCCAATCCCAAACCACATAGCCTATACTCCAAAAGTACTAGTCAATGATATAATTGGAACCCCATTGGAACTTATAAAGAGTAAAAACTTCTCATTTCCAAGAATTGTGAGATCTCATACACTACCTACCATTATCCTTATCATGTGTGGTATCACAATGTAAGGTTCACTCCAGTAACCTACTGTAATTCAAGTAAACTACTTGAGATCTCAGCAAGAACACAAGGAAGAAGTTCACACAAGACAGTAAAGGAATGAGCAAGATTCCATTATGAAACTTGCAGAGAATCTTCGAGGGATTCTCAACCGCCAAAAACCAAATCTCAATATGATCAATGTTCAAATGATAAGGAACCACAGCACTGCTTATATACTCGCAGGTTGTGATGGAAGAACAAAACGCAACAACAATGAATAAAACGCAACAACAAAAACTGCAATTAAAAAATGTTTCGTTTCATTAAACCCCCAACCACCCAAAACGCAGCTACTCAACACACCGAACGACACCCAATCACTTCAGCTCCCAAACTCCCCGTTTTATTAAAAGGCCTCTTCTGTTAATACCGTTATTCCTCTTCCCACGAGTTCCCTCCTTCCATCACTAATCCTTCTTACTTTCATAAGGATACTGCCCTGCAATCTTCAAGGCCAGCCACAAGGCACCCGTGACACACAACAACAGTAAAGAAGAGGAGGGATGAGGGGTCTTTGTCGGGGGCTAAGAAGGGAAAGAGAGGAGAGAGAGTGTAACAACCCAATCCTTAGATTAAGCCATAAGATAAGTTTTATGTATTTTTTTTATAAACTATAAATATTTTATAATTAGTATTATTATCATTATCAGATTTTACATTTGTTCTTTTTAATAAGATTATTATCATTTTATTTTTGATATTCTATTATGACTTGATTTTGCAATAGTTTTGTTTGAATTTAAACCATGGAAACCAACTCAGTTTATAATCAGTTTCTCCACCCCGCACGTCTCCACCCATAATCTCATTCTTATCTCTTAGTTGGATCATCTTCGTTCTTACCTCCTAGTTGATCATCCTAATGGCAAACCAACTCTAAAATCCTATCATCAGTCCTTTCCCCTCTATGAAAATCCCACGAGGACCCTCTAAAATAAACACAGGAAACTCCAAGCCAAACATCTCTCTGTGTTAATTGTTAGTGTTCTAATGGAAGACCAACTCTCACTTCAAAGCCCTTATAAATCCCCTTTTCCTCCTCGCATTATTCATATCAACAAACCCACTCTTCAAACCAGAGTTACACAGCAAAACAAAGGAAACCACTTCCCCAACAGCCACCATAGCACTTCCCTTTGTTCCAAGTTGTCCATCACGCTGACACCACTTCAAGGGACGTCGGAGTACCTCTTGGACAACACAGAGACCGTCGACCAGTTTCTCCCCGTCGAACCCGCATCTTCCCGGTAAGCCCATCGTCGTCCGTCACCATTTTTCTCCTCCTAAGGCTTTTCGGTTTTACAGTTCTCTCTCTATCTCTCTTAACTCTCTCTCCCTCTCTTTGCGTCACACCACCACAGTGAAGCCTCCAGTTGGGCCGCCTTCACTCCCCGCCACCCAGAGCCACCATCCAGCCCATCTCTGTCCCGTGCCCCTCTCGATGAGCCCTCTGTTTCTCTCGCATGGCATTTCCTTCTTTGTCTGTTCTGTGAGTTTTAAATCTCCAGAGCCATTGTTTCACAAATGGGCCAGTTGGGCCCTATGAATGCCGGGCTTATTTTATAAGCTTGTGTTTTAAAAAGTATATTGGGCTTAGTTTTAACTTGTTTGGTGTTTATATCTGGTGGGCTAATTTCCTTGTGGGCTAAAGCTTGAGGTAAATTAGACATGTACCATTATTAGAAGTGTTGTATTTTTAAATTGGGCCGATTTTATTATGTTTCAATAATGATTTTAGTGATTTTTATTGGACTTAATATTTCAAAGTTGAGTTTATTTTTATTAAATAAATATATTGGTCATAAGCTCATTTTATAAGAAAATGCTTAAAGAATTTGAAATATATTTTAAAATATACTATTGAGCATATTTTAGTTAATATTTTCCTTTATCTATTTAGCCAAATTTTTTTATATAGAAATTAAGAAATATGTTAAGAATATTAAAATAATATTAATATTTATTAGATTTCTTATAAGATTGAATAATTATATTAAGAAAGGAAACCTATTTCAAGAATTGGAATTTTTATGACTTATTTTAAATAGCCCAAGTATTTTACTAAATTATAAGTAATTTAAAATATCAAGATTTATTGTTTATGGTGCTTTATTATGAATTTAATCAAATTGGATATTAGTACATGTTGTTCCTAGACAGATTTAGTAATATTTAATACTATGTATAGGCGATGAGTTACGAAATGAGATTCAAGAAGAAGCACAACGAGATAAGTAATTTGATCACAAATTAGAATCATCACAGTTTCAGCTTATATATAAGTATTATCCAAGCCAGTTCATTGACAACCAATATTTATGCACCACTCATGGCATATGCAAACATGTCATCCGGCATTAGCATACGATCATGTCATTCCACATCACGTTTAGATTTAGAAATTATAATTATATATATATTATGTCATGCATTTCATGTGCTTAAAACACGTAAGCTATCTTAAATTCAAGTGCAAGATAAGATCAGATCAGTTAATCAGATGGTCATTCAGATGCATGGTACCAATACAATTCAGTTTCAAAGTGGATGTGCAAGCCACGGACTCAAGCGTGGTCCACCATAGTATGCAAGAATACTAATAGCGGCTTCCCTCGTTGCTGCGGGAGGTGGGGACGGTGCACAACCTCGCACACAGGGTTAAGTGTATTGGCTAGTCAGTTCAGTCAGTTAATTTAGATAAATCAGTCATGCATAGCATAAATATCAGTATAAACAGTCATGAATTTCAAGCTCTCAGCATGAAAACTTTTATAAAAACCTTATGTTTAGTATGTTAACGTTGTGATGAATTTCTTACTGAATCTTTGATTTATTTTTGTTGTTTTCATGTTTTTAACCACCTAGGTGAGGATGATGATTACGAGCAGACATGCTAGGATTAGAAAGAGTAGTTAATTTAGTTTCAGACATTCTAGAATAAAATTAATTTTATGACATAACTTTTGTTCAGTTTATTCATTAATATTTTTAGAAGACATTTTTATTAGACAAAGTTTTATGAAATAAATCTTAATTTCATTTTTTAAATATGAGATCTCTTGTCGGGTTTATTTTATGAAAAACACGTGACACTCCTAACTTACGGAAAATGGGTGTTATAGAGAGAGAGAGAGAGAGAGAGAGAGAGAGAGAGAGAGGTGTGTGGTAAGGGAAAGCAAAGTGGGATAGAGGGGGCAGAATAGGGGACGGAGGGAGGGATTGGGGGTTGATGAAGAAGAAAAGGGTTTTAGACATAGTTTTCAATTCTGTTCCATTCCGGCCGAAATTTTTCATTTCAGTGTAGTATCCATCTTGAGTTTGGATGCCATTTTGTAAATTTTAAATCTAGATGATATTTAATTAATTCTAAAATATAAAAGGTACTTATATAATTTAAGTTTTTTTTTTTTTTGTAACTTTAATTATGTCCCCTTATTCTCTCTTTATTTATTTATTTTTAAATATCATTATTTTTAATAATTTCTCTATTCTCCTTTTTTTTTCTTTGTTTTTTTGTGACTCAACTCAAGTTTGTGATTTTGTAATATTATCTTTGATTCTAATATCTCTACTGTCTTAATGTTTTCAACGTATATTCATTTTATAAATCGTCAATTCTTCCATATATATATATACACACATACATGATTCACACTTACATATACATGTATTTATTCTATTAGTTGTTAGTTTATGTATGCATATATATATATATATATATATAATATAGTTAATCCCGAAATGATACACCGGAACGTACTGGTATCGATATATTTCATTCCAATACTTAAACCAGAATGATTACTGGAATGAAATTTAAAACATTGGTTTTAAAGGCATTTGTCAAAACCTACGGTTTTGATCTTTTGTTTCCTCTTCCAAACGGGCTTGGGCCTTTCACGAATTGGGCTTTAGGCTAGAATTATTTATTTTTTAAATATTGAGTTGGACCTCTTAAGGGCTGGGTCATGACAGTAATGGCTCTAAAGATTCTATAGTCACCACCTACAACCAGAACGTTCTCTGAATTTGCAAGAGCCATGTCAACAATGGAAAACCCCAGCCCATTAAAGAGGTTGAATGGAGAGTTTAGAATCAATTGCAAGAAGACAAACAAAGTTTAGGCAACTTCTTTATGCATTCTTTTAAATAAAAGGAAAAATACACAACCTGTACTTCTGAATTATCCTTCGATTTGATATCTAAACTACCACTTTTGAAACGTTAAATTCTCAACCTATTAAAAGCTAATGATATTCCCCTGTCGGTTTTCCTCCCCGACGGTCAATCCGGGGCTTCCAAGATTGACCGTCGGTTTTCCTCCCTGAGAGAATAGTGCCCTGCACGCGGCAATGCCGAACCTTTGAGCACTGTTCATCCATTTTTTTGTTCTGTTTTCTTTGTTGTTTTTTCTGTTATGTAATTTTCAGTGTTTTGTAGTTGTTTTATTTTTCTGTTTTGTTGTTAATTTTGTTGACCCGAGTGTGGTGTTGGGTCTTTGGATCAGACATAATCTAGGGCAAGAGCTGTTCGAGAGTGGTGGGCGATGCTACGCCGGTGGTTGTACGACCGGCCTTTGTGGTCTGCATGTGAGCTGGGTGCTCGTCCAGTCCGAATTCGAGATGCTGATGTTTCCGATGGGCGTGACGTCCGGGGTAGCAACAGTGCTTGGCGTTCTGTAGTTGTTTTTGTTTTTAAGTGTAGTTTTGTTTTTAGTTAGTAATAAAATAGAAATAGGCTATTGGATTTGATATTCATAGCAGTGTCCTGTACTCATTCTCCCAAGGAGGACTGAGGGGCCTTTTAGTTCTGTTTTTATAGAGCGCTTTCTCTGTTTAGGAGAGAGTTTGTTTAGAAGTTAAGACAATGTCTGCCACAAAGCAATTTGTGTGTGAGGAAGCCCTAGAGCTGATGCGTAGTTGACTTATAGTCTGGTTTTTCCATGTATTGATAAGTCACATTTGTAACTTCGGTTCATTAATGAAATGAGTCTGCTTCCATAAAAAAAAACTAATGATATTCACATTCGAAAGTCATACTTTAGAAGGATTGGATGGATAATGTTGTTTATTAGACCCTGTAGATTACAACTACACTGTAAAGGAGTGCAAAGTGCATGATTTTCCTTTTATATACGGATGCTATGTACCTACATGCTACTCTCTCGATTTACATCGAGTAATATTCAATCAATCATAAACCTTCCTTCCTCGAACATATTTTAAGAGTAGAAAAAGATCAATAATTACCTTGAAAAACCAGTTTTTCCAAATGAGTATCTCACTTTGATTGAGTTTCGGCCAGTACCCTCTACACAAAGCTTGGCTCCGGTGACCACCCAATATCCAAGCGGTATTACCAGTCTATTGTATAAAGATTATTTTTAATCACATGTATCACGTGCACCGTAGTTAGGATGTACATTAGCTACTATATTATATATATTCTTGTATTTTACTATTCTAATGCAATAATACAAGTTTCTATAATTTTCTCCACATTATCGAATCTTTCCATTTTCCCTCTTATCATGGTATCAGAAGTAAAGTGAAAACCCTAACCCTAAAGTGACGATTTCTCATGGTCGTTGCCTCCGATGATTTGTCTTCTCCTCCCGTTGTTCATCGACTTACCTCTGAGGGTTATTCTAATCCATTTTATCTTCAAAGTGATGATCACCCTGAAGCAATCATTGTCTCCTAGCCACTAAATGGAGACAACTACCTTTCATGGACTCGATCCATGTCTATGGCACTTATTGCCAAGAACAAACTTTGTTTTGTTGATGGTGCTCTGCCACCACAGATTCGATGTACAATGTGTGGGACTAGTGCAATACTGTCGTTCTGTCATGGTTGCTTAATGCTATGTCGAACGAAATCGCTACTTCAGTCATCTACATTGACTCTGCTGATCAGGAGAAGTGGAATGATCTGAAGGAGAGATTTGCTTAAAGCAACTGACCTCGTATTTTCCAAATCCAGAAGGTTATTCCTTCTCTGACTCAAGAACTCATCTTTAGTTTCTTATTTTACATGATTGAAAAGTTACTGAGAAGAGATGGCTCATTTTCGTCCTATGCCTCCATGTTCGCGTGGAGCTGTCGAGAATATTGTTCATTTTCAAGAGGAAGATTATGTTCTATAGTTCATTTTTTTTTTTTTTTTAAGAAGAGCCGGCAGCTATATGGAAGTGGCCCCGTCCCAAGTTTATTAATAGAGCCCTCACTTATGGCGGAGGAATATCGTGGTTACAAGCCAAGTATAGGGGAGTATACAGATAAGCAAATAAAAAACCTCCCAAATACAAAACAAACCAAAAAACTGAAACCAAAGGAATAAAGAAGACAGCAAAAACAACTAAACAAGCCTATAAAAGAAACACCACAAAGAAATCTAACAAGCCTAAATGAGACATATGTTCATTTACAGAGTCAGATCTTGCTTTTTGACCCGCTTCCACCAATTAATAAGGTTTTTTCTCTCATTCTTCAAGAAGGAAAACATGGAGAAATAGTTTCTGAGTCTTTGCCTTCAAATGAATCTGTTGCTTTGTTTACTAATCGTGGTTCTACTGGACCAAAAAATGGCAAGACTTTTGTTACTAGAAAAGATCGACCTTATTGTACACACTATGGCTTATCAAGTTATACCATTGATAAGTGTTACATGATTCATGGGTATCCACCTAGATACAAAGCAAAGCCTCAGAACCCTATTGTCAATTAGGCCACTGCTAGCCAATCTATTTCTGATTCAGTTTTAACTCAAAATTCTCCATTTTCTCAAAAGCAACGTCAACAACTCCTTACATTTCTTCAAAATCAACCTAACATTTCTTCTGTGAATCAAGTAGGTACAATATCTGCACCATCTAATTCATCTGTACCATCTACTTCATCCACTCCTTTTTTCTCAGGTATTTCTATTACTGCCTCTTCAATTTTTTCCAATATCAATACAAATATCGTTCAACCCCAATCTTGGATCCTTGATTCTAGAGCAACCGATCATATGATTGGTTCTCTATCTCTTTTCTCTTCCATAAAATCTTCTGTCAACATTTTTGTGAACTTACCTAATGAGTCTTATACTCGAGTGATACATATTGGCATGGTTAGACTTTCTGATTATTTCATTCTAACTGATGTTCTATATGTTCCAGCTTTTACATTCAATTTCATTTTAGTCAGCAAATTAATTTCACAATTATCATGTTTCTTGCTATTGTTACATGATTTCTGTTATATTCAGGACCTCTTCAACTGGAGGATGATTGGGGTAGCTAAGCTCTTACAAGGATTATATCATTTACTGCAAGTTCTAGGCACTTCTGCTTCTTGTAAATTTGTTTCATTTCCTGACTGTAATTCTATTAGAAACAATTCTCAAATATGTTATTATCACCTTGGACATATTTCTAATTCTTGATGGCATGATTTAGCTTCAGGCTTATCCTACTTCACATATCAAAATAATAGTCATTGTGATGTTTGTTCTCTTGCCAAGCAAAAACGGCTTCCCTTTCCTTTAAGCACATCCATTTCCAAATCTGTGTTTGAGCTCATTCATTGTGATGTATGGAGTTCTTTCTCTATACCTTCTTATAATGGCTTTAAATATTTTTTAACTATAGTAGATGATTTTAGCAAATATACTTGGGTATATTTGCTTAAATCTAAGTCTGAAACACGTTCTTATATACAATATTTCTTTACTTTTGTTGAGACTCAGTTTAATTTAAAAATAAAGACAATCTTTCTATAAAATCTTATGCTCGAGCTCAAGCTTGTATATTTCTAGGCTATCCAGTTGGTATAAAAGGTTATAAGTTGTATAATATTCATACTCACAAAATTATCATTTCTAAAGATGTCATCTTTCATGAGATCATTTTTTCCTTTAAAATAAATTCCAATTCTTTACAGTCTCCATCTGAGCTTCAAACTTCTTCATCATCTCCACCAAATCTTGTGTTGCCAACCCCTCTCTCAGATGTTCCCTTAATTCTCCATCACATATTTCTTTACCCAGTAATCCTGATACACCAGAAAATGTCCCAAATCCAATTCCCACTCGAAAGTCTACAAGAAATAAAAAGCCACCTGATTACTTGCAACATTATCATTGTTCCTTGATTTCCAATAATAAAGTTACTCCCACTTCTCTACTGGTTTATGGTTCTTCCAATTTAGGTTCATATTTGTCATATTCCAAATTTTCTCCATCATACAAATATTTCTATTCATATGTTGACTCTCTCTATGAACCTAAATTTTTCCATCAAGCCATAAAAAATCCTCATTGGAGGAATGCAATGGCAACTGAAATCGGTTCTCTTGAAGTTAATAAAACTTGGGTTTTAACTAATTTATCTCCTAGTAAGTAGCCTATTGGCTGTAAGTGGGCTTACAAGTGCAAGTTGAGATCTAATGGCACTTTAGAGAGATATAAGGCTCGATTGGTTGCAAAGGGTTATACTCAACGTGAGGGAATTGACTATTTTGATACTTTTTCTCCTGTTGCAAAACTTACTACTGTTCATTGTTTTCTTACTTTGGCTTCCATTTGTAACTGGGAATTACACCAATTAGATGTAAACAATGCATTTCTTTATGGGCATTTAGATGAAGAAGTTTACATGAAACTACCACTTGGTTTTTCTAAACCTAGAGATTCTCGAGTATGCAAGCTACTCAAGTCTTTGTATGGCTTAAAGCAAGCCTCTCGCCAATGGTTCTCTAAGTTCTCTTCCACTCTGATTGCCTATGGTTTTAATTAGTCTAAATCTAATTACTCTTTGTATACCAAACATTCTGGTGATTCTTTTGTGGCACTACTGGTTTTTGTTGATGATATTGTTATTGCCCCTCTAATAACTCACAAACTATTGTTGATCTTAATTTACATTTTAAGCTGAAAGATCTTGAAGCTTTAAGGTATTTTTTAGGTCTTGAAGTGGCAAGATTTGTAAAAGGAATTTCTCTTTCTCAAAGAAAATATGCCCTTGAAATTGTTTCTGATTCTGATTTTTTAGCTGGTAAGCTTGCTACTTGTCTTATGGATTAGAACTTACGGCTATCAAAAACAGATTCTGGTGGTCCCTTACTTGATGATCCAACTTCTTATAAAAGGTTAATTGGTCTGTACCTTTATTTGACACTTACTCGACTTGGCCTATCTTATTTTGTTAATACTTTGAGTCAATTTTTGGAACAACCTCGACAGTCACACTATGGTGTTGCTATTAAAGTGGCCAGATGTGTTAAATCTATTGCAGGTCAAGGACTATTCTTTCCCAGTTCATCTTCTCTATAGCTGAGAGGTTTTTGTTACTCAGACTAGGCCACATGCCCTTATTCACGAAGATCTATTACTGGATTATGCCTTTTCATTGGAGATTCTTTAATATCACTAGCCGACTTCCAGAGTCAACATGCAAACTTTAAGATTATAACCGAGAATATAGCTGGGAATTATCCGGTGCAATTGTAACAACATATATAGAATGCATTCATGCAATACATTTGAGTTACATTACTTGGCTTCAGTTTTGCAAATTATAAGATTATGAAGCCATGCCATACAGTACGTAGTACTATTACTGGGGTTACACTACTCGATCGGCTTCAGTTATGCGGTACTTGCTTAAGAGAGCATACAGTTTGTATAAGAGTGAGCACCAGCAAAGTGACAGCAGCTATGGTAGAAAATGTTCTCCAAGGAGTGCTGAAATAATCTCGTTTAAAGGTAGCCTTCCAAGCATGCCAAGGCACCTTGTAGAATGCATTCAAGTTTTCAGCCAGGCGAATATAACTTTTGTTCATGTTTGTCAGAAACAAATGCGGGCAGAGATTGTTGAAAAAGGCAGTCGCTGCATTGGTTTCGCCTACCCAATTAACCAAGATTCCCTGTTCGATGAGTAAAATCCTCATCTTTAGTAGTCCTGAGAAGGAAACTCATTAGAACTATGTAATCACCAACATGTGCATTATCTGGATAGTGACACAACTCAAAGGCCGTCACATTCCATAGAGTGGGCTCCATGTTGGTATCTAATTCCAAATATGGAATTTCCAAGGTTCCGTTTGTGAATTGCAAGTCAACTAAGCTCTTGCTGTAGCTCACTTTAAACTCCACTCCGGCCTCATTCAGTTGGCTCGCACTATACAACTGCCCAACAATACGATCTTCATCTCTTACCAACTGGGCTTTAGATGAAGGCGATGTGGAACTTGGACATCGCGATGCTGCTCGGGCTACGAAATAGGACATCAACAAGTTGAGAATTTAACGTTTCAAAAGTGGCAGTTTAGATATCAAATCGCAAAGAAGGATAATTCATAATGCATAAACAAGTTGCCTAAGCTTTGTTTGTCTTCTTGGAATTGATTCTAATCTCTCCATTCAACCTCTTTAATGGGTTGCGATTTCCCATTGTTGACATGGCTCTTGCAAATTCAGAGAACGTTCTGGTTGTAGGTGGTGACTATAGAATCTTTAGAGCCATTACTGTCATGGCCAACCCTTAATAGGTCCAACTTAATATTTAAAAAATAAATAATTCGAGCCTAAAGCCCAATCCATGAAAGGCCCAAGCCCAGCCTGCTTTGAAGAGGAAACAAAAGATCAAAACTGCAGGTTTTGACAAATGCCTTCAAAACTAATGTTTTAAATTTTGTTCGATCATTCTGGTTTAAGTATTAGAACGAACTATATCGGTACCGGTATGCTCTGGTGTACCATTTCGAGATTAACTATATTATATATATTTATATATATGCATACATAAACTAACAACTAATAGAATAAATACATGTAGATGTAAGTGTGTATATATATTTATATATATATATATATATATAGAAGAATTGAGTCAATTGACGATTTATAAAATGATTATACGTTGAAAACATTAAGAAAGTAGAGATATTAGAATCAAAAGATCATATTAAAAAATCACAAACTTGAGTTGAGTCACAAAAAAACAAAGAAAAAAAATAAAAGAACAGAGAAATTATTAAAAATAATTATATTTAAAAAAAAAAGAATAAGGGGACATAATTAAAGTTACAAAGAAACAAAAATTATATAAATACCTTTTATATTTTAGAATTAATTAAATATCATCTAGATTTAAAATTTACAAAAATGACATCCAAACTCAAGATGGATACTACACTAAAATGGAAAATTTTGGCTGGAATGGAACAAAATTGAAAACTATGTCTAAAACCCTTTTCTTCTTCATCAACCCCCAATCCCTCCCTCCATCCCCCTCTTCTGCCCCCTCTATCCCCACTTTGCTCTCCCTTACCACACATCTCCCTCTTTTCTCTCTTTCCTTTCTTAGCTCCCAACAAAGACCCCTCGTCCCTCATCTTCTTTATTGTTGTTGTGATATCCCATATAATAAGGATAATAGTAGGTAGTATATAAGATCTCACATTGCTTGAAAATGAGAAGTTTTTGCTCTTTATAAGGTTTCAATGGGGTTCTAATTGTATCATTGACTGGTCCTTTTTTAGTATAGGCCATGTGATTTGGGTCTTCCATTGGGGTATTACAAATGATAAGGGGTAGTGTATGAGATCTTATATTGCTTGGGAAGGAGAAATTCTTGTTCTTTATAAGGTTCTAATAGGACTCAAATTGTATCATTGACTACTACTTTTGAAATATAGACCATGTGGTTTGGGCTTTTCATTGGAGCGTTACAATTGTGAAAATAGAGACACTTGTGTATTAAACTCACTTTGTGTGGGCTTTTGTTTTAAATACAAGAATTTATAAAGAAAATAAATAAGGATTTGAATTATATTATATAGTATTAATATTTTTACAAATGAATTTCAGAATTAAATAGGAAGTATGAAATTTTATTTTAACCCTTTAAAAACTTATTAAGTCTATTTTTCTTAAAATGAAATTTTGCCTTTTTCTTTAATATATTTTGTTATAATTATGTCAAGAGAATATTAAGCTGAAGAGGTATTTTACATGGGCTTAGTTGTAATTGAGTACTTAATGTTAGTCATATACTTTATTTTATCGAAATAATTTAGAGCTTAAATAGTCAAAGATTTTGAGTGAATATCAAGATATTTGAGAACTTATGATATTTTAGGGTTTCGAGAAATTTAGATTTTTAGGAAAATAGGTTACTTAGCGTTTCAGGTTTAGGTATTGAAAAAGATGTTACTTTCGGATATTTATGAAAATTACGTGGCAATCTTATAGGTAGTGAGTACAGTTTTGTTCAGTACTGTTGTGAAAAAATATAGAAAATTAAGAAGTCCAAGTAAGTGCCTATGCTAGACTTTGAAATCATAGCTACTCCAATCGTCCTCCAATTGAAGAGGTCTTTAATATAATAGAAATCATATAAGAATAGCAAGAAACATGATAACTGTGAAATTAATTTGCTGACTGAAATGAGATTGAATGTAAAAGTTGAAACATACAAAACATCAGTTAGAACGAAGTAATAGAAAGTCTAACTGTGGCAATATGTGTCACTTGAGTATAAGACCCATTAGGTAATTTCACATAAATGTTGTTAGAAGATTTTATGGAAGAGAAAAGGGATAGAGAACCAATCATATGATCGGTTGCTCCAAAATCAAGGATCCAAGATTGGGGTTGAACGATATTTGTATTGATATTGGAAAAAATTAAAGAGGCAGTAATAGAAATACCTAAGAGCAGATGAAGTAGACGGACTTTAGGAAACCATAGTGTTAAGAAACCATGATAGAACGACAATATTGCACCAGACCCACACATTGTACATCGGATCTGAGGTGGCAAGTGGTGGCAGAGCACCATCAACAAAACAGAGTTTGCTTTTGACAATGAGTGCCATAACTGGGAAATTGGGAATTATCTGGTGCAATTGTAACAACATACATAGAATGCATTCATGCAATACATTTGAGTTACATTACTTGGCTTCGGTTTTGCAAATTATAAGATTATGAAGCCATGCCATACAGTACATAGTACTATTACTTGGGTTACACTAATGCGGTACTTGCTTAAGAGAGCATACAGTTTGTATGAGAGTGAGCACCAGCAAAGTGACAGCAGCTATGGTAGAAAATGTTCTCCAAGGAGTGCTGAAATAATCTTGTTTAAAGGTAGCCTTCCAAGGCACCTTGTAGAATGCATTCAAGTTTTCAGCCAGGTGAATGTAACTTTTGTTCATGTTTGTCAGACGCAAATGCTGGCAGAGATTGTTGAAAAAGGCAGTCGCTGCATTGTTTTCGCCTACGAAATTAACCAAGATTCCCTTGTCGATGAGTAAATCCTCATCTTTGGTAGTCCTGAGAAGGAAACTCATTAGAACTATGTAATCAACAACATGTGCATTATGTGGATAATGGCACAACTCAAAAGGCCGTGACAGTCCGTAGAGTGGGTTCCATGTCGGTATCTAATTCCAAATATGGAATTTCCAAGGCTCCGTTTGTGAATTGCAAGTCAACTAAGCTCTTGCTGTAGCTCACTTTAAACTCCACTCCGGCCTCATTCAGTGGGCTCGCACTATACAAATGCCGAACACAACAATCTTCATCTCTTACCAACTGGGCTTCAGATGAAGGTAAAAGAAGTGTTCTGACCAAATCAACAAAGTGCTTTATTTCCAAATCATCACGGGAAATTGATCCTTGAATGTTGTATTTCCCAAAGAAATCAATCGAGAGCCTAGTGAAGGAACTAGGGATCTTAAGAAGACCTAGTTCTGATGCATTAATGTTGAATAATTTATCCATAACAAAGAAAGGAAGTTGATTTTCAAGTAATCTCACGTCCGCTTCTATAGCAACTGTCAGCCATGGCTTCAATAATACCCTGTCTTCAGGTGACCATAGCATGCCAAACTGGCTGATGAAATATTCAATAACGAAGCACGCATCCAACAATATTAGTTTCACAAACCCGTCACTGCTAAGATGGATAGTTTCTGCATAACAACGACGAACATTTCCTTCCAAACTCTTTATTGTGTCTACCAAATCCTGCACATTACAGTTAGAGTGTTGCAGGAATCTCTCCAAACATCTCATTTTAAACTTCTCCATGATTTTCAATCCTTCTTTGCCATGGTGAAAAGGCCCTATTGATACAACCAGAGGAGTGAACGACTCTTCATTCATTTTCCGAAGGGGATCTGGAACCCTGTAGATACAACAATCAGTTGATAAGGGTGGCTCCAAGTCTCCTAAATTCTCTTTGATGTTAATCACTAACTCTCTATGTCGATCTCCCTTTGTATTTGAGTCGATTGCCTCCCCTTCAATTCTCTCAATCGCTAAATAATCTTCCATCTATCAAGCTGCCTCAAGCTTCCCACCACAAACAAATGGAGTCCCTGTGTAAACCTGCATGCATTGATACATGGAATTAACAAGATTTATTAAATAACAAATACTCCATAGTGAGAAATGTGTCACATCTTGCGTAATAGGATGAGAATGAAATGGTAGTGATGAAAAACATCACAATGACTTTATTTGTTTCTATGTCAATGACGAAAAACATCACAAACTTTGCTTAGTGAATTAGGGACAAATCAGAACCTATTTATATAGTGTGCCCAAGTAAAAAGGGCATGAAAAACTAATGACTTTACATAAAAATTAGTAACTTAATTAAATATACTATTTTCTATTCAATAGTTTTGGTTGAATTCTCATCTAAATTAAAAAGGGATAGCTGACGATAGCCAATTTAGTAGATGCAAAATTGAAAAGAGCGTGCTACTCTGCCGCCTAAGTAGCACTGCTCCAAGTGACTGATAGGTCAAATTGGTCTTTTCAATTTTTTTCAATTTTTTTATTGATATTTTTTTATCTTTTTAAAACATATTTAAAATATATAAAAAAAATATGAATACTAATAGTCACTTTCTTAACTATTAACTAAAGAAAACAAATAAAAAAAATTAAAATATATGTGGTGTCAAAATGAGGGAGCAAGTTGAGTGGACAAAATAGCATTTTTCAATTGAAAATACCATGTTTTGAAAATTATAGTACTAGCTATGCTCCCATGCGCGCAATGCACCGAGAAACATTGTTAAGCTTTCGTTCACTACAACAGAAAAGCCTTTTTGAGACGAAAGTTTCATCTCGAAAATGTTTTTGGGACCAAAAAAAAGAGAAATCTCACTTTAAATTGAATCAATGATTATGGACAAGTTTAAATTGGAAATCTCAGTTCAAATAGAAAAATATAAGAAAATATATATAATATATTTTTCACTTCTGAAATCATATTTAAATTAATTTAAAATATAAATTCATTGACTAACTCTAAATAAACTAATGATAAATACAAATAGTTTTGATAAGAATATGATTCACATATTTGACCTCAAATATCCTTATTTGTTTTTTAATTTCAAATATGCCTAGCTGTTCGTAAAAATGATAAAAAAAATAAAAAAATCATTCAGAACCGATTTGAGACCCAAAGCAGTTCTCTTCTTCTTATATTATTTGAAAAAAATTGTCACCGAGACTATCACGTGTGTTAAATTAGATTCCTTAAAATTTTATTTTATTATTTCTCTCTCTCTTTCTATTGAAAAGTATTGTCTCTATATTGAAAATTGAGATAAGATAAAAATTTTGTAAATAATAATAAAATAATTTAAATTAAGTGTTTTATTAGATTTTAAAAAATAAAAATAAAAATATTAAATAAAAATATTATAAAGTTAAAATATTATTTAAGCTAAGCTAATTTATCAAATTTCATATAAAATCTATCTATTTTAGTGTTATATTAAAGTATAGAATGCTATAATTGAGTCGTAAAGTAAACTTATCATTACTCAATAAAGTTTAGAGGATAAAACCTCTTCACTATTTTTCATATAAACCGTCAATTTTTTTATTTTTTATTTTTTGTATTTTGACCTTAGATTCTATATTAAGAAACTTAATATTATATAATAAAAAATTTTGGAGTCCATGTTAATAGTTTATTATTTCTCCTAATCTTAGTTTTGATTTAACTTAGTGGGGTCAAATCTTTAAAAATGGATAATATATGGTGTAACAACCATTCCCAAGGGTTAGAAGTGTCACGTACTTTTCATAAAATATAATCCAACAAGAGATCTTATATTTAATAACATGACATCAGCATTTATTTCATAAAAAAAAAATCTAAGAAAATGTCTTCCAAAAATATTAAATGAATAAACTGAATAAAATTTGTGTTATAAAAGTAATTTTATTTTAGGAAGTCTGAAATTAAATCAACTGATCATTATAATCCTAGCCTGCCTGCTCGTGTTTGTCATTCTCACTTGGGTGGTCAAAAATATGAAATAAACTAAAATGAATCAAAGACTCAATAAGAAATCTATCACAACGTAAACGTAATAAATATAAGATTTTTCATAAGAATTTCCATAGTGAGAACTTAAATCATGACTATTCATTCTGATACTTATGTTATGCATGACTGATTTATCTGAATTAACTGATTGATCTGACTAGTCAATACATTTAACATTGTGTGCGAGGTTGTGCATTGGCCCCACGTCCTGCAACCACAAGAGGAGCTGCTGATAGTATTCTGGCATACTATAGTGGATCATACTTGAGTCCGTAGCTTGCACATCCACCATGAAACTACACTAGTACCATATATCTAAATGGTCATTTGATTTACTGATTATTGATCTGATCTTATTTTGCACTTGAACTTAAGATAGTTTATGTTTCTTATGCGACGTGAGATGCATGATATACATACCGATATTAATAATTGTGAATTTATAAATCTGAACATGATGCTGAATGACATAATCTTGTGCTGTGTTTGTTGACATGCTTGTATATGACATGAGTGGTACATAAAAAGTGGCTATAAAATAATTGATTGTAATAATAATTTATATAAGCAGAACTATGACGTTCTTAATTTGTGATCAAATTACTTATCTTGTGGCGTTGATTCCTGAATTTCCTTCATAGCTCGTTATCTATACAAAGTAAGAATCGTCACTAATGTTTCTAGAAAAACGTGTTGTAATATTATGCCAAATTAATACATATCGTGGAGAATAATTTAATACATGCTATGTTTCATACAAAAACATTAAATACTAATATCATAAAACTAATAAAACACTAATAACATATTGCACTTTAAAATTATAATTTAGTAGAATAATTAAGCTATATTCAACAAGTCGTAAAAACCTAAATTCTTAAAATAGATTTTACTTTACTCATAATTAACATAATTATTCAATCTAAACCTAATAAATACTAATATCATATTAAATATTCTTAACATATTTCTTTTTTTTTTCAATTCACAACTTAGTGACATAATTATGACAAAATCTATCAAAATAAAAAATTTGATTTCGTTTAATAAAATAAACTGAATCAGATTAAACTGCTAAAATTTAAATACTAATATAATATCTAATCTTTCCAATATTATTAAATGTATATTCCTTTGTCTAAGTTTATAAAATAATTGATGAAAACATTCGATTCATAAAAATAGGCTTAATCATATTTAATATTAAAATCCTTATACAAAAACAAGGTGTACAACATCAACTTCATAAATTGGCTAAATAACATAATCGATAGATTTTACAAGAAATATAAATAAATAGTAATAACATATTTTTTTTAATCATAATTTAATATTGCTAACATATAATTTAGTAGGAAACTGAGGCGAGGCGAGGTGAGGTGAGGCTACGACTTGGTGGCAAAACCGACGTGTAATTTTTATATACATGGAATTATGAATTGCTTCGCTTTTGTAAGATTCCTAAGAAAATGATTTTACACACTTATTTGTCAACCAATATTTTTTTTTTTTTTTTGATAACCAAACATTCACTCATAAAGAAATCAATCAATACAAGCAGTTCTTATCAATCCACATAGCTTGAGCAACAAACTTAGGGACATCAACCCCCCACATCTCTATATCATCAACATTTCAAGTATAATGTGCTGGTCTATGAGCCACCTCATTCCCCATGCGATGCACATGCTAAATTTCAACTTCACTAAAATAATGCAGCGGGCTTTTAGCCTCATTAATGAGATTACCAACTGCTGAGAAGGATTCTTACTCCTCTTGTATCTTTTTAACCATCAGCAAACAATCACTTTCGATAATAATTCTGGAAAATCTCAAATGGACACAAAGCTGTAAGCCCCTTAACAAAGCCAGTTCAATAGTTTCTGGATCACCTACTTCATTCTCCACCTTACTAGTAGCCATTACCAATCTTCCTTTCTCATCTCTAACCACGACACCCATACAAGCTTTTTGCATATAAAAAAATATAGCCCCATATACATTTAGCTTTAAAAGACCCACTGGTGGTGGTTTCCAGCAGCACATCATTAGCTTTAGCTGTTGATGTTGTCATGAGCTCCTTATGTGTTTTCTGCAATGACAAAGCATGATCAATGACCTTAAGAGGCTCAATAAGAATTTTATCAACTTGCATTTTATTTCTCATGAACCTAAATCCCCAAGTACTGAGGAAAAACATAGGCAAATCTGATTGATTACCCTTTTCCATCACATATGTAGCAACTGCCAAGAAATCCATCCCTGTATCCATGTTCTGCATAAAAGGCAGATAATTCTTCCACAGATCCCTAATTGCTGGACAAAATATTAGCTTGACTTACAGAAGAAGCATTGATCTTCCACATCAAGATTCCTCTTTGTAAGATTGCTGAGAGTAGGCAGACCATCCTTACAAGATCTCCAAGCAAAAGTCTTAATATTTTTAGGGACCTGCATCATCCAAAGCCACTTCCACAGTTTAGAGTGATCTATACCTCTGGAACTCTCCCCCTGATTCATTCTGTATTGCTCCTGAATAAATCTATAAGCACTACGAACACTGAATTTTCCATTCTTCTCTTGTGTCCATATCCATTTGTCCTCATACTGGTTTGATGACTACCAGATCTTCAGTATGTCTACAGCAATAATTGGATTGAAAAGATCTCTAATGGACTCCACCTTCCACCACTTAGTCTCTTGATCAATAAGTGTATCCACTGTAGCTTCCATGTGATACCCTGTTAGTGCATCCATTTCCTGCACCAGAGAATTATAACCAGGGACCCATGCATCAGACCCTATCTTAATAGCTTTCTCATTCCCTACTCTCCATCTGCAGCCATCCAAAAGCCCTTTTTTTGCTTCCCAAATCCCTCTCCACGCATATGAGGGATTTCTAACTTAGACAGAAAGACCTTGGGAAAATATTTTGCCTTAAAAGATTTTGTGCAAAAGGGTATCTTCATTTTGCAAAATCTTCAACCCTTGCTTGGCCAGTAAAGCCACGTTAAAATTTTTTAAGTCTTCGAAGCACAAACCTCCTCTGATCTTTGATTGGCTCATCCTACCCAACTAACCCAATGCACTTTTCTCTCATTATTTTTCTGTCCCCACCAGAATCTTGCCATCATCCTCTCCAATTCCTTACAAAAGCTAACAGGAATTATAAAGCAACTCATTGCATAGATAGGGATGTATAAGGCTACTCCTTTAATAAGTATTTCTCTTCCACCTTGTGATAATAAATTCTCCTTCCAACTCTGTAATTTTTGCCAAACTCTGGATTTAATCTCAACAAAGGCTCTTGATTTAGATCTACCCACCATAGGAGGCAGACCTAGGTACTTGTCATACTGCTGAAAAGAATTACCACCCCAAAGTATCATAATCTCTCTTTGGCTATCTTCTGAAACATTTTTACTACAAACCATTGCAATTTTTTCTTTGTTAATCTTTTGACCAGAAGCAAGCTCATACTTATCCAACAGCGATTCAATATTTTTGTTTGTGTTAGTATCAGTAACTTTGCAAAAGATGATATTATCATCAGCAAACAGAAGATGATTAATACGAGGTGCTTCTCTACAAACTCGCAGACCTTGGACTGAACCTTCTCTCTCAGCAGACTACAGTAAACTTATTAAACCCTCTGTGCATAACAAAAGCAGGTAAGGGGATAGTGGATCCCCCTCCCTTATATAACCTTCTGCTAAGAAAAATAGGCCCATTTGGCACCCCATTAATCAAAACAGAAAAGGATACTGTCTTAACGCAACTCATAATTAACTAAATAAAACTATGAGCAAAGCCTAACTTCAGCATAACTTTCTCTAAAAAATTTCACTCCACCCAATCATAAGTCTTGCTCATGTCTAGTTTCAAGGATATATATCCAGTGTTCCCCTTTTTCTTCTGCCTCAAATAATTAACTAGTTCATACACAACAAGAACATTATCAGTAATCAATCTCCCAGGGACAAAAGTACACTGAGACTCTAATATAGGACATGCCATCACCCTTTTGAGTCTATTTGCAATCACCTTAGACACCAACTTATAAATCATATTACATAGACTAATAGTCAACCATCTCAGGGTATTTCTTCTTTGGAATTAAACTAATCAAAGTATGGTTAGGATCAGTAGGTAACACACCTACTTCAGATTTTGAAGCACAGCTGAACCGATAGACTTTCCAATGACATGCCAAAATTTCTAATAGAAAATAGGGGACATTCCATCTGGTCCATGGGCTTTTGTGGGGTGTATTTGTTGTAAGGCAGCAACAACTTCATCAACAGAGAAATTCTTTGCAAGTTCAGCATTCATTTCAGTGGATACTCTGTGCTCAATACTGGCCTCCAAAATGTCCAGCTGCCCACTATGCTCAGATGCTCTAAACAGAGATGAAATAGTCTACAACCAATTTTATTGTAGTTAATTTTTGTTAGCCAAGACTTATCAAGTCAAATATGACTTAGCTTTTATAAGAAATTTACGTAGACTAGACGCAGTACTTCTACAAATATGTTGGGCTGGAAAGATGCATATTGGCTGTCACGTGGCTTTTAAAATCCCCGAACTCTCCTTCGATGCAACTTCACTTTGAAGGATGCTGGCTTATAAGATTCGTGCCAGCATATATATATAGAAGCTCCATTGCAATGCTGACAATCGATTGCGGTATGCATTGTCCCATTGTTTGGAACATTTGCGCTAGGTGCCGGATTGGGTGTCAAAGAAGTACTAGCTATTTTTTGATCCCTCCCTACTTCGTGCGTGGAACTTAATAAAAGTTGTTTGGAATATTGCTGTGTTTGGTTGTTGAAATCATTTCAATTCATCCCAATTTAATTATTGATAGGATCTACTACTTTTTTAACTTTCCATTAAAAAGTTAAACTCAACTTAACCTATTTCATATATTTAAACACATATTTTAACCTAAACATATCTCAATGGAATTGCTTACAAAATATTACTATTTATCGATCAACTCAGATCATTTAAGATCACCTCAACATCCAGACATAAGATCGGGAATTTGTGCCGTCAAACCATGTTCTCAAACAATAATCTTTTATTGTTAATGAACCTGTTTTCTCGTAGATAATGTCCAGTATTGCTGTCTTTTCTTGTCCTCGCGTGTTAATTTGGACTATCATTTTCAGTCTGAAGTGTATATATAATTTTATTGTCGACTGCAGTGTGCGTTTATTGTCCCTTCGTTTGGAATATATCCGTTGGGTGCCAAAACTAATGTACTTGACTATTGTATTATATTTACGAAAGCTTTCATACCAGACGTAGTTAAAAGCAAAAGAAAAGAGTTTTTTACAATAGTGATACTCTGTTCTCTCAGGATTTTCGAGGTGGACGATGTATGAGGAACCTCCCAGCTGATTACCAAAGCAAGAGTAGCCAAGATGATCAAAGACCAACTCAATAAACTTTAGAAGGGAGGGCATTGTGCCGACAATCTCGTAGTGGGATGCTCGGCTAGAGGATTAGTTTGATGGAAACAAGGAGCTAGGATTGGGAGGTGTGTTACATTCCAATTCGGGCTTGGTTTATTTTGGATAGGTTTCATAGGATTTTTGAATCATTAGGGACCCTCTTGTATGGATTAGGTATTTTTTTGAATACGTCCAATATACTTGGTTATTCTTATTGATATATATATATATATATATAAATATTAGAGATTCTTCAAATAAATTCATGAAAGCGCCGTCGCTTTGCCGGGACATATAATTCCAAGTATATGGTGAGGGATATAAACAATTGAATCCTCTCCAATGCCTATGATCCTGATCCTTTGCCCGACACCATTTAAGTTTAAATTACACCTTAACTATCAGTTCCTCTTGTTTATTATGTTTCACGAACAGAGATGTCATACAAGCCATTCTGTCAGTATGTCTTTCATGACAAGATGCACCATGAGTAACCTTTCATTGAGATGTTTTGATCGAACTTTACTGATGATTCCACACAAACCGCAAACCAGTTTAGCCAAGAAAAAGAAAAGAAGGCAGGTGAATATGAATTAAGGAATATATTATTTTTTATATGAGGCGAAAGAGTATGAATACAAAACTTTCTACAATTTTGTATGCGGTTATAACTTTGTTCTATTGTAAATTTTGACTTGCTCAAGGCATTGATACACTAAGAACAGGCTATGAAGGATCCCAGAAAGATTGAGAACGGGAGATGCCGAAAGATGTGATGAATTTTTCTTAATGTAGATATTTTTACTATACTGGATAACTAAAAAAACCACTGTTATCTTCTCAAATGTCTGTTTGTTGAAGCTACCACAAGAATAAAAACCCCCAGAGTTCCTGAAATGGAATCATATAAAAATATCAATGTAATAATAAATACATGCGAAATAGTTGATTATATGCAGTTTATTTATCGACATTAGCTTTTAGATATAATATTTTTTTTTTGGGAATTTTGTTTAGGCAGGTGTTGAAGAAGAAACCTGTCCAGATCAATTGCCAGGAAGTACTTCACTTGACTAGTAAAAGCAATGCATCTGCTTCTAAAATAAGAAAAGCAATGGCTAGTTTGGGACATGTTTACCTTAGAGAGGAAGAAGTGGTGCTTTCTCGTCATGTCCAACACGATGGTTAGCCTGGGAACACATTAGAGAAAACAAAGCTTTTAAATATAAAATGAATGCAGTAAATAGTTTTAAAATGGAATAAATGCCATTCTCACGAATATAAAAAAACAGTAGCTGAAGTTTCTTACGTCGTCATTTGCCCCAGCTGCCATATTTATGACTGATGTATCCTTTGTCCTGTAAAATTATGTGTTAGTGTAGAAAAACCATTTATCACAGTGCTGAAATCAACTACAAGGATAGTAATCTAGAGCCTTTGATGACAATAGATATGATAGAAAAACTGCTTTCACTAGAAAAGAACAGAAGAAAGAATATTAGCATGGCAGGTAATTCTAACTACAAAAAATATGATTAAGGATGCCAGCTGATGCGAAACACTAAGGACATCATCCTTGAAACTATTGGGACTGATTGTTACTGACAAAAAAATACAAAGAACAGTCAGTACCTCCTGATCATGGACTTTTTTATACAACTTATAAACAGAACCAAACCAAAGTGGACAAGCACACACCTTTGATTTTTCTCATTGTCCATCATTTCCAAATGATCCTTCTGTGGTTCATCCTTAATCTTCGAAAGTGGTGAAAAGAACTGTACAGAAAAAGAATACATAAGCCATGTTCATGAAAAGGAATGGACTCTCTCTCTCTCTCTCTCTTACCTGATGCATAGAGATGAACACAATAGAGATTCCCAATATAAAGTTTATAGTCAGGGTATGACCAAACAGTGCAGCAGATGCTATTCCTGTGAAGATTGTGGCAACAGTTGATGAATATTTCTTCAGAATTGTATCTGCAAACATCGAGAAAAATATGATTTAGAAAAAGCACAAGAAAATACATCAGTTTGTGAAAGATGTTGGTCAATAAAGTGCTAAGAATATAATATTGTTATGGTAACCATCCAAGATCATTGTAATGGCCATCAGATTTTCTAGTTGGTTGGTGAGAGGTGAATTTTGTCAGGCATCGGTCGATATCAAAACTTAATCTTCTTAGATCAAGTTGTAAATTAGAACTGGTTCGAGGTGGTTTTGAAAGTCTAATTGCTTTTTAAGATGCAATGCAAATCAGACCCAGCCATTTTATCCTTAATTTCTCTTCAACCTTTCATCAAATTTACCCCCTTTAAATAACTTCAAATTAAGAACACTTGACCCAATTAATTATTAAAAAAAGAACACTTGACCCAGTTATTTACATATCCAATTCATGTATTTTCCTTCGGGATGTTGTCGAGTTGGGAATGGGTCCCAGTTCTGGATCTTCTATGTGGTAATGCTCAGGTCAGGCATTTTATGTATTTTGTTTTACTCCTATTCCTATCTCCTTCAAGCAAGAACTTGAAGCTTATTCAAAAACAATAGAGTCCCTCTGTTCATTATAACACATAAAATCAAGGGGATATGCTGACAAAGCATTCAATATTTGAGCACAGAAGCTTTGATGCTTCTGTCATTAAGCACAATAGCTTCAAATTTGATACAAAATTACATGATGGGGATGAGAAACAGGAGTACGAATACTACTAAGAGCAGCATGGTCAACTAAATAGCAACACAGTGACTCTTAATTGTTCAGCATTGAAAAGCAGTGTAAAAAGCTAGTAGCCACTGAGAAAGGCAGAGAAGTGTACATCTAAATTGCTAATTGCCAGCTACTTGACCACTAAATTCAACCTTGCTTGAGCATGGTTAGAAGCATTTAGTTCATATATATCATTGGGCTAACTCTCCATATAAACTAAACATATGAATTTTCGAGGTATCGTAATTTCACAAGGGATAGGTTTGTCAAATTCAAGTCATTATAGTTTCTCTCTTGCATACTGCTTGCATAGTTGGGTTGATTGTTGTGTTTTACAAGGCACTTATTTCTTACTATTTATTTAAAAGCCAAAACAACCTAGTGCCACATTAGAATTCAACATTGTGTGTATGAGAGAGAGAGAGAGAGAGAGAGAGAGAGTCTATGTTTATTCATTCCGTATGATGCTAAAACATCAGAGAAAAAAAATGAAGGCTGCTAAAAAATGGTATGCCAGTTAATGGAAATATGAGCTGAAAAACAAAGTAAGAAAATAGTAGGGAAGTAATCACCTGCATATTTGAAAAAAAATGATGATAAAATCCCTTGGGCAGCGTTGTTGCAGATTAATAGCATTGTAGCCTTAGAATGTCCTTGCAGTATATCCAAGCTACTGGGACCTGAAATATTAAGATTCAGTGATTAAAACAACAATTCTGACTTAAACAATAGAGTTTTGAATTAAATTTTTTAATTATCACTTTATTGTCATACAGTCTGTGAGCGACACATCAATTAACCCAAGTCTGAAACTGGGTTATTGCAAATGCAAGCAAAAGAAAAATAAGCAAATAGGACATAATAGTATTGATAATTATAAAACTGAAATAAAAAGAACATTGCTTTCAGAACCTTGAGTAATAGAATAAAAAACGTGTAAAAGATTTTTCACAGGACATGTAAAGACTTTCCATACTCACTTTAGACCAACTAAATCAAAGTTAGGGAATCCCATTGAAATACATATTGAGGTTAATAATTGAGAGCTTGTTCTCCATCAAACATTTTGCATTTATCCAATGCTTCAAAATTATGAATACTTTTTATGTTATTCAGTACTCTCAAACGTGATAATTTATATTTCTTTGATCAGTAACCATGAAAATTTATATTGTCTGATGTCTTTACCTTTGAAAATGGCGATTCCAATAATAGCTAGGAAGTTGAATATGGCACCATAACCATATAGAAACAAGTTCTGCAAAAGGTAAAAAAGAGAGTACTTTTTGGATGAGTATTTAAGTTGGACATAATGGAGAAAACTCATTTAGGACCATCTGAAATTCAGTGAAGTGTTTACATGCAGGCAAGAACAAAATAATGGATAACTGAAATCAAACATCAATATTTCAATGTCAACTAGCTCTATCTAATTCCAACATTTTATTCCATAATCTCTCTAGACTGTATGGAAAACAGTGGAAATGAAGCTCTAGCCTGAAGCAAGAATGTACCAATTACCAAATCAGTAATATGACTTTACCTGAAGGTAAATGCTCGTCTCAAATTGACTCTTCATAGCATACTCATTGAAGACAGATGCCAATGATGGAACAGTGACCTGTATTAATGTTCAATATCAGTTTCCGTTACATCTTGTTCTCTAATATGACAGGTATGGAAAATCATACATATTCATGTTTAGTTGTTAAAACTTTTAGTGACCAGTTTCTTAACCCAATATGCCACGCTTCTTAGTACATCTAAACAGTTCCTATAAGTTTAGACCAGCAAATAAAAAATTTAAGAAAATAAAAATAATAACTAGAGGACAATAAGAGCAGAAAAGGTCAAATGTAATTTAATATAAATTCTATTTTTCCCGTCACAGCTTTGTGAATTCCCCCAACCTTAACCTCTTCACGTCATTCTTATATAGAAGGCGTCCATTGACATAGAACATTTTCACTTTTTTTTTTTAATTTTTTTTTTATCCTCAGAAAGTTGTGTTTTGGCACGATATGGATAAAATCAGTGTCTAATCCTGGTAACCCCCACATCAATATCAGTCTGATGCCATAAAACCAAGTAGTTCTGTGGAAGCAATTGTGGTCTTAGACAAACTCAAACTCTTTTTTATGCCTTCAGCAAATGGCAGAGTCTTATTACTATATGCTTGTAGATATTGGTTAGCATTTTAAGATTCTCTTGACAACAAGCTCATCAAATTCATCCTCATTCTAGCTACAAATACAAAATGAAGTATAAGCTCAACACATTAGTAAGCAGTAACCACCTCAACAAGCCCCTCATGACTTAGATTATTCCACACTTAAGTAAAAAAAAAAAAAAAGGCAACTGCAAAGGCTAGTCATACTGGAGTGAAGTTTTTTGTACACGTACAAATATCAAGGTGTATACATATGCGCCTGTTGCAACTGGAAGGCCTAGGGCAGTGGTACCCTCAGGTAGGGATTTTAACTGATTGACACTGATTCCAATTAGTAACAGAGCAAGAGCCTCCCACTGTTACAAAACAATCAACGGGTATAAAAATACAGAGTAATGATGCAAATTAGGATGTGAGCATTCAGAAAGTCAAGCTGCAATATGAATCGACTGAAGAACTTTTAGTTTTCAAAACAACCTGAATGATAGAAAACCGCCTTCTCATGACTATTTTCAACAAAATTGCAATAACCAAAACCTGCACGAGTTTGAAATCCAGGTATCAATCCTAAAATAAATCAAACAAGAAGATAATTATTCAGGGATCATTCCATTGATGAGGGGGAAAGGGTGAGCAAATTCCACTCCATAGGCAATGGTGGCTTTGTACTATTTCATAGAGGGTGAGAAAATTCAACTCCATAGGCAATGGTGGCTTTGTACTATTTCATAGAGGGTTCAAAACCAATCCACGGATCAATCATCTTAAGTCAAATAAACTCATTTACTGAACAAGTCCAGTCCCACAATTAGAAATTGAACCAATAAACGCAAAGCTCAGTAATAGGTTCTATACCAATAAGAATCAAAATAGAAAATGCATCCATATGACAAAAACATCACTATTTATCATCGCAAAAATACCTTCGAATTGCTCAACATCTTCACGGTTGCAGGATTAAAATAAAGCTGCACATGAAATAGAAGTGTTATTGCGAACATACTTGAAACTCAACTAATTAATGATAGATTCTAGCCTCAATAATTAATGTTCAGCTTCTTTTCAAATCATAATCAATTCTTTCCTATAGAGGTGGAGGAAGGAAAATCATCATGTTCCGAATCCACACAAAGCTTGAGAAGTAAATGAAAGATTACAGTGGTAAGAGCAATATGAAAACTTATACCTGCATAATGAACTTTAGATAATTATTAATAGCATACAGGAGGGCAGGAACAGCAAGGAGCACATTGTTACGGGCCGCCTGCAGGGTTAAGTAAAAGAAAAATGTCATCTAATTTATTTAATCTTTTAATTTCCAAGCAGCTGACTAGTGACAGCAGAAAATGAACTTGGGTTGTCATGTTTTCTTAGGTCACAAAGTATTCTCACTTGGAAATGACAAAATAATTACAAATCAATGTGAAAAGATGGAAGAAGCTAAAGAAAAAAAAGTGATATAAGCATAAAAAGGTTTGAGAATCACTTCAGTGTAATACATGAAAAAAAAGTTCCAAGAAAAGCACAGAGAGAGAATAAAAGAAAACATTTGAGCTATTAAAAAAAGAATAAAAAGAAGAACAATATCAGACATTCAACATTGAACTATGAAATATGGCTCAGTCAACAATGCTCATGCTCAGCCGGTAAAAAATAATAGAGAAGAAAATTAGTCTTTGATCTGGTGCACTCCTAATGAGCCATTATTTACCATGCAAATGATTTTAAACAGAAATAAAATCATAGACAAGGTTCCTCGTTGGATTCCTTTTACTCCCAGATTTTTTTCAATTATTTAATTATCATGTATGCATCCTGGTACTTGGGCTTCGCCTTCTCTTATGAATAAAACTTCTTGATTACCTACCAAAAAAAATTATTTATATTAATCTTGATAAGCAGTGAAAATTTAGGTAAACATTCATTTTGTACTGATCATCAGAAAGCATCTTCAACCCCCAAAAATCCCCCCAATGCCTAAGTATATAATCAAACTGAAGGTCACAATGTTCTAACTAATGGTATGATATATTCTTTCAAGCATATTCCACCAACGATTATTGGCTGTAAGGGAGACACAGCGTTTAGCATACTACTTGAGAAGTTGAAATTATGTCCAAGAAAAAGTTTCAATAACTAGTTGAGTGGATTAGAGTCCAAAATCCATAATTATTTATATGATCCCAATCGATAAAATATACAACAAGACCCCAAACTTTGTCTCAGGATATACAAAATAAAACTTGCAACGGTAATATATCATATCTCATACCTGTACAAATGTAGAAACAGATAGAAGAGGTTTTTCACCAACTTTCTTATGCCGGCCCTGAAAATTTAATGAAACAAAAAAGAACATATTAGAAGCAAAATTATGAATGAATTCAAGCAATTTGGCAACTCAAACATATAGAAGATCCAATCTAGAAGATTTTTGGCAGTATATTTTTTCTTTTGTTAAAGAACCTGAAGCAGTGTTTCTTACATTAGCAAATGGTCAGGAAGCCAGAGCTGGATGCTTTTGCAAGCCTCACACAGAAAATAACACTGTTTAATGATACAGAAGATGATTGATATCAAGAGCCATCATCATCATCTTAGGAAGTGATCTTTCTTCATATAATTTGCCTATCTTGCTTAATATAAATTGACCCTAAAAGGTCAAACTTCATTAATAAAAAATCCTTAACTGGAAATACCCCCACTACCTTGAGACAATTATTCTCTTCCCTTGATAGTTTTCATTATCCTTTTCTGATTCTTGAATTGTAGGTATTCTTTTTTCTTTGTACTGATGTTACAAGAAAAGCTGTTTCATTCATTGCATTGTTTTGAAATGTAGAATTTTAATTTTCTTTTAGAATTAATAGGAAATTTTATTACCAAGAATAGGCATAGCCCAAGTACACAGGATGTATACAAAGGAAAAAATGTAGAATTTTAACTTGATGTGAGAAGGTATATTTTTACTAACTATTAATCCTTTCATATTTTCCATGAAATTGAAATACACTGGACATGCTATGAAAACCAATACGATTATACTCCACAAAGAAACTACAAGGAAAAATACCAGAAACTACGGAAGAAAAAAAAGGAATTCCTCAAAGCTTCTAAAGATGAAAAGGGAAATATATACCTGGATCAAAAGCATAGCAATAGCAAAAACAACTTTTGCTGCTTCAGTCAAAAAGTTGACGCTTATAGGACTAAACATGAATTTCCCATCCACCTTAGATATAAAAACTAATATAGGCTGCACAAAAAGGAAACAACAAAAAGAGCATAAGAGCCTATGAAAAAATTTAATTCAAAACGGCTAATGTAAGCTTAAGACAGTGTTTTTCACTTTTTGAGTACTTAAGATGAGATGATCTATGTTCCTAAATTTTATATATGAGATTCACAATGGTGATCATGAATTCCCATGATTGAGTCGCACAAAGCGAGCTGACAAGACAAAATTCAACATCAAAAGGGAATTATTTATGTAGGAAGACAATATTCATCACTTATCCACGTATTGGATCAACATAGTAGACAAGAATGACCCAATCACCTGCAGACCAACCAAGATGCAGTCACCGACAACCAAAAGGATGTTCAGGACACGCGATTTTGAGGAAACGTCAATTCTATGCCTGTCATATGCCCTCGACACAGTTTTGGAAGTTGGGGACAACAATTTTGAGTGGCAAACATGGCATTCTACCATCCCGTTCTGCATGCACTTGCCCTCTAGCCCAGAATTCCACACTGTTTTCAAAATTGATGAAATTAAAATGAGGTCCGAGTATAAATATTAAACAAAAAATAACAGAAAATCAATCAAAACCACCATTGCCAACAGAGAGTTTATGCTTGAGGTTTTTTTGTAGTTATAAAACCTTTTTATTTAGCTATAGAACTGGTTATTTAGACACATATGTGTATTGATGTGGGTTTATTCGAGTCTGCAAGCTTACATAAATGTCTATACATGATCCTCAATTTACACGTATCATATGAAAAGATATATGCATGCATATATGTCAACATTGGTGGGTATGAATGAGGAGATATACATGTCTCTATGTGTGCTCATGTATACCATAACATCATGCATCAATTATTATTATTATTATTATTTGCACAACGTGGAACCTCACTCAGGCAGGCCCTTTGGACCCGCCCCTGGGTAGTCAATCCTGGTTAGATGACACCACCCACCAAAACCATGTATCAGTAACCTAGCATAACTCGTAATGCATAATCAAATCCAGGATGTTTGAGTCTATAGCTCATCCCAAGCAGCCCTGTGACCGCTAGGTTGCATCCGGCCGGCTGGTAATCATGCATTATTATCATATATTTAGCATAAATGTCCAAAAATATGGAAAGACTGATATCGTAATACAAGGGAATTGAGCAATATATATGTTTGAGAGTTCTTGTGCAATATAAAAAACATCATTGACCAAGAAACATAATGCAATCATGAGAGCTTGCATACACGTATATGAATGATTTTTCTATCTGCACACACACATATACACTCCAAAAATGCCAAAGAAAATGCGCAGTAAATTTCAGCTACATGTGCTCTAATATATATATATATATATATATATGTATGTATATATATGTATGTATATATGTATGTATGTATATGTATGTATATATATGTATGTATGTATAAACAAATTGAGCACCACATTTATAAATGGCGTTATACATAGACAAGCATTACGTGTTCATGGTTAAGAGAAGCAAAACAAGCAAATTTTCATATCTGCCTGCAGAAACGCAAGCCAACATACATATACAATGAAATTTTCGGCAAAATTTAAGCTGTTCACCATGCACTTAGTACCTGAACCTAAAAGATACAAATTGTCAATTAACTTCCATCGACTCAATCAAAATTTGGAGCTGGCTTATTGAAATTTATTCAAAGCACACGCATACAAGCATAACTTGATTAAAAATACCTAACCATATAACCGAATCGACAATAATAAAAAGAAATGAATATGAGACAAACGGGAAAAAGAGAGACAAAAACACACCAAGTTAGATATAGTCAGAAACGCGCGCAATCCAAACCGGATCTTGAGTGTGTAACACAACAAGAGCTCAATCGAGAGACAGAAGCAGTGCAAAGTGAAATGGGTATGGTCGATCCGATTCCAAAAAGACAAAACAATTTCACAAAAAGAACTGGGAAAAGATTCTCAAAATGTCATCAAGAGTTGGGGGATGTTGGGTGGTAAAACGTCGCTGACACTTTACGGCTCTTTAATCTATAGTAAAGGAGAAGGGGAGGTTTTATGTTCTAATACCACAGGAAACCTCTCTCTCTCTCTCTCTATCCCTCCGGCAGGAATCACGATTCACTGCAATTTTTTTTATTTTTTCCACTTAAATAGTTTATACAATTCGAAGGGATGCATGCATATGAATTTAATGTTTTTTTTTTTATAGCTAAATCAAGTATTTAACGTTATAATGAGGGATAATATTAAATAATATTAAATATTTATCTTTTCTGGAATTGTAAAAAAATATTCTGGAAAAAATAAAAAATAAAAAATCCTAATCTGTAATTACCTAATCCAGAACAGAATGGACCCCATCAGGTGAAATTAATGGCAACTTTTTTATTATTTTATGGCAAATTGAGTAAGTCAGCCCAAGGATTAATTTAAGTTAATCTAATCAGCCCTCAGTAAAGAAAGAAAAATATTATTTAGATTTGTTTACTAGGATTAATTTAAGTTAATCTAATTACTGAGCCCCTCAGTTAAAAAAGGAAAATACTAAGGATGTGTTTGTTTTGGCTGAAAATATTTTCGGTAAAAATGTTTTTATCTCTAGGAAACGATAAATGGAAAAAGATTAGTGGGTCGATGGGAAAATCTTATGTTTGGGGTGCAAAATAACTTATCCCACTCTAAGATGTAAGTCATTTTCCACCCTTTTTTCATTCATTATTCTTTATTCAGATATAATAAGAAAAATATTATTTAGATATATTTACTTGTTTAAGTTAATATAATCATTGAGGCCCTCGGTCAAAAAAGGAAAATATTATTTAGGATCCGTTTAGATACATATCTCACCTCATCTTATCTTATTCCATCTAATTTCAATTAATAATCTTACTACTATTCACAAACTATCTCAATTCATCTCATCTCATTATCTAAACGGGTCTTAATCTCTGTTTGTTTCTAGTGAAAACATTTTCAAAAAAAATATTTTCATCTCTCAACTTTTTTGAAAATGAGAGAAAATAGAGATCAACCAAAAAGAATAAGCAAGTGGATATGAAAAGCTTGTGTTTGGATAGAAAATGACTTCCAGGCATAAGTCATTTTCCATCCCTATTGATGCATTATTCTCCAACCAGTTAATTTTTGCTCAAATAAAATATATGCCCAATCATAAATTGTCATGTGACAATTTTGTTTTTTAAAAAAAAAAAGACTTGTTAAAAAAATTTTATTGTAAAAATATAAAAATATGAAATTCATATATCATTATTAAAATATATTTCTTATTTATTAAAAGAATTTGATTAAATCATTTTTTAATAAAATAAAGCAACACGTGGCAATCTCTTATTGGATACGTGTTTTACATTTTGTTAGTAAATTACTATAATGGATATGTTATGAGGTTTTATTAGGAAAATTGATAGTTTTGATGAGAGTTAGTCATAGTGAATCCTTTACCAATAATAAGAAAGAACATAAATCATTATAATCAAAACCAAAATAAATGCAACCAAACATATTGGACACTTTTTCCTTTTAGTCAACCAATTTTGGAAACAAAATAAACTTAGAATAAAAAGGGAATGAGCTCCTAAACATACCCTTTAAATACTTAACATACCAACATAACACTCCACCAAACCACAAACTTCCTTTGTCGGTCGGATGTTTTGAATGACGTTAAGTAACCTCAACAAACATCATGCCATCTACATTGTCTACTTTTCTTCTTTAGATTGGTTGATGCTAGCAAGCAATTACCCACTTGGAAAGCTTATTGCATGCCGCATGGGGTAGGAGGGGAAGAAACGGAGCCATAATGAAGATAATTAAAATGACTAACTATTGAATTACTATCTCAGTTTGGACCATTTATCAAAAGAGAAATGATATTTACAGGCATAGAATATGTAAGTATTGTGTATTCGTTTGAAAAAAGTGAGCAAATATAAGACTTATATAAAATAATTAATTTTTTAATAGTAGACCCCACTCTTTTTCAAAAAGAGTAAACAACCATTGCACAACTCATAACTGTATTTAGCATTACTCAATCACATAACCAAACATTGTACTTCCTTTACAACTCTAAAAAGAGTCTAGATACTGCCAGCAAGTCATAAAAACTCAACATTTGCAAAGCTTAAACTCAAATCATCAACACTAACAACAATGATGCTAACCGAGATCTCCAACCAACATGAACTTCACAAATCAACCATTTATTTTCGGAAAATACTTTCAATAACTCATTAACATACTCATCTTCCAAATACCCAAAATAGTAGGAAAAGGTTGAACTTGGTAGAGCTTAAATCTTGATGCTTACAAGCTGGTTCTTATTCAACTCTCACTATTACTCTCGATTTCCTTAAGATTTTTGTTTTATGAGCCTTTGATTTTTGTGTGTTGTGGCTTGGACTTGTGTGTGCGTGAAGAGAGAAAACAGAGAATGGAAGGAAGATAACTCTCGGTTGCAGAACAGAAAAAGTGGAGAAGAAATGAGATGATGCTCGACTGAAGGAACCCACTACACCTCTTTCATTTCCAACTTCTTTGACAAGGTAGGAGATCAAAAGCATGGTGTGTTGTCATGCAAGATGAAGAAACTTAACAGAGCTAGTGTGCCAAGTAGGCATGTTCATCCGGGCCGGATTTTTTCCTGGCCCAGTTCATAACCGGGTTCCGACCCGGAACAAATCCAGGCCGGTACCGGCATAGAAAAATCCAAAATCCTGATTTACAACCCAGTACCTAGGGGTGTAAAAATTAATCGAAAAACCGGCTTGAACAGATTCGAGACCCATTTTCTTAGTCCCAAAATTGGCCGGTACCAGTCTGGTTTCGATCCTATGCTTTTTAGGACTGAATCGGACCGGTTCACTATATTATATATTTTAAATTAATGTTTTTACTATTATATATAAGATAATGTTATTATAATTTATAATATAAAATTTTAATTTTAAACATAAAAATTTATTTGATCATATACTTTAAACATAAAATATATATATTAATAACCTTTTATGGCTTAATAAATTCTCAACATATTCTTTTTGATAAATACATAATACATTAATAATACTAATATACATTAGTATATTAATTACATTTTATGCCCTAATACTAATATTGTTAAAATCAGAAAATTGAACCGAACCAGACAGGAACCGGTAAAACCGGAGGTACCAGTTTAAGAGGATAACCACTGCATAATCAATTTTTGAAATTGAAAAGTCAGTGCATATCGGTTCGGTTTTAAATTTTATTCAAAACCAGACCGGACCGGACCAATTACAGCCTTCCCGATACCCGATTTTTTTCTTTTCTTTTTTTCTTGCTTTAAATGTTTTGATTTTTTTTTTGGTTCATTTCTAGTAACTAAATGGACAGAAACTCAAAACAAAATTTCATATTATGTCCAATGAATCATCCATTTTATGATTTTTTTTTTTAACTCTCTTCTCACGTGGCTTTTTATTGGTAGTCAAGTAACATGTAGGTTTTGATTTAAAAATTAAATAAATAGAGTTTGAAATCTACATCAACATTTTTTTCATGAACAAATATTCATAACATATAGGTTTTGATTTTTAAAAAAAATCGAGTGCAACTTGGAACCCGGATTCCGAGTTTTTAAAAGTAAGTTTCAATCCAGGTTCCAGCCCGGGTTTGACCTGGGCTAACCAGGTCCAGGTTCCAACCCGGTTTTGAAACTCGAGTTCCGGGGTCGGAACCCGGATAAACAGCTAGTGCCAAGTGGTGAGGGATGGAGGTTACAAGGTGAAGCTCAGCTGGTGAGGTGGCAAGCTCCAAGTGCCACATGTCACTTTCGGTTTGGTTCACTTGGCGCTACATCATCACACAAAAAATTTGCTCTATAAATTTTTAAAAATTCCAATTACTAGAGCAATGATACCAACCATTTTGTCTAAATATGATTATAAGTACCTCAAATAATTTAACTAGTTTAATCCATGTCAGAATCCTAATTTCTTATTAGATGTCCCAAATTAATATGAAATCCTTTTTATCAAAGCTTTCTCTTGGGGTATGACACATTGTGCCAAAGGTTTCAAGCAAAGATGGAGATTTTCTTGGGCAAGGTCTTGTTCCAAATGAAAGAAACAAATGAAAAGGGGGAGAGTGAGTTCTAACCAAGTTCCAAACTGATTTAGTAGTGGAAAGACCATCTGAAGAGTGCTTCCACATTCTGGTGTTTGAACCAGGTTTAAGAGTGATGGCGCGTTGCCTGACTTCTTGGAGAAGAGAGTCACCAAGATTTGAAATTTTTCCCATTGTCAGCCACAAGGGGAACATCCTTGATCTACAAGGCAGGATTAGAAATGTTAAAACCCTTTTGAAAGAGGAAACCATTGCTAGGACAATTATCATACTAAAAACTATAGTCTCTTGAACAAATTTTCCATTAACTATCTTGGTGAATAACAAGTTGGAGTAAATCCACAATTCATGTAACCTCATGATTTCGCGTACATCTGTTATACTAAAAATCATCATCATGACATCACAATAATTCATTTTCCTAAAACTAATGATTTTCCCATAGCATGCATATTTAAAAATCCTAATTTAATTCTATAACCCGAAATCACTAATTTTCCCTTTGTAACTTTAACACTGTTGTTGGGGACGTGTTTCGCACCCTTGCTTATGGCCTCAATCAACCTACACCCAAGAGAGTTTGAGGACTCGGTGTATTCGGGGACATCTCTGATACTTAAGTCAGTGTCTCGGGTTATGTGGATATAAGGTAAATACAATGCTTAGAAAGGTTACCTTGAATAACCAGTTTCGGTTGTTTATATAGGTCAACATTTAGTTTATGAAGATCGTATAACTGCTTGATCTGCTCTGTTGATTTCATCAACGCTAAATATCATGTTTTTTGGATTCTAATCTTAGAAAGAGTTACCATAGTTGGTGTGCATCTTGGACGTTTATCGATTTAAGGAAGGTTCGTGAATACCCTTATGATGGCGCTAGTATTATGTTATTAATGTGGGTGGGCTTCAAATAATCTACTGGAGCCCTTATGGAGTCTCTCTATGTCTTCTCTCACCCATTGTTTATTACGCTTATAAAGAGGCATTTGTGGGCCTCTTCTAGACTTGATTGGCCCAACCTGAGGGGGAATATCCCTCATCCAGTTATCCCACTAATTCTTGTTATGCAAGTGTGGTAAGAATTTTATTCCATTTGCTTTGTCCTTATTCTCATCAACGCTTCTCTGCACCAGATATTCCCATGCTTGACGTTACATGTGCTGGTTCCATACCCACGTATCTTTGTACCACGAGGATCTCGGGATTTGCTTGTAATGCTCCTTTGCCACTCGCCAGTTTCCTTGTGGGAGTCATTCAACCATTTTCATCCCCCTATTTAAGGTCCCCATTCCCGATTTCTGTACACATTTTTTTAACTCTGCTCATCATAGATATTTTCTCTTCAACTACCTAGTTTTCCATCTCCCTATTCTTTATCTTGTATTTGATGTCACTTCCCATTTCCTTCTCGTGGGTCGCGTTCTTTCCACCCAATGGGGTCTCTTGGAAAAGCTAGGACCTCTACTCAGCATAGTCCTCCTTACTTTGATGGGTAAAGTTGCTCCTCGTCGATTGGACCGGCGGACTTGAGGGAAGTAAGGGACACTTATGGGGTCCCAAACACCATTGTCTTGGATGTTCCTAGGGCCTAACGAGGGGCCGTCAACTCAGAGGGACTTGCAGAGAAAGTTTCCCTATACATCAGTATGTTCTCCCATAGATTGCGGCTTCCTTTCTACCGTCATGTTCATGACTTCCTTGATTATTTGGGTGTGGCCCCCTCGCAGTTGTATCCTAATGCATGGAGGGTTTTGTTATTGTGCTATATGGTGTGGCGTAAGGTTTTGGAACCTATCGAAGATGAATACCCCGATTTGGCTGCTAAGGAGTTTGTATATACCCATAGGATTCATTTGCTAGATGGTAACGTAGCTTTCATTCATGATCTAGGTACCAAATCGTTTGCTTTGAAGCTCATTCTTTTAACCCTAAGAGGATGTTTGGTTATTATTTTCATCTCATCCCATCTCATTTCATATGATCTCATGTCATCTCATTTCCTTCCCAAACATCACTCAACACAAACACCTAGGGGCTTCTGGTTGCGTTCTACCCCTTGATGCTTACGAATGGTCTTCGTCTTCCATACTGTCGCCCTATCTGGGACATTCTCAACTTTCTAGGGTTGGTCCAGCACAACTCCATCCGAACGCCTAGCAGCTTCTGGTTGCCAGTTGAGTGATCTTCCGTAGAGTGCTACACTTCGGTTTAGAGGAATTCTCTGATTTAACAGCTCAGGAGTTTCTATCAGTGTATCGAGTGCTACATCTTGACGGGAGCTTGTGTAGCTTCCAGGCGTGCTCATCCAAGAAGTGCATTGCCAACTTGGAAAAAACGACACTCCCACATAAAAAAACTGGTCTCGGCGATTCATTCTTGTCTCCGACTCGAGATGGGAATACCCAGAGGGGGAGGATGTTCACAAGGAATTCCTAATCTAGGCCATTTGGTTGTATGTGTCCAATAGCAAGAGCTTGTCCATCACACTTAATAGGAGGGAGAAGGCCAGGCTGGCAATCATGTAGGCTTAGGTGGCGATCCACCCTCTTGACACCTAGACCGATGTGGTGTTGACCGAAGCCAACATCATGAGGTTCTTGTCCTCCCCCAACCATTTGTATGTGTTGGGTTGGGATTTCTTAAAGGACTCACCTTCGCCCCGGGGTCGGAAACATCATTCCAAGGCTGGCGATAAGGAGAAGTGGCGTTGGGTGGACCACAACAACATTGGTAGGGCATCCAGAAGCAGAGTTGGGGGTCTCGATCCCATCTTGTCCTTGGGGTGGAGGACGGTTTGGCTATGCTGAGATCCCAGCCTCCTCCTCTCGTTAAACCCCTGCACAGGAGGTGCAGCGCCCCCCGTTTGTGCCACTTATGGCCTCATCAACCTCGGGTTATGTTGTTGTTGAGAAGGAAGGTGACGACGATCTTCAGACGGCCTTCTTCAACGCCTTTACGAAACCCGCACCGCGTGGGCCTACATTAGAGGTAGAGTCGTTCCACTCATTCGAAGAAACACTCTCACTAGAGTACCTTGTTCTTCTCGTTCCTTCGATCACTGTGATGGAAGCGTTCTCTTCTCTTACCAGTTCCAAGCCTTTTGACCGAGAGGAGGCTAGGCCAAGTTCTTCCTTTGTCATGGAGTTGAGTGATGACCGCATATCTATCCCATTGCCTTCCTTCAGCCACTCCTCAGCACCAGAAGTTAGCTCTTACTTAGCTTTAGATGAAGTCATGCTGCAGCCTCCCTTTGCAAGTGAGTCAGGCTTTCCCAGGTGGAGGCCGCCCTCATGACCAAAGAAATGCCCATGACGACCAAGGAACCCTCCTTGGAGCCTGTTGCATTCAAGGAGTCGGTGTTGGTGGAGCTAGTGCTTGAGCCTACAGGAGCCAATGCTGTCGGCGAAGCACCAGAGGGTCATAGTGTAGGCCCCTCCTCTGAATCTATCCCGGGTGCATTTGGGCCTTCGTGGCAATTGGGAGGCATTGGACCGTCCACCTATGCTGGGTAGGAGAGGATTTAGACGACAAATTTAGGCTTCAAGAAGGCTCATGCCGAAGCGATTGACCGGGAGGCTTACAGGTTAAGGCCCGTCCTCGCCAAGGTATCTTTTTTTTGCACTTTGTTCAATCCTCCAAAACTTTCCTCCTCTTAATCATTGCTTGTGATGCAGGCTGCGTATCAACTTGTTGGTATGATTGTGGAGGAATATGGGGAGCTCGAGGAGGAAAACAGGGTGCTTCGCTCCCTAGCACTTCTTGCTCGCATGGAGGTTCGCAAGGCAAACTGGGAGGTCGAAGAGGTGACCCTTGAACGCATTCGCGGCTATTGTCCAGGCACTTCGAGTTGATTTGATCGGTTCATTGGCAGAAAGCCCTCGTAGAGCAACGTGAGGCCCAGGTCCGCTCCTTCAAAGCAAAGCTCGTTGTTGCAACCAATACAGTCCTCACCCGAGACATTAAAATCTCAGCCATGAAATCTAGCATAACATCAAGCCACACATAATGGGGAGCATTCATGTCCCAGATGAAGGGTGCCAAAGCTGTCCTAGATAAGGCCTGGGGATATGGCTACAAGGAGGGTCTCAAGTGGCTAAGAGACTATATGCAAGAGAACCTCGCGACTAATCTCGGCACTCTAAATCTGGCTTTCCTTGAGCCCAATCCCCGAGCCTTCACATTCTTTACGACCCACAAGAAGGACGTGATGTCACTTGCCTTCCTTGATGCCCCTCCGCCACCTTGATAGCAGCACTTATCTAGACATTTCTTCTTCTTCTTCTTCTTCTCTCTCTCTCTCTCTCTTCTTTTCTTTTTTTTTTGCGCCCTACAGGGCCTCTTGATGTAACGCGTGTATATATATATGTATATATATAAAGATTACATGAATTTTGTGCCTCTTGACTGTGTACTTTCTCTTATCTCTATGCATTTTCTTTTCCTTTGTCGGATTGGCCACTTGAGCAGAGCTTAAGATGCTTTGGTCCGACCACTTATTTGTAGTGAGTCAAAGGACTCAACTTATGGGTCACAAAAGTCAGCAAGTCGAGGGGTTTGTGTCTGACTACTCATTTGGGTAGAGCTTAGGATTATCTGGCCCGACCACTTCTTTGCAACGAATCAAGGGACTAGGCTTATTGTTCACGAAGTTCACCAAGTCGAGGGACTTGTGTCCGAGTGGCCATGTGGGCAGAGCCCGGGATGCGCTGGCCCGACCACTTCTTCCCGATGAATCGAGGGACTAGGTTTATGGGTCACAAAACTAGACAAGTTGAGGGACTTGTGTCCGACTTGCCATGTGGGCAGAGCTCAGGATGCTCTAGCCCAACCACTTCTTCATGGCAAGTAAAGGAACTCAGCTTATTGTTCACAAAGTTCGGCAAGTCGAGGGACTTGTGTCTGACTGGCCATGTGGGTAGGGCAAGTTGAGGGACTCGCCTTATTGTTCACGAAGTTTGGCGAGTTAAGGGACTCAATTTATGAGTCACGAAGTTTAGCAAGTCGAGGGACTTGTATCCAAGTGGCCATGTAGGCAGAGCTCGGGATGCTCTTGCCCGACCGCTTCTTCACGGTGAGTTAAGGGACTCGCCTAATTGTTCACAAAATTTGCCAAGTCAAGAAACTTGTGTTGGAGTGGCCATGTGGGCAGAGCTCGAGATGCTAGGGCCCGACCACTTCTTCGTGGAAAGTCAAGGAACACAACTTATCGTTCATGAAATTCGACAAGTCAAGGGACTTGTGTCTGACTAGCCATGTCGGGAGAGCTTCGAATGCTTTTGCTGTGGCGAGTCAAGAGACTTGGCTTATGGGTCAAGAAGTTTGGCAAGTCGAGGGACTTGTGTCCAAGTGGCTATGTGGGTAGAGCTCGAGATGCTTTGGCTCGACAACTTCGTTGCGATGAGTCAAGGAACTTGGCTTATCATTCATGAATTTCGGCAAGTTAAGGGACTTGTGTCCAACTGGCAATGTGAGTAAAGCTTAGGATGCTCTGGCCTGACAACTTCTTCGCAGCCAGTCAAGGGACTTGGCTTATGGGTCACGAAGTTAGGCAAGTCGAGGGACTTATGTCCTAGTGGCCATGTGGGTAGAACTTTAAGCCTGACCACTTCTTCCCAGCGAGTCAAGGGGCTCGGCTTATTGTTCAGGAAGTTCGGCAAGTCAAGGGACTTGTGTCTAACTGGCCATATGGGTAGAGCTCGGAATACTCTGGCTCGACCACTTCTTTGCGGCGAGTCATGGGACTCAACTTATGGGCCACGAAGGTTGGCAAGTTAAAGGACTTGTGTCTGACTAGTCATCTGGGCATAGCTCAGGATGCTCTGGCCCGACCACTTCTTCGTGGCAAGTCAATGGACTCGGCTTCCTGGCTTCCAACTCTGCCAAAGGCGAGTTGAAGTGAACATTCATACTTCTCTATTCATAAAACATGTTTGATACATTCATAGGTAAGCTTATGATTTCTCGGCAAAGTACTTCTTAAGGTGCTTAACATTCCATTAGTGGGACAGTCTGCGGCTCATGTCATCTTTGAGGCGGTAAGAGCCAGGCCTACCACTGGCTGTTTACCACGTATGACCCCTCCCACCATGGCCCTAACTTTCCTTCTTTCTTGGTGGTCACCCTGGTCTGTGTTAGCACTAGGTACCATACTTTAAAGGAGTGTGATCTAACCCATTTATTGAAGTATTGCTCCACCTTTCTCTTATTGTTTGCCGTTTGCATTGCAGCTTCTTGCCCTTTTTCTTCTAGGAGGTCCAGGTGTTCCTCTAATCTCTCGTCATTGAGGTTTGGGTCAAAGTGTTAGACTCGGTAAATGGCCATTCCTATTTCCATTAGGATCACCGCCTCGCTTCCGTATGTGAAGGCGAAAGGTGTCTCTCTGGTGGGGGTCTTGAGAGTCATTCGGTAGGCCCACAACACCCCAGGAACTCTTCAGCTCATCTTTCTTTCTAATCTTCTAACCTTTTCTTCAAGATGCCCAACAAATTTTTGTTTGCCACCTTGACTTGTCCGTTGGCTTGTGGATGTCACAGAGAGGAATATTTGACCTTGATTCCTAATTCAACAAACCATTCCTAATAGTGCGAGCAATTGAACTCCTGGCCATTGTTTGATTTGAAGCTTTGGAGGATACTGAATCGATAGACCACCGACTTCCACAAGAACCTTGTGATGACCTGGGCTGTGATGAACGTCAATGCCTTCTTTTCAACCCATTTCGTGAAGTAGTCGACCACCAAAACTAAGAACTTTACCCCCACCTTTGGCAATGGGAAACAACCCAATTAGGTCCAACCCCCATTGTGTGAAAGGCCATGGAGACATGATCGACCTTAGTTCCTTTGGTGGGCAGCAAGACACCGCAGCATGTTCTTGGTATTTTGGCATTTCTTCACTAAGCTTTCTGCATCTCAGAGGGAGTGGGGCCAATAGTACCTTGCCAGTGTTACTCTTGCTACCAATGCCCTTTCGCCCGAATGATTCCTTCATGTATTTCAGCCAATACATACTGGCTTCTTCTGGTGAGATGCACTTTAGGAGATGTTTGAGAAACCCCTTTTGTACATAATTCGTCCCAATAGCGTGAACCTCACAGCTCTGTTCCTGACCTTTCGTGCCTCCTCTTGGTCGTCTGGGACTTCGCCTTTATTAAGGAACTTTACAATGTCCACAACCCACTCGAGTGGTGCTAGAGAGATAACTGATACCTTAATCCTCTAGAGATTCAATCATATAACAAATATCCATGAACCTGTTAAGAATCATACAATCCAAACCCTAAATGTGGCCTCTCATTCCAACTTCATGATGTGAACTAATAACAATAAACCATTTTAATCATATATTGGATAATCATACAAGGAAATGATTATATCACATGGAAAGTATCATTATTTCAAGTATCAACATGCAACCAAATAACAAACAAGTTCACATGACATATACATAAAATATTCGAGTACAAATTAGAGATTTACTCATAAAATCCAACGTCCAATAAAATAAGCAAGCTGAAAAATATAGTAATAAAGTCATAAGAATCAATTCTTTCTAAACCCTAAACCATGCATTTGTGAGTGTTGTGCTCTCAACATATTTCCAAGAAATAATCCCCCAATGTTCAGACCTCCCTTCCTCAAGTCCGAAGCTTACACAACACAAAACCCTAACTCATAAAAATGCTAAAGTTATGGCCTCCTTTCCTCAAAACATCATGCTTATGAGCTTAAGGCAATGAAGTTGAGTCTATATCGTTTTAGAAGAAAACAAAAACCCTAATATAGTAGAGTGTGTGCATGGGTATGCTCATGTGGGAAACTTCACAAAAACTAAAACTATAATCTTCTTGGCCGTGGGTTCATGTGTGTGGGCAAGTGTTCATGGTGAACATAGTCAAGTCTGAAACTTGCTTCCTTTGGCCGTGTGTGTAGTGTAAGGAAAAAGAGTGTTCATGCTTCATACCTTATGTAGCTCCCTTTCTAGAAAGTATCCTCTCGCTTTTCTTTCACATAGAAAGGTGTTTAAAAGAAGTGAGTGTAATGTGTATAGTGTTTGGATAGAGAGAAAGTGATGGAAAGTAGAGAGAGTGTTGTGGCCAAAAACTTCAAGAGAAATCTCACCAAGTGACTAAAAAAATTTAGGGTTTCCAGCTCTTCCCTTTATATAGGCATTTGATCCTTCTTGGGCAAGCTAAACATCCTTGCATGGATGCTAATTGGTGTATCACCCATTAAGCCTCTTTCCCTTTCCCATCATTGGATTGTGTTGGAAACCAAATGCATCTTTTTGGACAAGTGGTGTGGCCTCCTTAAAACTGAAGCTCCACTTCCCTTTTTGCCCTTCATTTTGTGTCTTGGTTCATTGTATCTTGTGCCAAAATGGTCTTTCTTCAAACTAAGATCTTCCTCAATCCCCTACAAGTGTGCATGTGTGCCATGTGGCGGGTGAAGAGTGTGTGAGTGTGGTGGCCAAAAAGCTCATCTCCTTCCCAAAAAGATCTTTCTTCTACCAATGTCTTGGACATAGTGTGATTGGTCATTATCAGTGGCAATGCACAAGTCCCCTTGCCCTAGCCGTCCATCTCAAGTGTGCCCTTCACAATATTCTTCTAGAAGCTCCATAGGCATGTGGCTCTCCTTCTTCTATGTAGATTTCGCCCCTTCCCAAGACAAGACATCCTCCCTTTCCCTTTTTGCATGCATGACACATGGCAAAATGCAAAACACCTTTTCTCTACGATTTCCATACATGCCCTTTGGGCTTCCCTCAAGCTCCAACTTTCCATAGCCTTATCATTTCCCTTCTAGAAACCTCCATTTATTAGTGACAAGTGTCACAATACCTCTTCTTACAAGCAAGCCTTCTTGCATGCATGACACATGGCAAGAAGGTGGGTGATCCTCTATGGTAGGCTTGAAAGGCCAAACCCTAAACTCTCTCACCTTTCTTTCCTCAATTCAGTCCAAATTCATCAAGTCCTAGCTATAGGCTCCATTGGATGACATTTGGTGTCCAAGAATTTGGGTTGGGTGTGTGCCCTAGTTCTATTGGGTTTCAAAACCCTAATTCCCTTATAGAGGCCGAAACACTCATGGGCTTGGGATTTTCTCAAGGCCTTAGATGCCTAGTACTAAACCAAAATTCTGATTGGGTTACTCCACCTCTCTCTTGGCCCAAATTAACAATATTTAATAAAATGCATAAAAAGTTTAGCAAAAATCTTGGTCATCACAAAGTAGAGTTCCCGGTCAGTGATGAAGGTCATCTTCTCTTTGTTGTCAAGGCTCATTCGGATCTGGTTGTAGCTTGATTATGCATCCATGAAGCTTAGCAGTGGGTGGCCCGCAATCGAGTTGACTATCAAATCGATATGAGGCAAGGGAAAGCCTTGTTCAAGTCGGTGAAGTCAGCACACAACCTTTATTTTTCGCTCACCTTTTTTACAAGTATTACATTGGACAACCACTCAGGATAATGGGTCTCCTTGATAAATCGTACTACGAGGAGATGGTCTACTTCTTTAGTTATGGCCACGTACTTTTCTATGCTAAAGCTCCAACGTTTTTGTTTGATTTTCCTGACTGTGGGGCCCACACAAAGGTAACACCCTGCTCCTTCCTTTCTTCTGACGTAAGCAATTACGTCAGATGCGTCAGCCTGTTCACTCCCCTCTCTAAAGTAATGTGTATTTTTATATGGAAGATTCCTATCACTATCTAAATAAGGAATATTTTAAATAACTCAATTATAATATCTTTGAAGAGCTCCAAAAATATTATAATTGTAGGGAATCATTTTATATAAAATGATTCCAGTTATTTAAAAATTAGGTGATTTAAATAATGATGGAATCTTCATTTATTTAATAGTTTTACTCTTTTAGATATTTTAAGTAAGACTTCATCATTTTATAAATGATGAAAGAATATTATTTTAAATAATATTCTATCTTAATTCCTCTCAGTGCTTTTAAATAAGTTAGCTTTTACGTATTTTCAAATCAGTATTTAAGGGTCATCATGGACCATTTTATAGACTCCCAGATGTCGGGTTTTAGGATAAAACCCCAGCCCCTCTCTCTTTCTCCCTCATTTTTCCCCCAGCTCTCTCTCTCTCCTCTCTCCCTCTCGGCTTGCGACGTACGCAGCCCCCTCTCCCTCTCGTCCGAATGCTCCTCAGCCCAGCCCGGCGCCGCCGTGCGCCGGCTTGCCTCACCGCCCACACCACCGGCACCGCCTCCCTCCGGCGAGTCCAACCATGCCAGCCTTGCTCCCTCACGCTCGGCCCTCCTCCTCCCACGGCAGTGCAAGCCCGATCGGGCTTGATGGCTCCAGCGCCGCCGTGTGCCGTCCTCCAGTGCCACCACCTCTAGGGTAGCTTCCCCAGCCACCGACCGGCCTCCTCCAGTGATCTCGGCCTCCCTCTCCCCGCCGGTAGCCTCCATGCACGAGCTTAGGCTCTCCACCGCACGGGTTCACTGTGCGGCCTCCTAGCGCCGCCGTGCGCAGCCATCTCGGCCACCGGCCACCACCACGAGACTCTTGAGGTCTCCCCCTTCCTCCTCCAGCAAACCCACGGCCAATAGGCCTCTCCTCCACCTCTCGGTGTCTCCCGTAGTGGCGCACGGGTTTGCCCCAATCTGTCGCCGTCCGCCGCCACCCACGGCAAACGACCACCCTAGCCGGCATCCTTAGGCCACCACGAACCCAATGGTACCACCCACGGCCCCGATCTGCCACCCACCGCCCCATACTCTCTCGCACTCTCTCACGGCTTCTCCTCCCTCACAGTGCACGTCCAGCCACCGTAGACCACCTTGCCGACCACCACCGAGCCTCCACGGCTCCACTAGCAACCTTCCCTAGCCTAGCCCAAGCCTAAACCACCACTTTACGTGGTGGGTAATCACTGCACATGATGGACAGTCACTACGCGTGACTGACCGTCACTGTACACGGCAAGATCCGCCGTGATACGTTCATTGCCATCATCATCAAGGCCACCTTAGGCCCTTCCAAGACCACACCTAGCTATCCAAACACTTAAACAGTCACTGTACGCGGTGTAGCCACCCCGTACGCTCTTCCGACGTATTCGCTATGACGGTCAACGAGCGACGCATGGGTTATCCCGTCGATGGTATAATTCTCTATCCCTCGCTATTTATGTTAGATGCTAGCTAGTTGACTAGGTTGTGGACTGTGCTGCTAGTATTATAGGACTGTTGTGTGGTATGATGGTGATGTGATGGGCTGTGATGTGAAGTGTTGGGTGTATTGGGACGTGTGCTGTGGAGTATTGTGGACTGCGCTGTTGGTATTGTGGACTGTGCTGCGTAGTGTTGGGAACTGTGTTGTGAAGTGTGATTGTAGTGCATGTGCGGTAGTAGTGACGTGGTGTAGTGCTGTGAGTGGAGTACACGTAGGGTATACTCCATGTGGTGAGACGCTGCACCATATGGCATATGTGCCATAGCGGTGACGTGGCATGGTTCTGTGAGTAGAGTATATGCGGAGTATACTCTATGTGGTAAGTGCTGCACCGTATCGCGTGTATGCCATAACGGTGACGTGGCGTAATTCTGTGAATGGAGTACACGAGCAGTGTACTCTATGTTGTGAGACGATGCACCGTATGGCGTGTAGGCCATAGCGGTGATGTGGCGTAGTGTTGTGAAGGGAGTATATATGGAGTGTACTCCCTGAGGTGCAGCGATACACCGTATGGCGTGTCGCAAGGATGAGGATGGTTGCGTAGTTGTTAGGGAAAGAACTTGGTGTATGGTGTCGGGAACTATGGAACAGTGTCCCGAAATGGCTGTAGTCCAAGGCGACGGGTTTTGCCATGTGATTGGTTTATGGTCGGGAATAAGTGCGAAGTGGCTAAGAAGTATCAGAGCAGTGCAGCGGAAGCATGATTGGGCAACATCATGAAGTGACGTGGTCCATCATGGAGTTGCACTGTGATGACCTAAGATGTATGTAAGGTGATGTGACAAGGTCACGGTGTAGCTTGGGAACAGTCTCGAGCTATATGGCGTGACGTGAAGTATGGTTATGAACAGAGTCCCATATACTAAGTGTTGGGATGAACTGTCATGAGGTTCGGGTAGCACGGAGAGTCGTGCTAGCCGGGTATGAGAAGGTTGGTAACGGAGTATGGCGTTCGCCATACGAGTCCGTGACCAATGTATTAAATGATGATCTTAAGAGATAAAAGGGTAAAGTACGCGTGTTGTCTAGTTAGATGCATGTGCCAGATAGATTTACTGTATATAATGGTGGTCTGTCCTATGTATGATGACACGGTACCTAAGTCTCGGAGTGGCTTGGAGCCGTGTGATGTGTACGAATGGTCATGAGAAGTAGAGTGAGCTAAGATACATGAGAGTGATGATGAAGGTACTGTCTAAGAATGGGATGCATGACTTAGTCGGTCTAAGTCATGCATCAGAATGTGGTTAATAAGAAGAACAGGACAAAGGTCCTAGTGTTTAATCCTAAGGTGAATCATGAGTTCACCCTAGTGAGTAAGCACTCGGAGTAGAATGTTAAGGTTGAAGGAAGTAGAGACCGTAATGGGTCTCTAAGGGTTTTTTTATCATAGTAAGAAATGTGAAAGAACACGGTATAGAAGGAGAGTGTTCTCTAAGTAAAGCATAGCTCTATTTCTAGTCAGTTGCTTATGCACTAGATAGAGAATAACGTTAAGGTTATGTATGCATGTAGGTTGCCATCTGACACACGCATGAATGGACTGTACGGTATGAACGGACTGTATGGTATGAAAGTAGCATGGAGTCCAGGTAAGTGTTACGTTCATACTCTTCTAGAGTTTTCTAAAGATATGAAAAAGAAAAAGAAACGTTTTTTCTTTACGAAAGCTAAGAAAAGGAATGGTCTCCCTTTTCAAGGGCAGACATTTTTACGAAAAAAAAAGAAAGAAAAGTAACGCATTTAAAGTATAAGTATGTACGGCCCCCCTTTGGCAGCCCCTTTTCACGCACCCAAAAGTATTAAGTGTATGCATGTAAATGGATGACTATACGTAGTATCTATTGTATGTATTTTCAAAGAAAAGATGATGAACGAAAAGATGTTTTCGGGCTCTCGCCCCAAACGAACGTTTTCTCACGAAAAGAATGTTTTCCCACGAAAAGACGTTTTTCCATGAAAGCACGAACGAAATGAAAAGGAAAGGCATGCTCATGCACATGAAATGAATGAAAGCTGTGTCTCTCTAGAGCCGCCATGAATGAATGAACGTAAGAAAGAATGAAAGAAAGGCATGAGCATGCATAAATGTATGAAAATACGTAACGGCCACATGAAATGAATGAACGGGGTACCCAAATGAATGAATGGGTAGATTGCAATGCCGGACAGTAGTATCTGGTAGTGCACCCAGTGCTGCATCCCTGACGGAAAGGGATTCCAACCCGTGGCCACGGGCGAATCCATCGGCCCAAAAGGCCACTAACCCCAGCACACGGGGCGTAACAGTGTGCACTGGCCTATGAAAGCAATAAGAAAAGAATGTATGAATGCATGCACGCACGCACTCTTCAAGAAATGAAGGCAGTAACGGGGTAAAGTTTTACCAAAGAAAAACACGTTTTAAATACAAAAACCCCCGTCTACTGCCGTTTACGGAAAGAAAAAGTAACGTAAGAATGCACGGCACTCTTTAAGAAATGTAGGCACTGACGGGAGAAACGTTTTACGAAAAGAAAACCGATTTTTTTTAGAAGAAAAACCCCGTCAGTGATGTTTTCAAATGAAAGCACGTATGCATGTACGTATAGTATGTATGGAATGATGAATGCATGACTGAAAACCTATGTTTTTATATTTTAACGGTATGAAGTAATGCTTACTGAGTATTCGACTCATTTTAGTTTTTATGTGTGCCCCTCCCCCCACAGGAACTGAATGAGCAGTACGCTCAGGAGGGACACGGCCAAAAGAAGAAGGGCACGGAAGTCTAGGCATGATAGTTTTAAATGTAAGAAAGGTATTTTTATTTTAAAGATTTATATTTTCCACTGTTTTAAACCCCAAGCCTCTTTTATTGTAAAGGCAAAAATTTATTTTATAACGTAGAGTCTTGCACCCTAGGAAGGACATTGAAAGGTTTTAAACTAGACGGTAATTCCCATCGTATTTTTTTAAAATATTTTGTAAAAATACCCACCACGAGGACGGGCGTTACAGGTGATGCTTGATGATTGCGTTATCAATCCCAGACATTTCTTCATGACTCCATTCGAAAACATCCTAATGCTCGATAAGGAGTCGCTTCATGGCCTGCCTCAACTCGAGAGCCATTTTGGTCCTAACCTGTACGGTGTGCTCAGGCCTCTGGTCATCAATGGAAACCAGCTCTAAGGGTCCTTCACCATTAGGAAATTGGCCATCGTGACTGATTTTCTGGGGGCCTTCTCGGCTAGGATAGATAGGGTAATAGCTCCCATTGGCTGGATGATGTCCCTAGTGAAACCCTTGAGCGGCAATGGGGCTGGTTGCAGTCGGTCAAAACTTATTCCCATCCTAACAAAACCCTCCCAGAATAGTGTTTGGCAAGCTGTCGTTGTCAATCAAGACTCGCCGCGTCATGAAGTTGGCAACCTGCACGGTAACTACCAAGGCATCATCATGGGGGTGGAGGATGCCTCTTCGTCTTTCTCATTGATTGTTATGATGGCTCACCCCGTGTGTCTCCTGGTGGTAGCGGCGACCCTCCCCGTCGTGAACACTTCCTTGTACCAAGCTCTACGGCTGTCAAAGCTCGAAGGGTTTCCTCGCCATTGATAAAGCCATCGGCTCGGTCCATGAACTCTCTCAGCGTCGGGGTGGTCTTTCATGCTATTTCGGTCATGAAAGGGTTCTGTAGCCAAATCCCTGCCAGTAGGGCCGACAGGGTGATCTTTTCATCTTGGTCATACGCTCTCGATTAAATCAAGAGAGGTATGATTTAAGATTCTTGTCATCACATTGTTTTACCATTTGGAGGTAGGTGGCCAGGCGCCTCATCTTTCGGCTTGCCATAAACTGCATTAGAAAGAGACAGGCCAGCTCACTGAAGCTGTCAATGGACCCCACTGGTAGGGATTTGAACTAGGCTCTCGCTGCCCCCTTTAGCGTTAGAGGCAAGGTTTGGCACGCTACCAACACCCACAACTTCCACTCCCCAAAGTGGTCAAAATTATCTCAGCAAAGAAACTAAAGTGGAGGAACTAATCAACAAGGAAACAAAGTAGTGGAAGATCAATACCATCAAAGAAATACTCTCACAAGAGGAGGCAAAAAAATTAATCAAATTCCCTTAAGTAGAGGCAACCAAATGGATAAACTAGTGTGGAGAGGTACACCTAATGGACTATTCACAGTAAGAAATGCTTACTTCATGCAAGGTGAAATACAAGAAAGAACTAAAGGACAATGCTCTCGCAACTCACAACAAAATGAAGACAACTGAACATGTTTTATGGAATTGCATCTCAACCTCTGATAAACCGCCCCCCCCCCCCAACAACAAAAAATTTCATATAGAGAGCATGCCTTGACATACTTCCAACAAAAGTCAACCTGTGCAAGAGGAAAGTGATAATAGATCAAAGATGCCCATGAGCTAGAGACAACTGAACATGTTTTATGGAATTGCATCTCAGCCTCTGATAAACTAGGCCAATGTTCAAGAAGAATTTAGAAAAGTAGAGTCTCATACATCAGCTTTAAGGCTCTGATACAAGATATGTTCAACAAGTTGGATAGAGAAGAATTGGAAGAACTAATTTTGATTTTCTCGAATTTGTGGAGGAGAACGAATGAATATATTTTTAAAAACATATTAATTGACTCAAAGTCAGTGATATCCAGGGTAAACTAGATGAAACAAGAACTAGCAAGTATACATCTCAGGTCCATTGTCCAAACTGAATACACCAACAGAAGGAATGTCAGATGGGATTGTCCACCACCAATATTTTGTAAAATAAACTCAGATGTGGAAATTGATAAAAACCAACTCAAACTGAGAATTTGAATTGTTGTCAGAGATGAGTAAGGTAATTTTCTAGCCACAATGAGAAAATTCAATAATTATACTCCTAATCCAACAATAGCAGAGGCAAAAGGGGCTTAGATAGCAGCAGAGTTTGGATTGCATTTGGGGATGAAAAGAGTAGTGCTTGAGGGAGATTCTAAGAGGGTTGTCTTGGCCATTCAGAAACAAGAACAAGATAAAAGCTATTTTGGAATGATCATTGAAGAAATCAAAGACAATTTAGCATATTTTGATGTTTGTATAACTAAACACATATATAGAGAAGGTAATGTAGTTGCACATAATCTTAGTAAACATTCTTTACTTGTAACAGACTGTATAGTGGATTTGGAGGAAACTCCCCACTATCTTCAATGTAATTTCTAAATCAGTGAGTGAATGAATGAATGAATGGGATCTATATTCAAAAAAAGAAAAAAAAAGTAGTACTCTCTCTGTACAAGCTTCTTAGTTTTGTAAACACAAACAATAATGCCAAGGAGTTCCTTACTTGTCTATACCGTCGGGAAACGCATGTGTCCTTGCCCTCATTAGGAAATTTACCTAGCAAATACGACAAGTACGTAATAGATTGGAAAGAAGCGATCGAGTTCGATCCCTTATGTGTTCTATTTTGTCCTTACATTGTTTTGTTTTGTCTTCTGGATGAAGGCATTTCTGCAATATATGCACGTGATGATGATGTCCTCCTATCCTCTTCTAGCCACACACCCTAATAGAAAAAAACATATATATAGACGACCGACAATTTGATTTTTATTTGGACACCGACAAATTCTCCAGCCCATGTTTCACACTTTTGCTGCTACAATTTTACGTAAAGTTGGTCACAATACTCTCTCACATGGGACGGGAGTCGCATCTTTTTCGAAAAGTCACATCTTACACACTTTTATAAAGAACTAGTAAGAGGTTACATATAAAGCACGTGTCTGGTGGGGACTATAGAGATTATTCCAAATTTGAAAACAATGATGTTTTCAAAACACCACGAGAGGCGATTCTCGCACTTCAGGTGAGCAGAGAGTCTTCACACCCAGGGTGAGCAAAGATTGCTAGAATCTTGGGGCAAGTGAAGAGTGCTCGAACCACAGCGCGAGACAATATTACCATTTATCTGAGCGAGTAAAGAGTGATCGTATCCTAAGCGGGCAAAAAAAACCGCCCCGACTATAAGTACACTTCTACAAGACCCTTAGAATACAGGATGGCATGTTGCAAGTTTCTTCATCACCTCTCTTTCCTAGAGGACCCTATGTATACGTAGAAGATCTATCCAATACATCAAAAGACGGAGCTCTATCTATTGATCCTTCCTGATAAGACCCAGAATCAAGGCCGTATTCATGTGGTTTGGTTGCGCATATGTCATTTTCCATAATAAATATCGTAACAAGATGACTTTTATGGGCTATTTGAGAAACCTAGAAACTTCTTCATTCAGTAGTTTGTAAAATAATTCTTTATTTGTTTTTAATTAATGGACTAAGGCCCTTCAAATAAAGCTTAGAATCGGAAGAAACTCAAAATGAAATAACTGAAGTAAAAGAACCTGAGAACATGAACCCTAAACTTGAAACGCAGGTAAACTTACGAGATAGATGGAACTAAGATAAGTTTTGTTTTCAGTCAGTTTTAAAACTTTTCAATTTCTTATAATAAAAATAATAACAATAAATAAAGAAAACTGTTGAGGACGTGTTTCACTGCTACGCACTCCCGATCTACTGCAACCAAAGAGTAATAGGGCTTGGGGGCTTGAAGAGGGCCCCTCCAATGCCTAAGTCAGTAATGATATGAGTAGTCTTTGAGCCAATTGTTCGAGAGAGTTTTATTAGCATACCTGGCTCCTTTAAATAGAGGGCTTGTCTTCTTAAGATCACTATTTGAAATTTGAATCTCGGTTCCTTCGGTCTATCCACTTATTTTGAATGAGTGAATATCCTAACAGTCCAGGTATAAATGGGTGGGCGTTCCCCTTAACGAATTGACTTGAGCCCTATTGGGTCAGAGGGGTGTTTAGGTCTTGAGTGATTTGTTGGGCCCGCATGGCCCAGGCCTAAGGTGGCACCTCGCGAGCCCTTATGGTGGTATTAAAGCCTTTCTAGTTACCCCGTGAAACTTCATCGTGTGCCATGCGATGGGGCTTTTTAAAGCATGAGGTGTTGGCCCAAAGACCCCTCTAGTTACCCCGCAATTCCCTGCCACACGCAATTCGGTTTTAGGGAGACGTTTGGGGTTCTGCTTCATTATTCCCCCAGGATGTTTGTCAAAATCCGATACACATTCCCCTTTATCAATAGCCGCTAGTATTTATTGTTCCTCGCTATTTGTTTTTCTTTTCCCTCACTTTCTATCTTCCTGCGCAAGCTTCGTGTTCTCTTGCATCCAAAACCCTTCTAGCTTTCTCCTCCTTTTTCCTGCATTACTTTCCTCTGTTCTCGGCTTTTCCATGGCTTCCGACAAGGACAAGGTGCAAGCCCCTCTCGGGGTGGTGGTTCTTCGCAACCCCGCAAGCCTTCTACCCATCGCGAAGGTACCGCAACTAACCCTAGTGCTGAAGGAGATGTTTCCCATTCATCTTCAAGGGCCATCTCTGGGTTTCCAACCTTTCACATCGCAAACTGGATGGTGCAAGGGATCATTTCAATATCCCCAATTCGGTGGGGCTGTCGCTACCCGGCCAACGGTAGGGAGCCATTGAAATTAGAGGTATGGCCATCTCTCTTGTCCTTTATTTGGCTATGTTTTTAAAGGGGCTCTGTCTACTCTTCGTACGATTTGTTTGTGACGTCTTAGGTCTTGCGTCGGCCCAATTTGTGCCTAATGCCTGGCGTATTTTGATAGCCTACTGTGTTCTGTGGCAGCGAGTCTTGGAGCCCATTGGTGATGATTATCCCGACCTTACCGCTCAAGAATTCTTCTCCCTTCATGGGTTTAGGCGTTTAAATGGAAATCTATGTAGCTTTAGATCTTGTAGCAAACTGGTGCAACTTGAGGTTAAATATTCCCACGCCAAGGACTAGTCGAAGAAATTTTTCTTTGTTTCGGGAAGGGAGTTGGAATTTCCGATGGATGAAGCCTCACATCGGGAATTCCCCATTCAAGCATCTTGGTCACCCGTTCCTGACGAATGTGACCTTGAGGTTTTGTTGTCTCTCCGAGAGGATGCACGCATATGCTTGGCTCAATCTTGGGCGATGGCTAACCTTAGGTCCACTTGGCCTGATGCCCTTTTGATGCCTACCAACATTGATAGATTCTTTATGGTACCCAGTCGGGCCCATGTGCTTGGTCGCGAAATTCTTGGTGCCCCTTCGCTAGCTGGAAACTTAAAAAGGAGACCACCTCTGGAGGTGGGGGGAAAGAAAAAGAAAGCTCGTCTCGTGGTGAAGTCGTCGGAGGTGTCCAGCTCTTCCAAGGGTGTTCCACCTCCCCTTCCAGCGAGCAAAGGGGAGGAGTCGAGGGACCCTCCAGTACCCTGGTCCAATTCGTTTGATGACAACATGGACCAGGCAAACACCGAGCTGGACTTCATTCTGGAAGCTGAAGAGGCCCTGAGGTCAGAGGCTCATTCTTTAAAAAAGGCCGAGCAGTCAATCCCGAAGATGCCCCTCCTCAGGAGGAGGATGATCTTATCTTTGTATAGAACCCAGACTTTCTCAATGCACCTCCCGTGGGCAACCTTCCTTCCTTACTAGATGAGTTTGGCAACTCGTTTCATCCTGGAGATATTGGTGAGCTGTCTTTTGCTGCCTCGACAACTCCGAGTGGGGACACTCTTGAGTTGCCCTTTGTCTTCACAAACCTATCTTTTGCTAGCAGGAGCAGGGTGTCGATTCCTTCCTTGCCCCTTAGCACTTCCCTGAAAGGGTGTGGGGAACCTTCTCCAACATTTCCTATCTGCAATCATCAAACTAGCCCTCCCAGCGAGTCTCCATTACAGAAGGGTGTTGTCGCTCTCCAAGTTGACCAAACAGCTGGGACATCAAGTCAGGTGACTAGCGACCCATCATCTCCCACTACTCAGGAGTTGTTAACCCTGGAGGATGCTGCTGGGGTCTCCTTTCAGATTCCAAGTGCTAGGTGTGGTGCTTCCTCTTCTTGGCCTGACGACTCTTTCAAGCCTTCGGATCGCACTGTGACGAGGCATTCCACTCCACGGTCCTCAACTTACGCATCATCATTTTGCAGTGAGTTTCATTCTCCTTTTAGTTTAACTTTTCACTAGGCAGTTATTTTGTTTGTCCTAAGTGGGTTTTTGCAGGGAGTTGACAACTTGGCTACTGTTCTGGTGGAAGACCGTATGGAGCTCGAGGAGGAAAATGACTCCATGTGCTCATTCATTGGTAAAGCCCATGAGGCTGTTGTCTCTGCCTGGGTGGAGAAAGAAAAGCTAGCTGGGGAGCTTTCCCCAACTGATGCTACCTTTCGGGATTAGATTGCCTATCTCCAATCCCAGTTGGTGAGCGCACTGGGAGAAGCTATGCTGCACAAGGCTAACGCCACTAATAGGGAGGCTAAACGAGACAGCCTAGCCACCTACCTAAGTGATGTGGAAAAAGAAGCGGAGGAATTGTGGGTGGCAAAAGTTGAATATTACGCGCATGGCTGCCTTCAGGGTGAGAAAGCTAAGGCAGAGCAAGATTTGGCTGTCGATAAGAACTCTCTTAAGGAGCAAGATCGCCATTCCTGCATGTTGAATAAGAGCTGGGAGACTTGCAAGACCAATTTGGCTGCCTCTGAATTGAAAGTATCCGAGATGAATCAGGAGCTCGGGCACTCGCAGGAGCATATTAATCACCTTATTCCTCAAATTAACTTTTCCCACACAATCCGACACCGTGGTTTTGGCCTTGGTTTCAAGCTCGGGATTAAGCAACTGCGGGAGCTTCTACTTGCACATCCTGGGACAAATCTTCGTAACTTCAAGTGGAGAGAGATAAGAGCTAGTCCTGCCGCCTACCATTACTTTGATTTTATCGGGTGAGATGTTATCTAGATGCCTTCCCCCCTCCTCATCTCCCTTGATGTTTTAATTTAGCACTTCTTGATTTTATTAAATTTCGAGCAAACTGCCCCTTAGTAATTGTAATTTTGAACCACAACTTATTTTAAGTAAGATGAATGTTTGCAACCGAAGATTTTTTACCTTCGTTTTGTTCTTAAGGATGACTCTAATTGATTTATGGAGTGTGAACGTAACTAGTTCTAGTCTTAGTCATGTGGACTTCAGTTAAACAAGAACAAAGAAACCACAAGTAAAGACAAAATTAACTTATCTGAAATTCAATAGTGTGGTCTGGCGAGTGGCGGGGGAGTTCCTTAACCATGTAACCTTGGCAAGAAGGTGTAGCAATAGAGTTGCTCAACCGTGTAACCTTGGCGAGTGGAGTGTAGCGGGAGAATTGCTCAACCACTTAACTTTGGCGAGAAGGTGAGCGGGAGAGTTGCTTGACCGCGTAACCTTGATGAATGGAGTGAAGCGAGAGATTTGCTAGACCACTTTAATTTGGCAAGAATGTGTGGCGGGAGAGTTGCTCGACCGCGTAATCTTGGCGAGTGGAGTGTGGCGAGAGAGTTGCTCAACCACATAACCCTAGTGAGTGGAGTGTAGTGGGAGAGTTGTTCGGCCACTTAACTCTAGCGAGTCATGCTCCGATGGTTCTAAACTGTCAAGATAACAAAAACAAGGTAGGGGCTTGGCTGCCAAGTGATGATGTAGTGGTATCTCAAAGGGAAGTGGTGAATAGAAGGGTGTTGCCAAGTGGTGGTGGTTTGATGCCATCAATTTTGTGTTATTTTTTGCGGGAAAAATTTTGGCCAATTTCTTATAATGAATCTGAGGGTCTCATGGAGATTGGATGGTGATAGAGGTGGCATCAGGGTGTGGGTCATTTGAGAGTAGAAAATCAAACCAAATTCCAAGGCATTCGGTTTCCATCCAACTAGTGTTTAGGTGTAGTTTTTTTTTTTTTTGGTTTGGTTCTTGGGATAAGAAGGAAAATGTATGATTTGATTTCAGTTTTTGAAACTTTTCTTGATGAAAAAGACTAAGAGATGTCAAGCATGCTTAAGGGTTAGTTTAATCATGATTAAGGTCTTGAGCCATGTTTAAGTATTAGGATGAACTTGTTTAACCTAAGCCTAAGTTTTAATTTATCCCTAAGGTTATAATTTCTATTGGCACTTGATGTATTTGAGTGCGCATGCATCCATAGAGGTGGAGTAGTTGAAATCACATCTAGACCCCAAGGAATTTCATGCCACGGGTTGAATGGGTTTAGCATAGTTTCACTTTGAATTTTTCAATTCTAAAAGCATAGATGCTTTTAGAATATGGAAAATATGGGGTTTGTGATGAATGGCTAAATTTGGGACTTATTTGCAAATAGTAAAAATTTAGGGCCTTAGTGGCAATTTTTGAAAGTTTCGGGATATTTTTGCAAATAACAATTCTTGAACTCTATTGATTATGAACATATTCCTTGGTAGTTCAAATTCTAACTTAGTACAATTTTGATTACAACCGCTACGATTTTTTCAAATTTAGACAGTTTATAAGTTGGCTTCTAACTTACACCTTGACAAGTTATTTATGATTTATTGATAAATGCTACATTCATATTATAATTGTCATTTTGGGCATGAACCACCATGTTATATGATACATTGAGTACATGACTACTTGCTTACATGACATATGAAATTTTCACCATTTTAGCATATTGCATATAAATGTCATTTTCACATGAGGGCTTGCTACATATGCACATGTCATGAACTACATTTTTTAAGCATAGCATGAAAATAGTTTTTTGTCATGGCCCCAAAGGCTAGGATGAGAAATTATTCTAGCAGAACTCCTCTGTCCATTCTAGTGTGAGTAAAAATGGAGTGGTAACCCCTAGGTTGACGAAAAACAGTCAAGGAATTTTAAATGGGCTCTTTTTAAAGAACGCTGGAGTGAAGTCAAATGTTATGATATCTAAGATTGGTGGGTATACATGTTATGATGTTATGTTAGGTTACCAATGCATTGAGAATGAGTCTATAGACAGCGTAGTTTTACCATAAGTTGTACTAAGGTCACCAGCAGGTACTCATAGTGCATATGGGGAACTACAACGATACCATACATTATGATATCAATGTTATGATAAAGGTGACTTTCTCTAAATGATGAAACACTATGATGAAATGTTATGTTTTTGGCAGTTGAAGTGAAAAATTGTTCTCTAGAAGAAAAAGTGTCTCAATTTTTCTGAAAATATTGAGAAATCTGGATGGGAGACATATACTGATTTTTTGCATTGCATGCATTTCATATTTATCATTCATCATGCATACTTTAGCTTTGTGCACGTTGGTTGTCTAACTTTATGAGATTTCAAGTAAATCTCACCCCTTGGGGACCTACTATGATTCCATTCGAAATGATAGAAGTTGTGTCAAGACCCGACGAGGACGAACCAGATGGACCAATGGATTTGACTGATTGAAGAGCAGTCGGATCTCGACAAAAGATTAGACCTCATTTTGATGTTTATAGCCTTAACCCTTCGTGCATCAGAACGCATGAAGCAGTTGATTTAGCCATGGAGTCTTATTATCAAAAATAATTGTACTAAGATTATACTACCTTCCGATTTGAACTTATTACAGTTATCAGTGAAATTTGGATTTTTTTAGTTTATTCTGGCATAAGTACTTCTAAGTCACTCATTTTTCGCTGCGATTATTATATTATGTTAGATACATTGTATATTAACTATCACGAATGAAGGTATGTAACCTTGTGCTACATGTCCTGATGCTTTAAATCTCCTTCCATCCCAAGAGGAGGGGGGCATCACACCACACCTTGATGCCCTGCCTCCTAATAGTACTCTGGGAGTAACTGGTGGGCAAACCCCCATTCTTGTCACAAACCTTTGGGGCGACCCTGAGCTAATTCCTTCTCCTTTAAACATTCTCCCCTTTCGGCACATCATAAAGGCCATCAGATTGTGGTGTTCACAGTCTAATTAGCTTCTCCTTATTAAAGGATGCCATAGATTTTCTCAAAGACTTGAGTCATCTATGTTTCAATGTTAAAAGGTATGCAGTTGGCCTATGTTGCCTACACCCCCACCATGAGCATCATTAAAAATGCATTCCCTAAGTCCTCAAACAATCCAATTGATTGGGGTGGAAGATTTCGAAATCATATGTAGGCTGATCCACTTAGGGTAAGGGGAAAGGCTTGACACACAATCTAGTCATGTATATTATGAAGAACAATATGGGACAATATATATATATATATATATATATATATATATATATATATATATATATATCTTGATATGCTCCATTGTATCTTTCGATCCGTCAAACTTGTCTCTTTATGGAACTTCAATATTCGGTGGCAAGAGGTTGAGCCATAAACGGGATGTGAGTATCCTAAAATAATCATTTCCACAACACCTATCTTCTATTTTATCTTAATTAGTTGCCATCTCTAGCTTTCAATAGGGCCCGAAGATGGTCTATTCTGATCAAAGTTGTCTTGTGATCTTTCAATGTGGTGTTCCCTTTTATCATCATACCCTATGGCTTTTTTGTTATCTGTCTGTTCTTCCTTTGTCAACCTCTCTTTCCAAGCCTTTTCCAGAGCTTAGTTTGGTATACCCTGGTCGAAACTTTGGATAAAATATTAGGGCATTTTCCCTGTTTTATATAAATTTATTTTAATGTGAATTTCACAAATATAGTTTCTATTGAATTTTAATAATGCTTTTCAATGAAAAGTAACTCAAACAAACAACAGTCCTTGATGCCCATCCATTTGATGTAGATAATTAGATGACCAGGAATTAATTATAAGGACCATATATGCATCCTCATTACTGTTTATGCATTAACGGTATCTGATCTTTATTTTCTGGAGTGACATGATAGACTAAACATAGATTAAATTAATTCTGAACAGTAAAATAGTTACATTTTTTAATACATATATGTATTCTTGGCCGAATGCAATGCTAGATTCGGCATGAGCTCAGTTTGAATTCTATGATCTATTGTGTTTTTTGAATGCCATCTAATATGTATTTCTGAAATTTATATTTCAGTAGTTCAACCTCTTTTAGACTCGAGTTCGTCTCTTTAGTACTGGTCACTCATATGCCATAATATCTTTTGTATAACTCTTTTTAATGTTATACATGTTGTGCTAGCTACACTACAACACAATTGAGTTTTTGTAATGGTTTTAAATTTGTGACAGTCCTAAAATCATCACCAGAAATCCTTTTCTATGATGGTTGAAGGAAACCATCACTAAAGGTAGACGAGAAATGGTTGTACGTTCAAGCTATAATAATGTTTCGTTCGAACGTAACTCAAATGATGTCGTTTTGGAATGAGTACATGTGAACGTATAAAATGTTACGTTCGAACGATTCATGTATGTTCGAACATTAAGCCCACTTACATGCGAACGTATAAGTTATTCATTCGAATGTTAGAATGTGTAGACTATTCGTTCAAACATTTTGTCTTATAGTTCAAACGATTTAATTATGTCCTAACGATCGTCATTAAAGTTCGAACATGAGTTGTTTTAAAATTAAACACGGAATTTTAAATTAAAAAAGATTGAGAATTGGAATATATATATATATTTATATAAAACTAGATATATTCAATAATATTGTTCATTGCATAAAGTATAGAAAAAGAAATATATTAAAATATAAATACAAAATAAGATAAAAGTGCAGCAAAGCACATAACGAGTTGTTTACAAATGTATGAAATTTCTCAGTCAATGTATTGACCTTTTCATTTAGGATATCTAAAATATGACCAACCTCGATGAAACTCTGTTGTACTGACGTGACCTATCAGTCGACGTGCACAGTAGTATCTAAGACCATCACATCGACCCAAGCAGGATGTGCATCATCTGTAGATGTACCCATCAGCTGCTGACAAGTACTCCCAATATGGGGAACAACAACAGCCCCAGTGCTCTGATGATGTGAGGTCATGTCTAGGGGGTTCTTCTACTTAGTCAACCATTCATCTGCTTGGGGTGGCACTCTTCGCTCCAATAATAGCTAAGTAATGATTAGCCCATATGGTAGCTTATCAGTGGAGATAATACTCACCTCATAACGGATCCTCTCAAATATCCATAGTGATAAGTCGATGGGCTATCCATGTGCTACTCGTAGGAGGAACTATGCACGAGTCCGACTGAAGGTGGCCTTATGTACCACAAGATCCACATTTGTTGCAACTATGAGATGCAACATGTAGAAAAATGGCAGCAACAATGTTTGGGAGAATGTGTTCTTTTTATCGAATGGCGTGCAGTATCTCTAGGTGAGAATGAAGAAATCCTCATCGCAGCCATCATCTTGAGGCTAATTTGTCCCCTCGCCCTCCAACTGGTCTACATCTCTGGCCATAGACTGGACTGGGCCAGTGGATGATGCAAATGTGTCTAAATCTAGTGCGTCATCAGCCTGAGCATCCATTATAGTCGATGCCTCAGATACGTGACAAGCCTCAAGTAGCTTGGTGATGACATCCACCGAAACCTTGAACAGGACACCGCGTACAATTACGGTGAGAGATGATGCATCTTGAGGCATGGACAAAATCTCCATGTAAACTCGCCAACCATGGAGGGGTATATCCTCCCCCTCAGTGCGTAGATGTTGGTCCAACCTCTAGAAATAAAGACAAACTCAGACTCTTCTCCTCCCATGTTAGCTCGTCGAACTCATTGATATACACTTCACGTTCAGCCATAATAGTTCTACAGCCTATCTGAGAAGTGTTCTAGGTTTCTTCCCTACCCCGTTTCCTAGTTGTCAAAGGATGAACCATATTTTACAAAAAGAAAAAACATAAGTATACATACATATATATAAAGGGAAACAAATTAAAACTGTTATGAAATACCTCCGAACGTATAACTTAACATTTGAATGTAAAATGATAACCTTCGAACATGTAGGTAATCATGTACGAATGTTAGGAGTCAAAAGACCCACGAAACATTACATTTGAACATTTCATGTAAAAATGTTTGAACGTGCTAATTTTGCAACTCTCTAAAACATTTTGCAACTTTTGTCATCTAATTTTGCAACTCTCTAAAACATTTTCATGAGATGATACTATTTATAGTATAATATGATACAATTTGCATGGTTTTAATTTTATGAAATTATTATTTCTAATTAGTACATTCGAGTGTAAACAAAGAATGTTTGAACCTGCCTGTCAATGCCTTAATTTGCACAACAGACCAGAAGGGAGGAAAGTATTATCCCAGACCCATGATTGTGATTCGAGCGTCGATACAGTGGTCTTCGCATTCATCCATAAAATAAATAATAAATAAACAAATAAGAATAAATAAAGACAAACACAAAGATTTATGTAGTTCGACATAAAAGCCTATGTTCATGGGTTATTTTGGGATAAAATTCACTATGATTGATGATTTTACAATCTCTTATGGCCTCACATTTCGTTCAATACAATGGAATAATTTAGTCTAGGCATGAAGAAGTCATGCCCTCCCTGTCGAGAATCCCCCCTTCATTTGTAGAGATCTCCTCTTTTTATAGAGATCTGTTTTCTTCCTTGGAGTGATAGAGTCCAACTTGCCTTGTGAAACATTTTCTTTTTAAGAGTCTAAGCCAACTTCTTTTGGTTTATCTCTTCCTTGTCATATCTCTTCCATGCCTTATCTATTGGCTTTATCTCTTCCTTTATTATTATTGATAGGTTTTCAAAGACTTGGACCCAGTCAATTTAGTCCCTAACAGATGCTAGTGATTCTTAAGGTCGACTTTTTTTTTTTTTTATCAAGAAGGCCTTGAAAATCTTCAAGTCAATCATAATGGAGGTAACCTGTAAGAAACTGTTGAAAAAAAAATATTGGAAACTGGTCCACAGTTTGTCACTTTTATGCAATGCAATTGTGATCTCCTTGAGTGATTTTCAAGAAAAATCTGTGAACTTTGTAGTAAGGGCCTTCAAGGATGGGCTTTTGTGAAGTTTGTTTGTAAGAACATTTGCGTGATAATTTAGTGTACTAATGATTGTATATGACTGTTTATCATCAGTTAAGTGCACAAATTTCTATGCTTTGTGATCATTTTTGGTTTTTGGTGGCTTCAATGGATTTTGCATTTTGATGTGATTTCTGTTGGTGCTTTTCCATTTTGATGTGACTGTAAGAGTTTGTTTGTAGTAACTCGCGGATAAGTGGTCAGGGTGTCTGTCGACCCCCTGGAACCATCTTAGGTGATTGCTGAGCCCGTCGACTCGTTCCAAAAGGACACCCACGGGAGGCGGTTGTAGAATTCGGAGGCTCGCTCATGAAGGTAACCCGCTGGAGACGATTGTAGCAAGGGGAGACACTTAGATGTAAGTGTAGTGGGAGGATGCATCGACTGCATAACTCTGGAGATGTGAGTGTAGCAGAAGGATGCCTTGACTGCGTAACACTGGAGATGCAAGTGCAACGGGAGGATTCCTCAACCGCATAACTCTGGCATTGTGAGTGTAGTGGGAGGATGACTTGACCGCATAACTCTGAAGATACGAGTGTAGCAGGAGGATGCCTCGATAGTGTAACTCTGGAGATGAGAGTGTAGTAGGATGATACCTCGACTGCGTAACTCTAGCGATGTAAGTGTAGCAGGAGGATGCCTCGACCCCGTAACATTGGAGATGTGAGTGTAGAGGGAGGATGCCTCTACCGCATAACTCTGGCAATGCGAGTGTAGCAGTAGGATGCCTCAATCGCGTAACTCTGGAGATGAGAGTGTAACAAGAGGATGCCTCTACCGCATAACTCTGGCGATGCGAGTGTAGCGGTAGGATGCCTCAATCGTGTAACTCTGGCGATGGGAGTGTACGGGGAGGATGCGTCAACCATGTAACTCTGGACATGCAAGTGTAGAAGTAGGATGCCTAGACCATGTAATTCTAGAGATGCGAGTGTGGCAAGAGGATGCCTAGACCGTGTAACTCTGGCGACGCGAGTGTAGCAGTAGGATGCCTCAATCGAACTCTTAGATGAAAGTGTAACGGGAGGATGCCTCAATCGTGTAATATTGGTGATGCGAGTGTAGCGAGAGGATGCCACGACTGTGTAACTTTGGCAATGGGAGTGTACGGGGAGGATTCCTCGACCACGTAACTCTGGAGATGCGAGTGTAGCGGGAGGATGCCTAAACCGCGTAATTCTGGAGATGCGAGTGTAGCAAGAGGATGCCTCGACCGCGTAACTCTAACGATGCGAGTGTTGCGGGAGGATGCCTTGACCGCATAACTCTGGCGATGCGAGTGTAGCAGTCGGATGCCTCAATCGCATAACTTTGGAGATGAGAGTGTAACAAGAGGATGCCTCGATCATGTAATTCTGGCGATGCGAGTGTAGCGGTAGGATGTCTCGATCGTGTAACTCTAGGGATGGGAGTGTATGGGGAGGATGCCTCGACCGTGTAACTCTGGATATGCGAGTGTAGTGATAGGATGCCTAGACCACGTAATTCTAGAGATGTGAGTGTAGTGGGAGGATACCTCAACCTGTAACTCTGGCGATGCGAGTGTAGTGGTAGGATGCCTCAATCGCGTAACTCTTGAGATGAGAGTGTAACGGGAGGATGCCTCAATCATGTAATACTGGCGATGCGAGTGTAGTGGGAGGATGCCTTGACTGCATAACTCTGGCAATGGGAGTGTAAGGGGAGGATACCTCAACTGCATAACTCTGGAGATACGAGTGTAGCGGGAGGATGCCTAGACCGCGTAATTCTAGAGATGCGAGTGTTGTAGGAGGATGCCTCGACCGCAATGTGAGTGTAGCGGGAGGATGCCTCGATGCATCCTCCCCATAACTCTAGCAATGCGAGTGTAGCGGGAGGATGCCTCGATTGCATAACTCTGATGATGAGAGTGTAACAGGAGGATGCCTTGATCCTGTAACTCTGGCGATGGGAGTGTATGGGGAGGATGCCTTAACCGTGTAACTCTGGACATGCAAGTGTAGTTGTAGGATGCTTAGAACGTGTAATTTTGGAGATGCGAGTGTAGCAGGAGGATGCCTAGACCATGTAACTTTGGCGATGTGAATGTAGTAGTAGGATGCCTTAATCGAACTCTTGAGATGAGAGTGTAACGGGAGGATGCCTCAATTGTGTAATACTGGCGATGTGAGTGTAGCGGGAGGATGCCACGATTGCTTAACTCTGGCAATGGAAGTGTACAGGGATGATTCCTCGACCACGTAACTTTGGAGATGCGAGTGTAGCGGGAGGATGCCTAGACCACGTAATTCTGGAGATGCGAGTGTAGCGAGAGGATGCCTCGACCACATAACTCTGACGATGCGAGTGTAGAGGGAGGATGCCTCGATTGCGTAACTCTGGAGATGCGATTTTAGCGGTAGGATGCCTAGACTATGTAATTATGGAGTTGGGAATGTAGCCGGAGGATGCCTCGACTGCGTAACTCTGGAGATGCGATTTTAGACGTAGGATGCCTAGACCACGTAATTATGGAGTTGAGAATGTAGCCGGAGGATGCCTCGATTGCGTAACTTTGGAGATGGGAATGTAGCAGGAGGATCCCTCGATCACATAACTCTCGGGATAGAAGTGTAGCGAGAGGATGCCTTGACTGCATAACTCTAGTGATGCAAGTGTAGCGGGAAGATGCCTCAATCGTGTAACTCTAGCGATGCGAGTGTAGCAGGAAGATGCCTCGACCGTGTAACGCTGGTGATGCGAGTGTATCGGAAGGGTGCCTCAACCACATAACTCTGGAGATGACCGCGTAACTTTGGAGATGTGAGTGTGGCGCTAGGGTGCATCGATCGCATAACTTTGGAGGTGTGAGTATAGCGAGAGGCCATCAAATAATAAATCTCGCATCTAAACTCTTTCTCGCCAAGGTTGGTTGCTCGTCATGGAGTTAGTGATATGTCTGTATAAGTGTCTATACTTTTGTTGTTAATCTTCATATTTGGTTTTGTGGTCTCTCCATCTTCGCTCGCCCTCTTTGATGGCCATTTACGTGGTCTCGCTATATTTGCTCACTATTTACATGGTCTCTTTATCTTTGCTCACTAGGTTGGTCACTTGCCTTGGAGTTGTTGCTCGCTATAAGTCACTGGAGTTGGAACTTCAACGGCGAGTACTAGTGGCAAGAAACTTCAATGGCGAGGAGTTTCATGTGGCCATTGACCATCACTTTGGGTGAGTAAAAGTATGAAACATTACATGGGACACACAAAGAGTGGCCGAGGACATGCAATCATTTGTGGTCGAGGAGCAACCTTCTGTCGCCATCTTGGTGGACTGGCGAGCTAGGTGGCAGCCTCCCTAGTTAGTTCGTTGCTCACCACCTTTGCTCGATATGGAGCTAGTGATATGTCTGTGTATGTGTCTCAGTTTCGTGGTCTCACCATTTTTGCTCTCCCCCTTTACTCTCCATTGACGTGGTCTCATTATATTTGTTCGCTATTTACGTGGTCTCGCTATCTTTGCTCGCTAGGTCAAGCTCGCCTAGGAGTTGTTGCTTGCTGTAAGTCGTTGCCTGCCATGCAATGTTGCTCGCTGTGAGAGCTGCTTGGGATAGCACTGGAGAGTGTAGTGAGGAGCTAGAACTTCAGTGGCGAGGAGCTTCGTGTGGTCATTGACCATCACTTTGGGTGAGTAAAAGTATCAAATGTTGCATGGGACACACAAAGAGTGGCCGAGGACATGCAATCCTCTATCGCAATCATGGTGGATTGACGAACTAGGTGGCAACATCCCTGGTTCGAGAATGGCTGGCTGGGTTTGGTGTCTAGATGCTCGCCAAGGTAGCTCGCCATAGGGATCATTGCTCACTGTGCTCCATCGCCAGCCATGCGCAGTGAATGGCTTGGCGAGATCTCTACTCGTGATAGGGATGGCAAGGAATGGTGAGCATGACTCGCCCGCTGTCTCTCATCTCCGTGGAAGCCCACTAGCAACAAAAGACCACCGTTGGTACTCTTTGTCAGCTCATGTGAAAGCAGGTGGACAGGTGGACCTCTGGTGGGTGGGGAAATTGTGAGTGGCCAGTGGCTAGCATCACAACGGCCTTGTCTTAGGAATTTAGCCATGGCAGTCGGATGTGGCATGGTTGAACTGATTTCCGCAGTGTGCACTAGCGAGGATGGCGAGGAACGATGGCAAGGAAAATTGTTGTGGTCGGGAACTGTCTCTACAATGATAGACGAATCCAGAGACAGGCTCACTGGTTTTGGACGCATGATTTTGGTTGTTCTTCAACAGTGTGCATCCTCTGCTCGCACAGTGACCAACGTGAACGGCTCCTTGGTGGAGGACTATCCCATTAACGACAAACAACGCCGGTGGTCTCCCAGCCAACTCATGAACTCCAATGTGTGGGCCTCTGGCAGCTAGCTGCTCTCTGCCGTAGCGCACATAGTGTTCTGATCTGGTGAGTTATATATCCGCTGCCATTGCATTACCGATGGGTTACCGGCTAGTCAATGATGGCCGCAAGTTCCACCTGGTGAAGGAACTAGGTGCACTTACGTGTGCTGTGCATGGCACATGCACTGTCATGCTCCACTTGTTCAGCACACGTCCTGTGTTCTTCCTCTATGTTTATGATTCACTGTAGTGTTAAAAGAGTAAATAATAGGAAATAGTAAAGTTGAGGAGATCTTATCTGGTTTTTTGATAATGATCTCGTGAGTCGAAAAATATCCTTTTTCCAATTCCAATGCAGAAGATTAGTCGATCCCACAGATGGTGCCACCTGTTAATGCCTTAATTTGCACAACAAACCAGAATGGAAGAAAGGATTACCTCCTACCCACCATGGTGATTCGGGTGTCGATGCGGTGGTTTTCACATTCATCCATAAAATAAATAATAAATAAGCAAAGAATAAATAAAGATAGACATAGAGACTTACGTGGTTCGACATAAAAGCCTACGTCTACAGGTTGTTTGGTGGGCAAAATCTACTATGATTGGTGATTTTACAATCTTACATTGTCTCACATATCACTCAATAAAATCGAGAAATTTAGTCTAGGTATAGAGAAGTCATCCCCTGCCTATCAAGAATCCTCCCTTCATTTGTAGAGATCTCCTCCTTTTATAGAGATCTATTTTCTTCCTTGGAGTGATAGAGTCCAACTTACCTTGTGAAACTTTTTGCTTTTATGAGTCTGAGCCAACTTCTTTTTGTTTATATATTCCTTGTCTTATCTCTTCCATGCCTTATCGCTTAATTTTATCTCTTCCCTTATTATTAGTGATAAGTTTTCAAAGGGTTAGACCTAGTCAATTTGGTCCCTAACACTGCCTTTACATTCAAAACAATGTTCAAACATAACTACACGGATGAGTGATATATACATTCGAACGTAACGTATTATGTTCAAACGTATATACTCCACAAACGTTCGAACTTATTTTGTTATGATTGAACGCATATTTCTTAATCTTTGAAAGATTAAAAAAAATGCGTTTGAACTTATTTATTAACCATTCGAACGTTTAATCTTTGATGTTCGAACAATCGCCCAATTACGTGTGAATATAAAATTCAAATGTCACATCACAAACGTTCATATGTGTGTACATTCGAGCGTAAAAAGTGAACGTGCGAATGAAAAATATTGAACGTTAGATACTTATCATTCGAATGCTAATCGTTCAAGTAAAGTTCGAACGTACTTTCTATGACAAAATTCGACTGTCACAAAATCTCATCACGTTCGAACGTTGCAACTGACGACAAACTTCCAACCATAAAAATAAATAAATAAATTAGCGACGCCTTTTTGTGATGGTTGTGGGGATGCTTTCAAACCATCACCAAAAAGTTTTTGTAACGCTTTCATCCATCACAATAAATGAAATCTATTGTAGTGCTAGCTTGCAACCTGATTGAAACTTATATTTCATTGAACTTGCAAACCAGCTTGCATGTAAACGTTGCTAATCAATGAATTTTTATATGCAGTTCCGGAGAGAGGATCACCAACGAGTATTATAAGTATAATTTTCTTTTCTGAATATATCTTGTGCAACATATATAAAATCAAAACTATTACAAACATAATTCTGGAAAGATATTATCGATGTTATAAACATAAATTCTATTTTACATGATATTGTTGAGACAGTTCTCAGCAATGCCTGCAACGGTTCCAATAGGTACCTGCGAACAAAGAACAACCCCAGGTGGTCTGAGAGGGAAATACTTCCCACCCTTGTTTGGATTCAGAACTCGCATCAACTCATCTCATCTCATCTCATCATTACAATTTTTTCAAATTCTCATACAAAATATAAACAATTCAATTTTTTCAAATCTCAAAATAATATTAAGATTAAAAATAATATTTTAACAATATTTTATTCAACTCATTTAAAACTATCTCAATTCATCTCTGAATCCAAATGTCGTAAAACATCTCAATTCATCTATGAATCCAAACGTCGTAAAGCAGAAAAAATTATGCATAAAAATGAGGAAATAGAGGATCATAACAAGAAAAACCTTGAAGATGACTCGAAAGGAGAATAAATAAAGATCAATGCATTGACTGATACATCCCTATCCGAGAATTTGAAGACTAGCGCAAAGCCAGTCCTTTGGCCGCTTTGTTTGTACGCCTTTGTCTTACCCACAAAGCCAGTCCTTTCCCTTTCTGGAAAATTGTTCAATGACCGATTCTTTTTCAACGTACGAAACGAGGAAAGTGAGTAGACCAGAACCATTCACTAAATTCCCGGCCCCTTTATACTTGGGGTCCCTTTATTAGGTCCTTGTCTTCTTCTAACATATTGCATGATTCCTCCACTCTCAATGGTTGTATTGTATATCTTGTTACACAAAGAATATTAGATGTTATGAATGAAACCATATTTGTAGAATTGATATTCAGAATCATTTGACCAGTCGTCTCAAGTCATTTCTTGGATTTTTTTTATTTTTATTTTTATTTTATAAAGAGTGGATGATCACATGTCCGAGAGTCATTTCTTGAAAATAAGGGTGTTTTATTGGCTTGATCTCTATGGTCTCAAATGTTTTGACGTGAACATAACACCTACGAATAGACATCTTCTTCAAGCATATGAATCATCTAATATACCATCGGCGGAAGCTTGAATTGAGAATGCTAGCTCTATATGACGTTAAAATGTCCACTGACATCAAGTACTTATAATTCACAGTCTGATCAGCATTAGTACTTTACAAATTAAATTGAGTTTGAATTCGAATCCATCCTGAAAAAAAGAAAGGAAAATAGAGGTAAATTGTAATTTCAAAACCAATTTTTGAAATAAACGATCACTAATTGGGATATCTTTCTTGAAATATTAGTGTAACGCCCTGTACTAAGATGTATCGGGACTTGAGAGAGTCTTTTTGGTGGAATTGTATTAGTGTCTATCCCAACTAGAAATGTGAGACTTGAGTCGTGCCACTTACAACAGACAGGCCTAACAAGAACGTTGGAAATTTAAGAGAGGGAGATTGTAATATCCCATATGATAAGGATAAAAGTAACTGATAAATGGAATCCCACATTGGGAAGAAAAATTTATTGCGCTCTTTATAAGATTTCAATGAGGCTTCAATTATATCATTGACTAGTCCTTTTGGAGTATATAGGTCATGTGGTTTGGATCTTTCATTGGGACATTACAATTAGCTATGTCTAGTTTTGGAGGATGAGCTATCACTGTTTTATTTTATTTGGAATGGCATAAAATTATATTCAAAGAAGCATATATAAAGTGAAATTGTTAGGATCTATTTATGCCTGGTACGAAAGTGAATGGCAGCTGCTAGATAACTTTGAACAATATTATTATAAATAGGCATAATCAATCCCAGATGAAGTTATGAACTATAACATGCCCAGCCAACAGCTGGAGGGTCCTTGTCCTTGGGCACGATTGGAAAAATTCAATCCTCTAAACGAATGCAAAGTTGAAATTGTTCAGCAAACCAAGTTTCGTAGAGGATTGCATTTTTCCAATCATGCCCAGGGACATGGACCTTCTACCTGTTGTATTTTACAAGCTCCTTTGCTTTAAGGGTTGATCTACACTCTCAGGTAAATGCCAAGCCTTTCTCTCTCTCTCTCTCTCTCTCTCTGATCTCCCTGAAACTTCCAATTAAGCGTACACGAGCAGCGCCTAGCCTGAAGAGGTACGCGGTACAATGCTTTGAGGTAGATGGGGTATGCGGTTGTTCAAAATTAAGGTAAAAGTCACAAGTTTTGTCACAAATCAGAAGTGCGTTTTGTGGAAAATGAGGTTGCATTCGGAGTCCTAGATCAGTTGCCGTGCTTTTTGTTCATGAAATTGATCAATCTCTCTGTTTTTGATCGACTTGTTTTTAAGATCAAAAACCACTATATATATTACAAATGATCATGAAAATTTTCAAGATTAAGGAAAATAAACATGGGTCCATTCAAAGTGTCATTCAAAAGACATGGGTTCATTTAAGCTTTATAAGTGGATCCTTATCATGCATGCAGCATGGATCTTCCGTGGTTGTTCAAAGAGGTGAGAGGAACCAAGAACTCCGAACTTTGCGTCCAACTAGTACTGGTGGCCACTCTGTCGACCGAACCAAGAATTAATACATCTCTGAAGGGGCCGTAAAAAAAAAAAAAACAAAAGACTGATCATCAGTATTATAATACTAAAATGTATTGTAAGATTTTTGTAGAGTTATTTTTCAAATATTTATGCTGACATAAAATCGATATCATAAACGTAATTTGAGATGGAAAAAAATCTTATGATCAAGATATTTACCAATTTCATCATGCTTTGCATTTACTCGATCGAGTGTCTATTAATGTTAACAACGTTTTTGGATCTACAATATCCCAGTCCCCATGCCAGTTCATCCCAGTGCTACTGTTGTCATCGCATTTCCCTGTTTGCCAACCACAATGCGAGCTTTCTCAACTATCGTTAACCAATTCAGGAGAACACGAGTCATATACATCAGTTTGGGATCATGACAAGGACAAGGCAGATCTGCTAGGGGCTTGAGAAAGATCTGCTAGGGGCTTGGGATGAAAGCTTCACACTACATTCAAAGCCCCTAGCTAAAATATTCTAAACCTGGTCCTAGCTAGGGCTTGAGAAAGAACCTATATCTTTAATTTAAGAATTGATCAAATGCGGAATAGGTCTGCAATGCAATATCATCTTCTCTTGAACCTATAGAAACTACATTAAGTTAGTCTTACATGCTCCCATGTAAATACATATTAATGAATTTCAAATTTAGTTTTACTAAGCATAATATTCATGGAGGTTTGATTAGTGAAAAGTTGGGTTGAGCATACAAAGGTCATACTGGGCGACAGTCTGGATTCTTGTGTGAAACTTTGATAGTTTGATGAAATCATGGGTAGATCTTTCTATGGTAAAGAGTTAACATGTTAATATGCAAGTTAGGTTTAGATTTGTTACATGTTAAAAGTTTTTATAAAGAATTTTGCATGGTTTTGGAAAGTTGGAAATTGGAAGTGTCAAAAGTTTTAATTGGAAAGTTGAAATCACAATATGGATTTCTAAGTATTGCATAAATTGGTTTAAGCATGAAAGTTGAAGTTTGAGTGAATTGTAACAAAAATCAAGAGTTTGGCCTTTATGTGAATCAGCCAATGCATGGCTCATATAATTGTGATTTGTTTTAAATTTTTCTAATTAGATGTTTGGATTCAAGACAAAATTTACATTTGGTAAGATTTGGAGTTAGGATATAAAATCCTTAATTTAGGGGCAAAAGGGTCATTATCCACAAGTAGAAGGGTAAAGTGGAAATTTTGACATAAGTCATTAAATTTTATGTTTCTAAGTGTTTAGTGGGATATTCTAACCCTTAAAAGTATGTCATTTCAGTTCACACTACATTTTACGTCACACGCAATCATTGCAAGTTAACCTCTAAGTTACTCCGAATGTATTTATGTATATGCGGTGGTAAGCTTATTATTGTCATGTTCTTGTCACTCAAGATTATTATAAATTTATTATAAATTGTTTGCTATACCATGCCATGTCATTTATAGCAAGTACATGGTTATTTGTTACAGGTCATATTATGTCATGTCATCTGTCGCGCCTTCATTTGTTATATGTCATGCCATATCACATGCATAGATATGACATAAAATATATTTTTTAAGTTAGTGGAGGCTTTTATTTTATCACGACCACAAGTGCAAGGATGAGGTTTTATCCTAGTGGAACTCCATTGTCCACGCTAGAGTGTTTAAACTAGTGTGAAATTTCCTGGGTTGACAGGGCAAAGATCAACAGGTTTTGGATGAAACCTAAATAACTAGTTTCCAGAGTCAAGTCAGACACCCAATGCTGGTGGTGTCAACCTCATTTATCATTTCAATTATCATAATGTACCCACAACTGGTGCAAATATCTGTGATGTGATGTGGTCATAGCAGGAGCACATGGCTCAAGTTCACTTTTAATCAAACATGTATACGTCCATGTCAATTTCAATTCATATCATGTCAAGTTTAGTTCAATCGAGTCATGTCATGTCTACGTGCAGTCACAATATTTTTCAAGTTGAGCACATGTCATGCTATTTGTCAAGTCTTATCACGCATATTCATGTTTATGTCATGATATATCCATGCCATTTTATGGTATGTATGGTCTAAATTATTGGATTATATTTTCTGGATAAGCAAATGGGTATATATTTACGTATATAGTATCAACCAAAGTATGAAAGATCATGAAGGGGTAAGAGACTATAACAATAACTTCGAAAAATCTAGACAATTCCAGACAATCGAGAAAAGGAAAATGATTAAGGGGGGAAATGGGACCGCAATAGTGTCGTGGTCCCAATAGATTCTTGACATTGAGGCTTCCTTATCAAGAAAAAGGCTGCTCTTATCTATGTTATTTGAGTTGAATCCACAAGTTGACCTTGGTCTTCAAAGGACATTAGTCAAGTAATCGAAGAAGATCTAGTTCACACTCATCACGTTGTAGCCAAAAGTATATCCGGTCTCCATTTCATTAAGTATTGCCCAAAGTATGGAAGATGATATGGATTTTGCAAAATCAGTACTTGCACAGGTTGATTCACATTTGAGTCTTTTTGAGAGCTGTGAAAGTGAAAGATCTAAAGGCTACTACAAGTGGTAGTAGGTGACGTAGTAGTAGAGGAAGAAGAAAAGGAAGACGATAGAAAGGAGAGAGATAGTTGCAGCCTGCAAGTTGGTAGGAATATAAATGTAAAGTAAAAGATGTTATGGGTGGGAAGATGAAGAGAAAGAGGCAAAAAAAAAATCTAGACATAAGCCCTATACTCCTACACACCACTTATAAATATGTGATTTTCAATATAAAATATGAGAGTAAAAAAGTAAAAATATGAGTGTAAAAATATGTGATTTTAAGTGGTGTGCATGGATGTGGAGTGTAGCAAGTCCCAAAAACATTCCCAACTACCGTGTGGATAAAGAAGCACAATAATGGAGAGTGGGGCTTAGTGTGGGTTAAAGGTGAAGATTGACGGGGTTGGAGGTTAGAGAGAAGGGAGAGGTTTTTTTTTGTATAAAAAGGTACAGAGGGGACTAATCTTAACCATATAGATATTTTATGTTTATTTTCTGACATGTATTTTTATTCAACTGACGTGTTATTTCATTATATATAAATATTTACATCCATAGATATATATATATATATATAGTAATGTATTTCAAAATAATGAATACATAAACATAATTATAACTAATATCCCAAAGGTTACAATACTTGTCCAACAGATCTATAACATAATTAGTATAGAAGACAGAGTTCCCGAAGTACATGCAAAACTGCGATAACTACTAGGCTAATCCATCGAGTAGCTCGCGCAACTCGGTCAAGGATGCCACAATACTGTCGAGAAAACGGAGCTTCGAAGTGATGACCTTCGCGTCGTGTCATTGCTATCTAGTTGACCAACTTTAGTCGATCATCAATCGCATCTCCTGATCCCGGCACATGATCTACCATTCCAGAGAGAATGGTAGTTCGGACTACCATGGTGAGATTTGAGTAAAAATCTTAGCAAGTTAATAGGAACATAACATACAGTTTACAGATGCAAGCATGACAGTAAAGGTATGAATGCGTAATCATAATCATAAATAAGCATGATGTGACTTGACATATAACATAGCATGAACTGACATGGCTTAAACAAAGCATGGATTGAAATTAAAGCTCGACATGACATGAAGTAACATAAGAAGAACTGAACTGATGTGAACTTAAACATGACATAAAGCTAAACTTGAACTAAATGTAAATTGACTGAAATTGAATATGAACTGAACTGAACGTTAAATAACATAAGCATAAACGTTAAATAACATGAAGTTTGAATCATGTTTAATAATTAAGTGTGATTAATAAAAGTGAAATGTGGGTGTTACATGGGTCCCCTTGAACCGTGTGTCCTTACTGATTATCGCATCACAATATAGGTATCTGCACCAGCTATGAGTGCGTTAATATACGTGTCAATTCACAAGTATCTGCACCTGCTATGGAACTCATAATATACGTATCCCGTATCAGGTATTTGCACCAGCACGAATAAGTATAAAAAGAAATTAAAATGTGGGTGGCACCATCGGCGTTAGTGTCGGACATTGCTCATGTGACCAGTTAATTAAGCTCCATTCGAATTTTGCTGATCTTTACCTTGTCAAGTATCCAAGAATTTCACACTAATTTAGACACTCCAGCATGAATAAATAAGTTCCACTAGGATATTACCTCATCCTAGTATTTAGGGTCATAATAAACGTAAACAAACTTGACTGACGTGAAAATACTAGTTTCGAGATACACAAGCTACTCGAGACATAACGTGACATGAAATGAAAAGACAGATGACCTGACATAACGTAACGTGACATGCATGTAATATGAATGACATGATGTAATATGAAATAGACAAAGATTTCATGACATGGCATAACATATAATAGACAAACATTTCGTTATATGGCATAACGTGTAACAGATAAACATTGCGTGATATACCATAACATGTAACAGATAAACATTACATGACAGTATATAATGTATAACAGATAAATATTGTGTGATAGAATATATCGTGCAACAAATAAATATTCTATGACAAAATATTATGTGTAACAGATAAACATGTAGTGATATAGCATATATGATAACAAAAGTACATAAACAATAGTTCCTTTACCAACATACATACATAGTAATCTGACAATAAGTTAAAAGCTAACTTACAGTGAATGTCACATTCACGGGAAAAACATGAAACACGAGAAACTGTAAGTAGGGTTCTAAATGTTAAAAACTTTATCACTAATAACTTAGTAAAATAAAAATGTTAACTTAGAGTAAAATTATCATTTTACCCTCTACATGTGGGAAAATGATCATTTTGCCCATAACTTAAGAATTTCACATCCTTCTTACAAAAATACCAAAATTTACATTTCTTATATAAATTTTGTTCGAAACTCAAATATCTAATTAGAAAATTTTAAAACAATTCACAACTATAAAAATCACACTAAGGCGGAAACACTCATAGGGCATTTCCTTGAATTTTGTTGCAATTCTATCCAACCTCAAGACTTATGCTTTAAACCAAAATATTGCAACATAGATCATCACATCCTATGCTTAAGAGCATACCAAAACGACCAACAAAAATTCACTTCATAAAAACACAAGTCTTTTTAACAAAATGTTCCAAGCTTTAACTAAAAACATTACACTTTTAATCTCAAAAGTTTTGTCTATTTTTAAAACATCTCCAAGAACTCCAAAAGTTATTAAAAAAAACTAACTTACAATATGTTCATAATACACTCCTAAGAACTAACATTCTTGGAATCATCAAGTAAAATCACCAAAACTCACAAAAATGCAACTTGAAGCACTCGGCTTCAACACTTCATCAAAACAGAATTTTCTCAACTTTGGTTTTGATCAAACCACTTGATCCAAGACATAACATAAAAAAATCACAAACTATCAATATCATATGGTTTAAAAATATGTCCTAAAGTAGATCCAGACATTAAACTTCAAATCACATGGCCAAAATTAAACCAAAATATGGATCTATCTGAAAACCTTACATTGTTTACTTAACCAAGTATCCTCATGCATAAAAATCATATTTTTACAAATCAACACCTAAAACCTTCAAAATATCATCCTAACATGTATTTAAAGGATTTAGAATCATCATATAAAAATATCAAATCCAATGGGGCATGATTTAACCACAAAAGATCCAAGCTTTCACAAGATAGAAAGTATTTTACTCCTTCCAGTTTCCAACTTTCTATCTACAAAAATATTTCATCAAAAGCTTATAACATGCAAAAAAATCCTTAAAAAACATTCATACAAACATGTTAACTACATTCCATAAAACTTTTGAACTAAGATCTGTCATTGAGCTTAGTCAAAATATAACATATTGTCCAGTTTATCGTTCAGAATGACATTTCTATAATTAAAATAACTTTTGACCAATCATATAACCATAAAATCAAACAAAAAAGGTAGCCACAAAAATAAGACTCAAAAAGAAACAATTTTCATGAAGGATTCATCGTGAGAAAATACATACAAGGGCTTCCAAAACTGCAAGAACCAAGGCTCATAAAACTGCCCAAGAGAGTTTCTAAGTTTCTCTCTAAGAAACGTGTGGGAAAAGTGATGAAATGAGATGAGAATAGTTAGCACGCCTCTTACACAATCTAAAGGATGAAGGGAGGGCTTGAGTGACACTTGAGTGATGGCCGTTTGACCAAAAAAGTGGGGCAAACTGCCCAAGGCATTGGGCTGCCTAGAGCTACCGTGTGGGTGGTTGTGATGAGATGGACTTTGCTTTCCCATCAAGTAGCATTTGTGGGCTACCTTGGGCAGAGGTTGGTCTGCCATGGGTGGGAAGAAACCTGCTCAAGAAGTTTTACCAAAGTGGTCCAAATTCGTGGGCCTAATGGGTTTGAGATGCAATCAAGCCCAAATGCAATTTTGCTTAGCCCAATCAAATTTTCAAGATTTAAAGGGTTGGATAATGATATCATAACATGAATTTTAGGGATTAATAGCATGTGGACTTGATTAAATCACTAAGCTAGAAATTAGACCCATTTAGGGCTTGGAAACAAATCTAGGGTTTGGGAAAATTGTTTAGGGTCATGGTTTTCGCCAAGCTTTTGGGATTTCAATTGAATTCCAAGTATTTGGAGTTTCACTAGGGTTGAAGCCCTTTTTGGTTTGGCACAAATTGGATCATTGGATGGAATAGTGTTTTGCTTAGGTGACTTCATCTCAATGCTTGATTTCCTTCACATTTCCATCTCATGGTTCCTCTTGGTGCCAAGTGTCCAATACTATTTGCCAAGTGTGGCTAAGATCTTGCCAAGTATCCAAATAAAACTTCTCTAACCTAATTTGGACATTCCATACTGTGACTTTGAAAAATTTACACTTGGTGCTACTATCAAGATTAGTATTCACTTCGAAAAAAGTGAAAGTAAACTTTGCACTGTAACATCCTAAATATGCATACTAACCTTAGTGTGCAAATCGTTCATTAAAATTCAACTCTGAAGTGCCTTGAATTAATCAAAATGCGTTTTCAAATAGACGTTTCGTCTGAAAACTGAAGATTGGTTTATTGCGCCATAAATCCTAAATATTCCTCTGAGTCCAATGGAGTAGACCACATCTCATTCTGACACTTCTAGGTACCTCAAATAATTAAAATTGACTTTGGCACTATAGTGAGTGGCTACACTGACTATGCAGACTGACTAAAACCTATGCTATTTAGCCGATTCATGAATACTTTCGGGTTTTCACAAGGTTACTAAAGCCTAAAGAAATTCATCCCTTGAATTTCTGGCGAGTTGTTATAAGACACCTTTGAACATTATATAAATAGGCATAATCCCTAATGAAGTTCAAACCACATAGTATCAAATGTCCAATAGCTAGAACATCCATATCACTAGGCATGATTGGAAAAATTCAATCCTCACCAAATGCGAAGTTGAAATTATTCAGCTACAAACAAAGTATACTCAAATACTTTCATTAACTTTGTAAATGTGTGTAGACAATTGAATTTCTACAATCATGCCTAGGGATATGGATCTTGTAGCTACTGCATTTTACATGGTTGGTAATGGCTTTGAGCTCAAACTGTCACATGTTGTAAACCAAACTAGCTAGAATTGATAAAGACAGTGATGATCACAGAACTTTCTACACTCTTTAGTAAATACCAAGCTTTTCTTTCTTCTATTGTTTCATGTTTTTTTCCTATGCTAGATTCTTAATTCCTTCACTTAGTTGTCCATATTTCTTTGGAGCCTCTGGGTTCTTGAGATATTTGAGTTATATGAAATATCACATCCATTGCAGATTATATATGGTGAATCCTGATGCACCCCCTCCAAGCACATAAGAGATCTAGGTGCTTGCATTGGGGAGCAGCCTCTCTCTCTCTCTCTCTCCCCTTATTAGCATTGGCCTATTTAAGTCCAAACCCAAAAGCAACAACCCAACTTGCCCAGAAAAGAAGAAAAACCATTTTGATAAGTCTCACTTTTCCCTTTTCACTCAAGCTCCCCGATCCTCCCTTCCTCGCCCTTTACATCTCTCAGCCACAGTGTCATACCAAAGCTGCTCCATGTTGCCCGACCACAAGCATGCCATCAAAAAGCCCTTCCCTCCCTCAATCTCTCCTTCCGTACCTGTCTCATTAGTTTCCATCTTTGTCCTCAGTTTAGCCTTTATGTCGGTACTTGGATTTTCACTTGCCACTTTCTCTCTCTCATTTTGGCTTAGAGTCCTCCATTTTGTCTTTTTCTTTCTAAAGAGGACGTGATGTTAGGATATCCGAACAAAACTAAGGAACAAGTAGGAAGTGATGTGGTAGTTTGTGTAGCACATGCTTAATATTTAGAAGTGAATAATGCTTGGTACAAGCCCTAAATATACAAGTCTTGTACAAGCTTTTTGTAAAACTGTGGGCTCCACCAAGAAAGAGTGAATTTTTCAAAGTTTTCTATGGTGGGGTCCACTTTTAATAAAGGGCTTGCACAGGACTTGTGCATTTGAGACTTGTATATATATATATATATAAATATATATATATATATATATATATATATATTTCTAAAGTATGGCATGTGGTGCCCTTGGCCCTTGATAGTTGCTTGGCAATGAACGGCGGTGCTCAAGATGCTAACTTGTCGACTAGATCCCTTGTCTCCTTGAACAAGGTGTACACCAGGAAGCTACACATGAGTCATAGTGGATCGCAGCAGAATTATCGAGGGGCATTGGCCGAAAACTAACCAATCAGTACTAGAGATGTACTAATAAAATCTTCATTAATAGTAATAACCATAAGTCACTATCATTTCATCCCAAATATAGTTAAACCATCATAAGTTTCTAAGTTACATCAACATGTACCGAACCATAGAGGATTCATTTCCTAATTATAATAAACATCTTAAATTACAAGATAAACCATAACAGAGACAAACATTCATAGCTATTCTTCAGGGTGTGTTGGTTTTTCTTCCTAATGGTAGTTCTTATAGGCTGTATCTACATCAAAGTCTACGACTTCAATGAACAAAATTACAGAATGGTACAGTTGGAGTTGTGTGCATGTTTGTGTGTTCAATTAGAACGGTTCCATTTGCATTTAGGTGGTTCAATGTAACACCCTGCTTAATTAACCACTAAGTCAACCCTTAAATATTCTAGATTAGGCTTAGCAGCTTGAATTGCGGAGTTTGGAAGATTTTGGTCACCAACAGATTAATTTCAGAACTCGAATTTGGTGGTCAGAAGTAGATTGATCCCGATCAGAAGGAATTATCCTACCAGGTAGATACTGTGTGCACTGAATATAACAAGCGTGGAGGTCACAAAGACCAAACGGCTCTCTCCTCGCCTACCGAGTGGAAAGACTCCCGATCAGGATGGAAGACTCCTCTCGCCTTTTCTAGTTGTTGCCTGCAATGTCATTTAGGTTGGACTTTTAAGTTGGTTGGTTAGACTAGTCGCCCAATATAACCGCCCAGAACCTTGTTACTAAATCTTATCGCCCAAAAGGTACAAATATATTGGCAGCATGTCTTCTCGCCCAGAACTTTGTCGCCAAGTCTTCTAGCCCAGAAGGTAAATATATATTAGCTCCAAGTCTTCGCACCCAGGTCTTCGCCCTCAAGTCGAGAATCTCCTTGCCTACCGAGGGTAAGACTTCTAGCCTTTGGGCGAGAGAAATCTTTTTGCTGCCCACAGGATAAGGCTCCTTACCTAAATCTTGTCAGCTCTCTTCAGATCTCGCTACCTCTCATCAGTCTGAATAAAATCACACAAATAACACTTATCACTTGCATCCTGACTGCCACTATAGGACCATTGTAGCCATAGTAGGGAAGAAACCATGGTGGTTTCAGGCCATTATTCCCCTTGCTCAAAGGACGCAAACTGTAGAAGACAGCAAGACACCTCTATCTCATCACCTTATTTCAGGCTGCATCTTCATGATCACCTGGTAGCCAACTCTCCACCCTCTATCGTTAATAAAAAAAGAAAACAAAAATTCTTCAAGAAGTGACCTTGCTCCTGCACAAATCTGTCATGATGATGGTTCAAAGGGATTAGTTAAGACAATGATCAAAATATGCTAAAGGAAAACCCGCTGAACCTGTCAACCCCCTTGAGTGGTTTTGATGATTTTTCTTCCCTCTCCTCTGCCTCACGACTTGGCCAGCCCCCATAGGAAAATGTAGCAACCATAGGAGTGAAATCATGGTGGTTTAGGGCACTGTTTTGACCTATACAAGATGACACAAGCGATGGGGTGCAAATATGAAAAATTCAGATCCATACACTATCTTCCATCATTTCCCTTGACCAAAGCCAACGTCCCCTTACTCTTGGCTGCCTATAAAAGGCCCCCTCACCCTCTCATTTCCCCCACACCTCAGCTTCAAGCTTCCTCTTGAACCTTGAAGAACACTTCCCCCTCTTAAAGTTCAAAAGAGTGAAACTGAGTGAGTTCTTGAGTATTCTTGTGTAAGGCTGTCAAGAGTGCTTGGAAGGCCATGAAATTTGTAATTTTTCTTGCTTTTGATCTTAGTTAGCATGTCAATCTTTTTGTTCATGAGTTGGTATGAAATTTGGGTGAGTTTTGAGAAGGTTATCATGCTTAAATAAAAATCGGGTCAATTAAGGAATGGTTTGGATAATTAAATGTTTTTAAATGGGAACTTAGCTATGGCATGTCTTAAGCATGGTTTTATATGATTCATTATTGTATTAACATGATTATGGAAGGTTTAAATTGTGGTTAGAAGCATGTCATGGTAGGTTTTGAATCTATCTTATTTTGATCATCAAGTATGAATCGGTTTTTGAATGAAGTAGAGATTAAGGATATCTTAGCCATGATTAAGTGTTGGGATGAACTCTGTTATCCAAGAATTAGTCTTTTCTATGTCATCAAATATGTTAGTGATCTTTTGTAATTAAAGAAAATCTCATATGCATGCAACCATAGGGACCAATAGTTGAAAATATACTTAGGCATCAACTAAAGTACATGTCATGGGTTGGGACCATTTTGGCAAGTTCCATTTTGATTTTTTGAAAATCCAAGGGCATAGATGGTTTTCGAATGCCAAAAATATGAAGGCCATGAATTTTTATCAAATTTGGAGTTCGTTTGCAATTAGTGAAAATTTAGGACCTTAACGGCAATTTTTGTGAGTCTAGGGGTATTTTTGTAAATATATATTTTTAAAACCTTTGATTTTGGATCTCACCCATAGAAGTATTAATCCTAACTTAGGACACACTTGATTTACGCAGCTACGACATTATTTTTCAAATTACTCTAGAAGTTGGTAAGTTAGCCTCTAACTTACATCTTGACAGATTATTTATGATTTATTGATAAATGCCTCATCCATGTTTCAATTATCACTTTAAGCATAAAATATCATGTTATATGATACATTGAGTGTATTACATGGCAGGTGATATTTCTACCATTTTAGCATATTGCATCTATAAATGTTTCACATAAAAAGCTTGCTATATATGCACATGTCATAAAACACATTTTTCTAACTTAACATGAAAATAATTTTTGTCATGACCCCAAAGGTTAGGATGTGGAATTATCCAAGTGGAACTCCTCTGTCCACTTTGGAGTGAGTAAAAATGGAGTAGTGACCCCTGGGTTGACGAAGAACAGTCAACGGGTTTCGAATGGATTCTTTTTAAAGAATGCCAGAGCGAAGTTATATGCTATGACACCTAATGCTGGTGGGTGTATATGTGATGATGTTATGAAATTGTTATGTTATATTACCAATGTATTGAGAACGATGTCTGCAGACAATGACGTAGTGCCAACATGAGTTGTGCTACGGTCACCGGCAGGTACTCACAGTACACATGGAGAACTGTGTCGATACCACACGTTATGATTAATTTATGAATCATTAAAATTGATGAAATGTTATGATGGTAATATTATCTCTTGAAAATTAAAGTAAAAATTTTCTCTTAACGATAATGTGTGTCTCTATTTTTCTGAAAATGTTAAGGGATCTAGATGGAGACAAACGCACATTTTTCTGCATTTCATACACTTCATATTTATCATCCTTTATGCGAAATTTATCTTTGTGCAAGTTGTATGTGGATTCACTATCATTCCACTCAAAATAATAGAAGATGTCTTAGAATACGAAGAGGATGGACTAGATGGAGCATTGGTCCAACTAATTGAGGAGAAGCCTGACCTCGAGAAGAGACTAGATTTGATTATCATTTTTATAGCCTTAGTCCTTCATGCCTTAGATTGCATGAAGAGAACGATTTAACTTTGTACCTAAGTCTATGCTATGTTGGTATTTTAAACTTGATGACTTCTAATAAAATTGGATGTTTTAATTATTCTAGCATAAGTTCTGTCTTCACCCTTCTATCCGCTGTGATTATTGCACACTACTAGTTGCATACTAGGATGCATTATATCTTAACTATCACGAACGGGGGTATGTAACCTTGTACTGCATGTCCCGACGCTCTAAGTCTCTGTTCCATCCCAAGCGAAGGTTGGGGGTGTCATAGTGTGGTATCAAAGTAATTATGTCTCTGGGTAAACCCACATGTCCTTAGAAATTTTATGCAAGAATATAGGTTTGAATCATTAGTTTTGCATAGGCTTGAATCCTGAAGTGGATCTCGGTCTTATACGCATGCATAGCAGTAGTTGGGAGGATTAAGCCAAGATGACACGTGGAAGGCAAGAAAGGAACGTTGAAGGTTCTAACACCTGCAGAGAATAGGATCATTGCGTCATTGGAGGAAGCAATTTGGCAGACACAATTTTCCATATGACGAAGACTATGAGGCAGCAGCAGGAAGTAATCTTAAGGCAGATCCAACCACGCCCACAAATTGAGAACCGAGGGTGTTCCTACGAGAAGTTCCCGATTTATAGATACCCCAATTTCATGGGAATTAAGGGACCCATGAAAGCCAATAAGTGGCTATTGGATCTCGACTGGACCTTCGAGATCAGCAGTTGTACTGAGGATCAGAAGGTACAGTACATGGGGCACCTACTTCAAGGTGAAGCCAGAATCTAGTGGGACACCAAGAGGCAGCTTCTGATTAGAGAATTGGGAACTATCACCATTTTGACCCGTGATAGGTTCAAGGAGGAATCTAACAATTGATTCTTCTCAGAGTCAATGAAGACTCAAAAGGCCCAGGAATTTGCCACATTGGTACAAGTCAATCTCACTCTTGAGCAGTACGCTACAAAGTTTATGGAGCTAGGGAGATTTGCTCCACATCTGATTGCCACTGAAAGGATGCAGGCTCAGAAATTCCAAGGAGGACTACAACCCAGGATTCACAAGTACGTAACTGGGTTTCGCATCAACAAGTTCCTGGAGTTGGTTAACGTGGTGGCAATATTTGAAGTAGAGCAACGAAGTGTGGCAGCCCAATTTAACCTGGATTGAAAAAGGGCTTCTTCCTTCCCATCAGAGGGAATAATGCCAAAAGAATGATTATTCAAGGAACCAGTAAGGGCAAAGGAATTATGACAGCTCCACCTTTTACCTGCAAAAAGTGTGGAAAGAATCACAGTGGAGAATGTCGAATGGGTTTAGGAGTATGTTTTCAATGCGGTCAATCAGGACATATGATACGGGAGTGCCCTCAAAATGCACAAGGTGGAAAGAATGCTCCTAACAATCAGCCCAATCAAAGGCCACCTATTCAGGCTCGTGTGTACGCCATCACCCCTTGAGAAATCAACGAGGAGATACCCAAGGAGGAAGAGACGGAAGTCATTACTAGTATTTTTCCTCAAAATACCCCTTTCTTTTTAGAAAATCAGTCTTTATACTAGTTGCTTAGTACTCAGTAGTCGATTGCACCTTAGGTAAAATCACGTTATATGAATATACGGCTTGAGCTTTATTCGACTCTGACACTACAAGGTTCTTTGTGTCCACAACGTTTGCACGCATGTGTAACCTGCCTACTCAAACGTTACCTCAAGCTATAGTAGTGTCAATTCTTGATGGGAGTATGATCACCTGTACCCGCATATTGAAAAATTTCCCTTTAACTCGGAAGGAGAGATTGATGGAAGTCGATTTAATCATTTTCAACCAACTAGAGTTCGACGTTATACTAGGAATGGACTGGCTATCCAAACACTATGCTAGGATAAACTGTCGAAACAAGGAAATTATCTTTGATTCACCCGTAGGCGGGCAAATCTGTCATACGGGAGGACTATGAAGGCTACTCCCTCTCTAATTTCTGCTTTATAGGCAAGGAAGTGCATCTTTAATGGTGTCACAACCTACTTAGCATTCATAATGGAGAATTATGGTAGTAATAAGGAGATTCAAAGGATACCAATAGTTGAGGAGTATCCCGAGGTTTTCATCGATGATCTACCGAGATTACCCCCCAATAGAGAAACAGAGTTCATTATAGAGTTAGAGCCCGCTGCAACCCCTATCCATAAAGCCCCTTATCGTATGGCCCCTCTAGAACTAAAAGAACTAAAGGAGTAAATCAAAGAGCTACTGGAGAAGGGCTATATTCAACTTAGTTCATCACCTTGGGGTGCGGTAGTTCTGTTTGTTAAGAAGAATAATGGATCATTAAGGATGTGCATTGACTATAGGGAATTGAACAAAGTAACGGTTAAAAACAAGTACCCGTTACGGCATATTGATGACCTACTAGATCAATTGCAAGGAGCATCAGTGCTCTCAAATATAGTCTTAAGGTTTGGTTATCATCAGCTCAAGATTAGGGAGAAGGATATCCCTAAAATGGCATTTTGGACTAGATACGAACACTATGAATTCATAATGATGTCCTTTGGTCTAACCAATGCCCCTGCCACATTCATAGATATGATGAATAGAGTATTCAGACCCTACCTGGATAGCTTTGTCCTCGTATTCATCGATGATATATTGATATACTTGAAGAATAAAGAAGATCACAAGCAGCATCTCCGTTTGGCACTAGAAAGGCTAAAAGAACATCAGTTGTATGCCAAACTCAACAATGTGAGTTTTAGCTCAAGGAGGTAAAATTTTTAGGGCATGTAATCTCAAGTCAAGGAGTATCAATTGATCCCAGTAAGATCGAAGCCTTGGTAGATTGGAAGCGTCCGACTAACGTGCACGAAATTTGAAGTTTTTGGGATTGGCTGGTTATTATCGACGATTCGTGAAAGGATTTTCTAAGCTGTCAGGACCACTTACGGCCCTAACCAAGAAAAATACTAAGTATATTTGGACAGAGAAATGTCAACAGAGTTTCATGGAACTCAAGAAAATACTCACAACCACGCCTGTACTAGCCCTACCAGAACCCCACAAGCCCTATGTGGTTTTCAATGACGCATCCAAGTCAGCACTTGGGTGTGTGCTCACGCAAGAAGAGCGGGTTGTCGCCTACGCTTCATGACAACTAAAGAACCATGAGCAGAATTACCCCACCCATGACTTGAAACTAGCCGTTGTAGTTTTCGCTTTAAAGATATGGAGGCATTACTTGTAAGGCACAAAATGCGAAATCTACACCGATCACAAGAGCCTCAAGTAATTATTCAATTAGCAGAATTTAAATATGAGGCAGAAAAGGTGGTTAGAAACTATTAGTGACTACCAGTGTGAAATCAAGTATCACCCTGACAAGGCTAATATAGTAGCAGATGCGCTGAGTCGAAAGACTCAAAAGGATGATCCCAAGGCCCCGCCTTGGAAGTAGAGTCCCTTCTGCACAGCATGAGGAGTTTGTTGATCAAGGATCTTCCTGCCAAAGCATCCCTAGTACAAGAGATTGTACCAATGGAGTGGGAACGGGTGAAAAAGTGTCAAATGGAAGATCCCAAATGGGCAAAAATTAGACAGAAGGTAGAAAAGAATGAGGGACCAGAAGGTTTCACCCTCAAGAATGATAGGTTGTTGTACTACAAGGACCAGAAGGTTATTCCAGCTATTCAGGAGATCGAGGATAAGATAATAAGGGAAGCACATCAGACTCCATACACGGCTCACCCAGGTAGCACAAAGATGTATCAAGATTTGAAACAACACTTTTGGTGGGAAGGTTTAAAGAAGGATGTAGCAGAGTATGTTAATAGATGCTCAATTTGTAGAACAATCAAGGCAGAACATCAAAGACCCGCTAGAGATTTACAACCACTTCCAATCCCAGAATGGAAATGGGAGGACATATCCATGGATTTCCTGATTGGATTACCAAGAACTCCAAAAGGAAACAACTCTATTTGGGTTGTGGTCAATCGCTTAACAAAAAGTGCTCACTTTTTGGCAATGAAAAATATCGACCCCATGGAGAAGTTAACTCAGCTTTTTGTTTCAGAAATAGTGTGACTACATGGAGTACCAAAAGCAATTGTATCTGATAGGGATACGTGTTTTACTTCTCATTTTTAGCAAAGCCTTCAGGACGCTCTAGGCACCAAGTGGAAGTTTAGTAGTGCCTATCACCCTTAGACTGATGGGCAAACTGAACGAACCATTCAGACCCTGGAGGACATGCTGAGAGCGTGTGTTCTGCAAGAAAAGGGTGATTGGGAGAAACTCTTACCATCAATTGAGTTTGCCTACAACAATAGCTTTCAAGCCACCATTCATATGGCACCCTACGAAGCTTTATACAGAAGAAAATACAGATCTCCCTTATACTGGGGCGAGGTAGGAGAAGGGAAGATTTAAGGTGTGAAGCTTCTTCAAGAAATGAAGGATAAAATCCAGCTAATAAGGGAAAGGATGAAGGCTACCCAAGATAGGCATAAGAGCTATGCTGAGCAATGAAGAAGGACCCTTGAATTTGGAGTTGGCGACTGGGTCTACCTCAAAGTATTGCCCATGAAAGGAGTCTTTCGATTTGGAAAGAAAGGGAAGCTAAGGTCGTGTTGGTAGCCCCTTTTTATGAACCCAATCTATGATAAAGGTAATTTTATGTGATTGTGAAATTGCGTGAATGATGATGTGGCAGAATAAAATATAGTATGACTATATATTTTAATGAATGAAAGACTAGGTAAGATAATGTAAGGTTAAAGAAAATTAAATTAAATTAAAAAAAATGTGTGACTGCTTGTGTTTGATGAAGTTAACATGCTGGTCATGACAGTGAAGATTGTACCATGAGGTTGGGGTGATTTGCAATGCTGGAATGCATCACTGTCGATGAACCTAATAATGACCCATTTCTGAGAAGTATAGGTCCTCATCTGCTAGCCACAAAAATAGCTATGATTGCAAGTGCCACTAACCCCAACACATGAGGGGTAATAGTGTGTTACGGCCATTAAGGATATGAGGTTAAGGAATGAATGTTTGTTTTATGCTTAAGGTTAGTGTTTATGTATGTTGTGAGATAATGTTTTATTGAAAATGTTAATATTAATTGAAACCTAGAATGTTATTAAGTTTATTGCATGATGTGGTTTTTACGAAGTATTCGACTCATTTTGTTTTTTTTTATATATTTTTTCCTCCCAATATGAGGAAGGTTATGAAGATACTATGGGTCAGGATGCTATACAGGCGAATGACATTGATGCTTGAGGTACTAAGAATATTTCTGATTTATTTTTATATTTAGTGATTTTGAAGCATATGATAGCTTTATTTTCCTTTAATAAGTGCTACTAAATATTATTTTTATTTATTTTCGAGAGGTTTTGTTTCATTAAAGAACTTGAATTTTCATAAATGGTATGGAGCGGTAAGATGTAAACTTTTTAAATATAGTAACATTAAGTTTCTCTAGCTTTAAAACCCTATAGGGATGGGGTTTACACGAGACTCCTGAGAAAACTAACTCTACTTATTGTCAAACATTTTCCAAACCTTAGTGACACTGGAATGTGTAATTGTACACTCATTGTGGCGCTCTCAACCCTGACTTGTATTTTGATGGAAGCCGTGATGTCGGGGTGTTGGTCACTACGGTCAAACACCCCTAGCATTGTGACAATAAGTGTGTGCATATATGCAATACAATAGAGTAAAATAAATTCGCAGCAAAAAAATTAAAAGGTCATTAATTAAATCTAACAGTACCAAGAATTAAAGCTGCATCACGAAGAAAATATGCAAAAGCCACAAGTCTTCCAAACTCCGGCATAAAAATATTACAGTCATCCAAATAAAATAAAGCCAAATAACAACACTTAGACAAAGGGGGAAAAGGCCCCAAATCTTCACTCCTCAGGCGAAGCCAAACCTCCATACTCATACCCATCATCTGCATCAAAATTTACAATTTTGCAAAGTGAAACCACAGGTGGGGACAACACTATGAGATTTCGTAAAATCTCAATAAGTGAAACCAAAAGTAACACTCAAAATACAAGCAAGGGAAAAATATGAAATTATGCAAGAATGGAAAATTTAAGAGAGTTCTAACATTGGAAATATTCCAAACACAAGTATATAACCAATTCTCACACAATACATCACGCATCCAAAAATCACATTTTTATTTTGAAAGTATCCAATTGATTAATGTATGTACCATGGTCTCCCCTAAGGACCATCCGCACACTCTGGCTCCCTTTGTCACACTATAGGTATTGACTGTGCGTGTGACTTCATAACGAGTGATGCCTAGCTACATGACTAGGCATCATCTAGCCTCCACCAGCCGAGTGGCAACAGAGTCAATATAAGAATGTTACCGTCTCTTCTGAACCAGTTGTCGCCCAGCAACAACACAGGGGATGCCACTCACGTTTACACACTCTTGGGTAACCAGATGAGCTGTAACAACCCATCAAGAATTCAATACATGAATTTTTTTATCCTTTAGGAACATTCTAAAAACCCCTGAAAGGTCTCATGAATCGAGTAATCGCAAATGATTGAATCTATCAACATAGTCAATTTCTAGCCCACTTAGATGTCAAAAATGCAATTTTATTTTTTTGAAGAACTTAGAAATGTGCGAATGAGAAACGCTCTCCATCATTAGTCAATAGCAATATCTAGGATTTTACAGAGCAATAAAATAATTTTCATTTTCCGGACAATAATTGTTTGAAAACGGGTTTTGATTTGTTCGAGACACTTAGGAGTTGAATTTCTGGAAAAAAAAAAAAAAAGAAGTATGCTCCTAGTTTCATATTAATATTTATGATTTATAGTGTAAAGTTATTTTCACCATTTTTTAAGTGAATAGTCGCGTCATGTGCCATGCAGTCCAATTGTTTTCAGATCACAGTGTGAAATGTCCAAATTAGGTTAGGGAGGTTTTATTTGGACACTTGGAAAAATTTTAGCCACACTTGATGCATAGTATAGGACACTTGACACCAAGAGGAACCAAGAGATGGAAATGTGAAGGAAATGAAGGAAAAATCAAGCTTGTGATCATGCACCTAAGCCAAACACCATTCCATCCAACCATTCAATTTTGTGCCAAACCAAATAGGGTTTCAACCCTAATGAAACTTCAAATACTTGAGATCCAATTGAAACTTCAAAACCTTGGTGAAAACCAAAACCTTAAACGGTTTCCCCAAACCCCCAATGGTTACCCCAATTCTGAAATGATAGCCCGTTTTAGTTTAGTGCTTAATCACTTGCTTAAATCACTTCCACATGCTATTAACCAATCAAATTCATGTCATCATACCCTTATTTATTCTTTTATATCGTAGTATTTTAATTGAGCCAAGAAAATTTGGATTTGAGCTTATTAGAAACCCAAACCCCAAATCAAACCCCATCGAAACCCCCAATGTGGCCCATTTGGTTAAGACCAATTAATGCCCACGAAATTGCACAACCAAGGCAAGGCTTGTAGAGAAAGTTTCCCCCTGCCATGAGTGTCCTTTCCCTACCCAAGTTAGCCCAAAGTTTCCCCCAATAGAACTGTTTTCATATTATGCCATGCTATGATTTATTTCAAGTACATGTTTATATATGGGTAAGTTAGCATCTAATTTACTGTCAGGATAGTGTGTATGTGTGTTGGTAAGATAATAGTTATTCATATTCTTATTGCTCTTATACATGTCACATTATGCTATTGTGTACATGTTCATGTTAAGCTCAACTCATGTCAGTTACAGTTCATATTTAATTAATCAATTATTTATGAACAAGATTCCAAGTTCATGTTCAGTTCATGTCCAAGTTCAGTTTCAAGTTTGAGTTTCATGTTCAGTTTCATGTTCAATTTCAAGTTCAGTTCATGTCAGTTTCAGTTCATGTTCTATTTCACATTCAGTTCATATTCAGTTTCAAGTTATATCAATTCAGTACAAGTTCATGTCAGTTCAAGTCATGTCAATACATGTCATGTTATTTGCTAAGTCATGTCACGCTTATTCATGTTCACGTTAGCATTTATGTCTTTTACTATCATGCATGTAATCAAATCTTACTTAGTAGTCCCAACTACTATTCCCCCCAAAATAGTAGATCATGTGCCAGGACCAAGAGTATCGACAGAGGATCGCTTGGAGGAGATCGATTAGGACGCAATGCAACGATGAGGAGCTCATCGCTTCTATTGCTCGAGTTTATAAAGAGGATTATGGCTATCTTGACCGAGTTGCGTGAGCTACTCAATGAGATAGCCTAGTAGTTATATTAGTTTTTTATGTATTTAAGGAGCATTGTCTCCAGTACTCATGATGTCAAATGCCTTTTGGTCTAGTACTGTAACTTTTGATCACCTTATAGCTTAAGTTTATGAAGTATGTTTTTGATATTTTGGGATATGTCTTATCTGGTGCATAGTATTGCTCAAAGAAACAAATTATCCACTACAAATATTGCATATTGTTTCGATGCATGCTAGGTGCATTGCATCTTTATTTGGTATGAACGGGGGTAAGTAATCTTGTGTTACATGTCCCAACGCTTCAAGCTCTGTCAAATCGCAAGCCGAATATAGGGTGTGTCACAGTTAGTATCAGAGCAATACGTCTCTAGATTAAACCCACATATCCCTAGAAATTGTACCAAAAAATAGGATTGGAATTTTAGTGTTCTTTTTAGGCTTGGATTTGTGAAGTTTCGACTCGAACAAACTGAAGTGTTGGAGTAGGAAATCATAATAGCATCGGCCATAGAATAGAGGCAACATGGTCCAGCTATCTGGATCATGGTATAGAAACAAAAGTTTCGAATGGAGGAAGTTAATAGTTTCGGATCCCTCAAAAGACTTGAGGTTTTAGAATTAGAGACTCTAAGGAAAGATTCCTAATTTCCTATTAGGATTTAAAGTTTAAATTCTATAGGCTTCGTATATCAGTTTAATCATACCTGAAGTTTTGAGTCTACAACTATTAGGAAGGGAGTTCTGATTGAATTTAACATTAGATTGGGAGACATTCAGGTGACAAAAGTTTACAAGATTTGAACGTGATGAACCTACAAACTTTGGATAATGATCTTACCTTATATTAGGTTATGGATTGAGTGCAAGTTTGGAAGATGAATCTAATCTGATTTGAGGTTGTAGATTGTGTAAACTTTCACAAATTATTCAGTCGAATCTCTAAATAAAAATGTAGCTAGCCAAGAGGAATATCATATTTATTCCTAGGTAGAGGATGTTATCAAGCTAAGATAGGACTACTAACATTGTCATATGAGCATGAATTTTTGGAATTTGGAAGGGAATTCTCAATATGATACAAGTAAGTATGTGTTTCAAGAAGTAACACATGGTGCGTAGAAGAATATTTAGAAACCCTTATGGAGGAAACAACCAAGAGGAACAAAATCCTCCAATGGACGGAGGACAAGGGATAGTTGAAGCTCTTCATTTACTGACAGAGGTGCTCAGACAACAACAATAACAACAACACCAAGTACCCATTAAAGTGTATGTTGTCACTCGGAGAGACGCATATGCTGATACCCCAAGAGCTAAAGGAGTTGGCGTTGTCACTGGTATTTTCTAAAACTTATAAATTGTTAAGCTTAGCTAGGATTAGTTTGATTGTGATTAGTAGTAGTACTGCTTTATGATTGACGTTAGGTAGTGCCAAGACATTGAGGTTGTAGCTTGTACATAGTTTGATTCAAGCGAGTCACTGTTTTAGTGATTGTAACATTGCACGAGAGTTCAAATCAAAAGCCAAATTGTTGCCCAAGTGGTTAGAGTAACAATTCTCGATAGGAGTATTATTGTTAATATCAGTGTAGATATAGAATACCCTTAACTAGTACAAGGAAGGATATTGACGGTTGATTAATTATTATTCCGCGTATTGGAGTTTGTTTTGATTTTGATGATGCAATGAAGTTTGTATTCAAAAGAGTAAAGTGATTGGGAGAAACTTTGGTCTTAGTAGGATTTACTTATGATTGAAGTTTTACTTGGCCGCCATTAAATAGTCTCTGGCGAAGCACTATATTTATGAAAACATAGATCGCCTTTATATTGGAGACAAATATGGAGATAGTAAAATCTTTGTCTCAACATTTTGCATGATCAATAGGAACACATCCTTTTGCTTAGAGTCAGAATTAGAACAACTTTTGATGGAAAGAAGGGCTATGCCAAACATAAGAGAGGAAGCCTTAAGTTTAGATTAATGCCTAAGTGATTATCGAGGTACCACCTATGAGGAGGAACGATTCGTTTTGGTTATGAAAGAGTAAGCTAGTCCTAGGTGGATAGGATTCCTCGAGGAAATAGAGAAAGTGAATTAAGTTGTGTATGGGTTAAAAAAGTTTCCAAACTGAACTACTAGGACACCTAAAGGTTTATATTCAAAGAGTATATCGGTATGACTCAATCTACCTTATAGAAGAATCCTAATGCTACTTGTTGAATTGAGAAAGAGAGAGAGTTAAGGAACAGCCAGATCTTAGTGGTGAAACTATATGTGGTGAATAACTCTTTGAGCAGTAAGGAAAGTAGTGACTTCGCTTAGGCAAGAATTCAACGTCTTAGACAGTTAGCCTAGAACTTGTACGACATGGGTATTAGCCATGTGAGTGTTATATTCTCTTGTTTTAGGATAGTAGTTATTTTATGCACTCGCATAGATTTCAAGGATGAAATCATCTTTTAGGAGGGGAGGATGTAACAGCCCACCAGAAATTCAGTAAATGAATTTCTTTAGGCTTTAGGAACATGTGAAAAGCTCGGAAAGGTCTCACAAATCAAGCAATTGCATAGGATTGAATCTGTCAGTATAGTAAATTTTTGGCCTACTTAGGTATCAGAAAGGCAATTTTATTTATTTGAAATACTTAGAAATGTGAGAATGAGAAACGGTCTTCATCACTATTCTCAAATGAATATTTAGGATTTAACAAAGCAATAAAAATATTTTCGTTTTCCGGACAACAACTGTTTGAAAACGCATTTCAATTTGTTTGAGGTACTTGGGAGTAGAATTTCACAAAACAAGTATGCTCCTAGTTTAATATGAATATTTAGGATTTTATAGTGTAAAGTTATTTTCACCATTTTCGAAGTGAATAGTAGCACCGTGTGGCACGCAATCTAATTATTTTCATATCAGTGTGGAATGTCCAAATTAGATTAGGGAAGTTATATTTGGAAAGCTTAGGTCTTTTGTTATAAAAATATGCTACAATGACTTTGATATTCACATATGCAGCTCTTAGGACTTTGATCTATTTGTTAGAATGTTATTTTGAAGATTTAAGTTGTTTATCATGAAGATATAAATTTTTATGCATGCAAAGGTCTGATTAGATCTTGTATTTGAGGCTCATAGATGGATTTGTGTTTCTATGAAATTTTTTTCCATGTGATCTTAGGTTTGATGCTTAGATTTGTTTTAGACTTGAATATTAAGGAATCTAAATGGGAGACAAGTACTAATTTTCTGCATAGCATGCATTTCATATTTATCATTTATCATGCATATTTTATCTTTGTGCACATTGGTTGTTTAACATACTAATATTTCAAGTAAATCTCTCTCATTGTGGACCCACTATCATTCCTCTCGGGATAATAGAAGTTTATCAAGACCAGACAAGGACAGACAGGATGGACCAGTGGATCCGACTGATTGAAGAGGAGTTCGATCTCAATCGAAGATTAGATCTTATTTCGATGTTTATACCTCTAACCCTTTGTACCTTAGAGCATATGAAGGAATTGATCTAATCATGGAAACTTATTATTTAAGTATTTTGTATTGAGAACATGCTACCTTATCATTTGAACACGTGATGAATATTAATGCTATTGGGATGTTTTAGTTCATTCTTGCATAAGTTATAATTATTCACCATTATTCTGCTACGATTATTGCATACTGCTAGTTGCATTCTAGGATGCATTGCATATTAACTATCAGCCCCTATCCTTTTATATGCCCCATTCGGTTTCCTCTCACACTTCACCTTGGAAATGGATGAAATTCATGCATGGGTGCCAAGTGGCATGCCCCTCATCATTGGATGAACCCCCTCTTCATCTTCCCATATCTTTGCTTCCCATGAGAACTCAAAAGGTCTGTTGACAAGTGGCGTGTGAGCTCCTCTATGTCCAAGTTCAAAGAACCTTCAGGCTTAAGGGTCTTTTCACAAAACCCTAATCATCCTTGGAGAATGGGCGAGTGCATGCTTGCCACTGGGCAATGCCGTGTGTGTGTGTGTGTGTGTGTTGCCGCCCACCTCCTTTTCCCACAAAGATCTTTCATCTTCTTCTAGACTCTTGGGGTAGCGTGTGATGCATCATCACTGGGCGCCCTTTCCATTACCCTATGTGCCTTCTCCTTGAAACTCTAAGTGTGTGACAAGTGGTGTGTGAGAGAGAGAGAGAGAGAGTGTGTGTGTGTGTGTGTAGTGGAGGAGACCCTTAGGAACTAGGGTTCACATCATTCTAAGCATCCCTTCCCATTCCAATCATTGCATCCTTCTAGAAAGACCCTATCCCAAGTGCATGCATGACACTTGGCAAAAAGGTTGGTTGGTCTTTCTTAGATGGGCATGAAGCACCCCTTGACCAAACCCTATGAGCCTCTTGGAAACTTGTGCCTAAGCCCTTTGGCATCCCCCATGCGCCACTTCCTACGCCATCTTCTTGAAATCCTCTTACCCCTCTACATGTGTGACAAGTGTCAAATGGAGGGTGAGCTTGTTATAGGTAGCATGTAACCCTCATGGCCGAAACCCTATGGTGCTTCTTAGGGTTCCATGCCTCAGTTTTGTAGTGGCTCTAAGTGTCTACTCTCATTCCTAATCATTGGTCAAAGCTTTGAGAATTGCCAAAATCTCATGGGAGGCGTGTGAGGCTTTTGGGTTACCAAAACCCTAAATTCTCTCACCCTTTTTCACCAAATTACATCTAAGTTCATCATGTCTCTTGGGTGTAATGTGCATGTGTGACAAAAGGCTAGAGGTTGGTGAGTTGGGCATGTGCCCCAAGTTCCACTAGGGTTCCAAACCCTAATTCAAGGTCATGGCCAAATTCTATGGGCCTTGTTGGGCCTCCTCATGGGCTTAGATGCTCAATGCACCAACACAAATAAAAATTTAAATAAAGCCTAAGGCTTCTAAGTACTCTATACCTTTTGCACAGCCCAAAACTAAATATAATATGGTGACAAAAGATAGGAGACGACTTGGCTAAATCTGGGTTGTCAAAACATTAGCATTCATGTCTTTTACCTTCACACATGCATCTTTATACTGTTAGTTTAAGTTGGTCATTAACTTGCTGAGACTTATAATCAAATCTTATTTGGTAGTCCCAACTACCATTCCCCTCGAAATGGTAGACCATGTGTCAGGACCAGGAGTATCAGCGGAGGATTGCTTGGAGGAGATCAATTAGGCCGCAATGTAACAACGAGGAGCTCATCACTTTGATTGGTCCAGTTTATAGATAGGACTATGACTATCTTGATGGAGTTGCACGAGCTATCAATGAGTTAGCCTAATAGTAATATTAGTTTGCTACATACTTAAGTAGTGCTTTCTCCAGTACTCATAATGTCACAAGCCTTTTGGACTTGTCCTGTAACTTTTGATCATTTGGTATCTTAAGTTTATGAAGTATGTTTTTGATGTTTTGGGATATGTCTTAGCTAGTACATAGTATTGCTAAAATAAAAAAATTATCTGTTACAAATATTGCATATTGTTTAGATGCATGATAGGTAAATTGTAACTTTATTTGTCATGAACGGGAGCAGGTAATTTTGTATTGCATGTCGCGACACTTCAGGCTCCGCCAAATCCCAAGCGAAATCTGGGGGACGTCACATGAGCTCCATCGAGATAATGCCCCATCTCGACTTGGGTTCATGATCCACATAAAGTCCATACAACCATTTTATTAATGCATATACCATGCTCTCCCCTATGGATCATTCTCACACTCGAGCTCCCTTGACCACACCATGGGTAACAACCGTGTGTGTGACTTCATAATAAGCGATGCCTAGCTCTGGGTCTAGCGAGTACGTGACTAGGCATCCTCTAGCATCCGCCATCAGAGAGGCAATGAAATAGACCTAAGAGCTTTACCGTCTCACCCCATTGTCGCCCGACGACAACCTAAGGGACATCCCTCAGTTTTATAAGCTCCCAAGTAACCAAAGTAGCTCCACTGAGATAATACTCTATCTCGGCTATGGGCCATGATACGCACACATCAACAAAATTATTTCACACAAAAACCAACAATTTTCCAATTCCAGTTTACACATAACTAGAGCATATTTACAGGAATATTAATGAGAGGTAAGAAATATAATGCAGACAAACATACAACAGTTAGTTAGTGAATGACATAGCAACAATGTAAAACATATAATAAAACCAAACACATTATTTTGCAACAAATAGTTTTCAACATCATAACCAACTACATGTTTTGCTCCCAACGCTCCACAAGGCCCTTGGCCACTTCACAAATTCACAGTCATCACAACATATCAATCCCAATGCTTCATATAAATAATCTGATCATAATTCACAACCAGATTGCATAAAACATTGTTTGACAATATTTCCAACTACAATTATATTAAAAGCTAATATGAGAACTACTTACAAGTGAATAGGAAATTATGGATGATCAAGGTGCACTGATTGCAGTTGTTCCTCTCAGATTGAGAGAAAGACAGTGTGTGAACATGTTGTAAGAGAGAACAGATGCAACGAATCTAGGTGGTTGAGTCGATGATGGTGCGAATGGAGGTGGCCTCAATCAATGTGCTCTATAAAGGTGCTTGGGAGATTTCAAGTGGGGTGCCTTGATTTCGGGCATGGTCTTGGAGCACAGTGGCAGATTTGTTGGCTGTGATATAATGGGGGAAAATCTATGTTAGATCGATGCGATTACTATAAGGGGGGAGGGCAAACCTAATGGGTAGTGGTGGAGCTTGGGATGGATGTGAAACACAACTGATCTAGATCAATCTGGGTGCGATGTTGGTCAATCAGCTCAGGGTGGGGCATTTACACTTGTTTTTTCTTGGATGACAAGGAGGGTCTGGCCCCATCATCAAATGGAGTGGAGCATGGCATCGGAGGGGATAAAGAGAGAGAAAAGAGAAACAGAGAGGGAGATGCTTAGCTGCCGTGTGTGGTGGTCAAAGCTGTGGGGAGTGGTGTAACACAAAAGACATGGGATTGGGCACAACTGCAAGCAGTAGACACGAAGAACAAACGGGACGACGGCTCAATAGAGTGTAGTGATGTAGTGGTACCAGCAGGTGAGGGTGAAGAGCTAAGAGATGTTCACACTAGAGGGGAGAGAGAGAGAAAGAGAGAGAGAGAGAGAGAGAGGAAAAAAAGAAAGGAAAACCAAAAAAAGTCCTAGGGGTCCAAAATGGTGTGTTTAACACTTAGGTGGGTTGGGCTTAAGGGGTTTTGGGTTGGGCCTCACATCCTCCCTCTTATAAGAATTTTGTCCTAGAAATTTGTGTCAAGTGACTATAACTAATTCCCAAGTACTTATGACGGCGATAATTTCTAGCTCTACTTCCATAGGTTCTTCCAATACGACCATATTTAGTTCTCCTAATAGCACATCACCTCTAAAACCCCAAGGCAGGCCATGCAATCCAATAATCTAGAGTTCCACTAAGGCATAACCTACAACGCCCCTAGATCCTAATGTTATTACCTCATAACCTCGATTTACACTACCCATTGTCAACGCCTAAGATTTAACTTCCAATCCCCTATTGCACTCACTTGGTCACTTGTCAATCCCTTCTAACCTCAACCTTTAATGGCCATAAATGTATATTGCAACCTGATCAACCTCTAACAGAATGTATAGTCTCAAATTTTTAAATTCCTGTGAGATCTCAACTCACAATTAATTCCTCAAGACCAACACAAAAATGTTCTCTCAACCATCATATTACTAAGTATCACATTTCTGCTATGCACTCTAATAGCTCTCACAGCCGGCTAAAAGATGAAATCTCTTAGAAGTATCACCATCGAGTCTAATCCAGTTCAACACCTACTGGGAAAACACTTACCACACTTTGATAGAATGGTAGGCTCGTCTCCCAAAACCATAGACTCTTACACAGACTTCCTAAATTGCCCCTTGCATCCTTAGTCATAATCAATACTCCTTGAAAATACACCTGTGATCGATGACAACACACTAGTACTAATCAACCTAACTACATTATGATGCATAAAAAAATATTACCATATCAATGGGTAAGGCTTGGCGCTAAAAAGAGGTGACTAAAAGAGTCTACCAAAACATCCTTTCCATCAATTTTCTTTTGACTGATCTAGGTACTTAGAAACTCATACACTAAGTCAAGCCCATGCAATGGATAAGATTGAGTAGTCAAAATAGAGGGATCAGAAGTCAAACAAGAAGTGGTGGAGGTTGGCTTTTACTCGAATGCATCCAATCAGTGAGAGCAAATTAATATAAAGAATGAAGATACATTTAGGCTCCAAACGTGTGCTCCACCAAGTGACTTAAGTACTAGATTGATTCACAATGGAAATGGTAAAGTCACTATGAAGTAGTTGGTCCAAGATTGGTCCTTCCATTGAAAATTATTTTTTTACAAGGAAAACAAAATTCTAACAATTTGTCAAAAATAGTTCCAAAATACTTGTCGAAGCACTAAGTCACCAAGAAGATTTCATTAAGTTGGACAAAAAGGTTGCCTCCAAGTCCAAATTTAACAAATTTACAAAAATATATGTTTCCTTCATAACATTTTCCCAAAAGAATTTCATGAAGGACGACTAAGACATATTTTTTAGAACCAAAACTTAAAACAAAGCTAAATTATGCCATCAGGACCATTGGACGCAGCATTCATGGAAGGATCTCTTCGAATGTGTAACAAGTATGAATGTAAGGAGGTCTGAGTAATTGGGAAGAGTCAAGCTCATAACACTTAAGAGCAAATTCCATGGGTAACGATACTTAAGAAAACATGGTGAAGAAAGTTTAGATTATTTCGTCAACTCCTACACATGCCAACAAATTTACTAACAATCAGCTCTAAGGGGATGATATCTTCACACCAAAACTTCATCAGGATGTACCTATCAAATCAAAGGTCCACGCCTCCCATCTAAAATAAGCAACGCACTCTAGAAGCCCGACCAATCAATAAAGAGCATCTATGCAACTATAAACTTCCACCTAACAAGATATACTTAAAAGCTCATCATCTCTATACAAACTAGCATATATTCTAATGGTACTAAGCTCAATAGCAATCACCACGAAAGTCCATCAATTCATAACTAAATTTTGCCTTCGATATAACTAACACATCCAATCATACTCTCAACCTAACTTGATCACATTCTAACCCATCAAATAAAAATACCATTTCCATCCATTCACCAGACCTATATCCTTAGAACCAACAAGGATCATTTTCTAAAAGTTTGCACCATCGAAAACCTCAAACCTAATAAAAGTTGTTTCCTTACACACTCTGGCTCCCTTCGCCACACCATAGGTAACAACCGTGCGTGTGAGTTCATAACAAGCAATGCCCAGCTCCACGCTGGGGGAGTAAGTGACCAAGCATCCTCTAGCCTCCTCTAGCAAAGGGGTAACGGAGTTAACCCAGGAGTGTTATTGTCTCACCTAAGCCCATTTTTGCCCCGCGACAACTCAAGGGACATCCCTCAGTTTTATGCACTCCCGAGTACTAGAGGAGCTCTACTGAGATAATACCCCATCTCAACTTGGGGTCATGATACACACACATCCACAAAATTATTTGACACAAAAAACAGCAGTTTTCCAATTCCGGTTTACACATAACTAGAGCATATTTACATAAATATTAATGAGAGGTTACAAATATAATGCAGATAAAGATGCAACAATTCATTAGTGAATGACATAGCAACAGTTAATTATAGCGTAAAACATATAATAAAACCAAATACATTATTTAACAATAAACAATTTTCAACATCACAAACAACTACATGTTTCATTCCTAACGCTCCACAGGGCCCTTGGCGACTTCAGAAATTCATATCCATCGCCACCTATCAATCCCAATGCTTCTCATAAATAATCCGATCACAATTCACAACCAGATTACACAAAACACAATTTTGCAACTATAGTTAATTTAAAGGCTAGTCCAAGAACCACTTGCAGCATGGATAGGAATTTGGATGATCAAGGGGTGATGATCACAGTTGTTCCTCTTGGATTGAGAGAAATACAGTGTATGAACATGTTGCAGGAGAGAATGGATGTTGCGGATTAAGGTGGTTGAGTCGACGACAGTGTGAATGCAGGTGGCCTCAATTGGTGTGCTCTGTGAAGGTGCCTAGGTGATTTCTGGTGGGCTGGCTTGATTTCAGACGTGGTCATGAAACAGGAAGATTTGTTAGCTATGATACGATGGGGCAAATATGTATTAGATTGGCTCAGTTACTGTCTGGAGGGAGGGCAGTTCTAAGGGGTGGTGTTGAAGCTTGGGATGGAGGGGAACACCACAAATCTGGATGGATTTGGGTGCGATGGTCCAATTGTGGCAGTTCTCAGGGTCAAACGTTAGTGACTGAAGGTGGAAGCAAAGACAGTGGATGATTGGCTCAGGGTGAGGCATTTCAACTTGTTTTTTCTTGGATTGTGGGGAGTGGTGTTCAACCCATTTGGGGGCTCAGTATGGCGGAGGTGGCTAGGGTTTGGCCTCTTCGTTGAATGGCATGGAGGATGGCATCGTGGGAGGGAAAGAGAGAGAAGAGAAACAAAGATGGAGACGCTTAGCTGGGGCGTGTGGTGGTCGAAGCTGTGGAGAGCGGCGCAACACAAAAACGTGGGGTTGGGCACAACGGCAAGCAGTAGACATAGAGAAGAAAAGGAACCTCGGTGGCATGTGGCTACACAGTGGTGCTGGCAAGGTGACGTAGAAGGTGGCAGCAGAGGAGAGTGTGAAGAGCCAAGAGATGTTTGACACTGGAGGAGAGGGACAGAGAGAGAGGAAACCCAAAAAACCCTAGGGGTACAAAATAGTGTGTTTGACACTTAGGTGGGTTGGGCTTAAGGGTTTTGGGTAGGGCCTCACACTTATCATCAACTCTCAGGTCTTTATGGTTTTTGCCTTAGTTTTAATGGCAACTAGCACAACTCCTTACAAGGGATCTTTTTATTTTTACCAACATTGGGGTTTTCTCTTGCATCTGGCAATTTTGTCTTCTGTAATACTCCTTTCAAAAAAGTATGTAGTCAGTTTGACAGGCATGCATCTTTATGTGTGTAAACTCAAAACCACGTTCGAGACTCCTTGATACATGATATGAACTCAGAAATAGAGCATTATGAAATTGATCCTTCAACAACTTGAACATCATGTCAACTGACTTAACACTCCAACTGCCAAGACTTTTAATATGGAGCTTTCTAAGAGTAAAGGATAATTTTGAACACCCACAAATACGATCTATCTCTGAGTTGATCAATAATATTCATCAAACACATATCCATAATTGGGATCCCTATAGGATGGGAAAAAAAAGTTGGAAAATTAGTAGTTGAAACTAGCTCAAAATTGAACAACAATTTTCAATCACAATAAATGCTCCTAGATTGAAGCCTGTGTAAACCAAATGACATGCATATATAATTATTCAACATAATAATGTATTGCAACAGGAAGCCTTAGTGCATAGTTCCATTTTGGGAATTAACATATAAAATGCTTAATTATTAACATTGTGAATGTAAAAAGGGTGTTGGATAGCTATATACCCTTACTTGACGATTAATCCAACAATTGGAAGTCAAGATTAGAAATGTCTTTAAAAAAACTTTCTAGAAATCAAAGCTACGTTGTTAGCCACCAAATTGCATTACTGTAGACCTCCTTTGCAATAAGGTGTTTCTACATTTTGTTCTCCAATACATTGTCGGGTTAAACACTTTGCATGCTAATTAACCTATATATATAACTTTATATATAGTTGTAAAGGCTAAATTAATTACTAGTGAAAGACCATAAGATTTTATCAATGTTGGATGTGGAACATTTTGAAGGTAAGTTTTGGAGATGAAACATCAAAATAGAACTAAGAATGGCAGCAGTTGGCTTGCGTACCTCTAGCACGATGGAAGTCCCGAGTTCAAGTATTTCCACTCTACCAAACTCCCACTGCGGTCTAAGTGATTGAAGGATTCAAAGAGCTCCAACCTTTAGGGGTGTTTAATTAAAATAGTAAAGTCAAGTTACAAATTTCATACATATAAGGGATGAATGTCTTTGTCCTCAAAATAATTGCTTTTATAGATGTTAAGCAACAAATTGTGGGAAAAAAGGGATGGTAATATCCTCATTTTTTCAACAAAAATACACCCATTAGTAATACAAGTATATGCAAGGGAAAAAGTTGTTGAGGGTAATATGAAGCACTTTGCAAGAAAAGTATAACCGTTGCTAACATACATTATAATTTGCATTGAAATAGGCTCTTTGAAAATATATCGCGGTGAATAGATTACTTCAAAAATGTATGGTTGTTGTGAAGCCCCCAGATTTCGCTTGGGATTTAGCGGAAGGTGAAGCATCGGGACATGAAACAAAATGTTACATGCCCCCATTCATGACAGATAAAGATGCAATGTACTTAGCACACAACTAACAATATGCAATATTCGCAGCAGAATTTTTTTTCTTTGAGCAATACTATGTACCAGAAGTAATATATCCCAAAATATAAACATAGTTCATAAAACTTCACAAGATAACTAATACCCAAAAGGTTACAGTACTTATCCAACAGGTCTATAATATAAATAGTACTGGACACTGCGCTCCATAAATACATTATGGAAATAAAATCTATTGTACTAAATCGCTAAACCTCTCACGCAACTCAACTATGATATCCAAGTTGATGTCAAGAAAACAGGGAATAGACTCCATCAACTCCTTGTCTATACTCCACATTCTATTTATCCCCGTCCAATCTTTCATGTGTGGGTTCTCCAAATTCTGACACATCATCTACCATTCCGGGGGGAATGGTAGTTGGGACTATCAAGTAAGATTTGATTACAAATCTTAGCAAATTAACGACCAACTTAACTAGCAATATACATATGCATGCATGACAGAAAAAAGACATGAATGCTAACGTGAACTTGAATGAACGTGACATGACTTGGCAAATAACATGACGTGTTGACATAACTTTAACTGACATGAACTATAACTAACGTGAACTAAACTGACTTGAACTGAAAATGACGTGAATTGAAACTGACTTGAATTGAACTAACATATACTAAAACTGAATGTCAACTGGACATGAACTTGGAATCTTGTTTAACAATTAAACTGGTTAATTAAAAGTGAAATGTAGATGCTACACAGATCCCCTTAAGCTATGTGCCCCTACTAATACAGTATCACATCACATGTATCTACACCAACTATGAATACGTTAACATACGCATCACTTCACAGGTATCTGCACATCCTGTGAGTACGTAATGTATGCATCACATGATAGGTATCTACACCTGCATGAGTACGTATAACATGAAACTAGACTGCGGTTGGCACCACCAGCGTTGGTGCCTAACTTCGCTATGGAAACCAGTTGTTTAGGTCTCATTTGAAGCTTGTTGATTTTTACTTCGTCAACCCAAGGAATTTCACAGTAGTTTAAGCACTCCAACATGAACAAAAGAGTTCCACTAGGATAATGCATCATCCTAGTACTTGGGGTCGTGATAAACATAAAAAACTCAATTGATTTGTAAATACTGTTTTTCATGACGAACTCCATACTCATGACATGATATGGCATGAAATGAAATGACAAATGACACGACGTGACATGTAAGTATGACTAACAACATGGAATAATGTGATGTGCAGCAGTTAAACAAGACATAACATGATGTGCAACAGTTAAACATGGCATGGCATGAAATAATATGTAACAGATAATTTCGTACTTGAAAATAAAACATGGCATGACGTAATATAACATGTAATAAATAATTTCATACTTGAAAATAAGACATGGCATAACATAACTTAAAATGTATGTATATATATGTAAAACTTAACCAACATGAATGATGGTTTCTTACCACCATACATACACAAGTACCTAGAGAGTAAGTTAGAGGCTAACTTACAGTGATTGTTGCATAACAAAAATTGTAGCGTGAAAAAAGCGTTAATTGAAATGAGATAAATCCTAAGGTTAGAATAGCTCACTAAAGATCATAAAAACCTAAAGACTCACTAACTTATGAAAAGTTACCCATTTATATGTGAGAAATTACAATTTTGTCCCCAAAATAAGGATTTTGCATACTAACTCCAAATCCTACCAAATTTTACATTCCTCATCTAAATTTTGTCCTAAATCTAAATATCAAAATAGATAAATTATACAAGCAAAAAAAAATTATACAAGCAAGTTTCATCTGACCCTACTTACAAAGCCTTTGAAAAAAATCAATTAAGAATCGCCAGAAAAACTGTCAAAAATCGCCTCTTGAGTCTTCTCCAATAAAATGAATGGAAAGTGATCAAAAGGTGAAGTGAAAGCCTTGGAAGACTTATATAGGAGGAGGGGCTGACTTAATGGCCAAGTTAAGCCAATTTGATGGGAGGTTGGTCAGCCATAAGTGGTGAAAATCATGTGCCATACAACCCATGGTTTTGGGTTACCATTGCCCATGAGGGGTGGTAGTTTTGAGGTTGCTTTTTGGCCTCCCTATGATGCACTAATTGGATGGAAAATTCATCCATAGGACAGCCTTGGGTGGTGGGCCTTAGTGGACCTAAACCGATTGGGCCTGATTTGGAGTTTAAATAGAGCTTGGTTTGGGGTTTCAGTTTCTATCAAGCCCAAATCCACTTTTTTCTTGGCCCAATGAAAATACTATCGTATATAAGAATGGAGAAGGGTGTAATGACATGAATTTGAGTGGTACTAGCATGTGAAAGTGATTTAATCAAGTGATTAAACACTACGCTAAAACCATCTTCATTTAGGGTTTGGGAAACCATTTTGGGTTTAGGAAAATCGTTTAGGGTTTCAATTTTCACCAAGGTTTTGAGATTTCAATTGGATCCCAAATATTTGGGGTTTCACTAAGGTTGAAACCTTCTTTGGTTTGGCACAAAAATGAATGCTTGGATGTAATAGTGTTTGGCTTAGGTGGCATGATCACAAAGTTTGATTTTCCTTCTTTTCCTTCACATTAGCACCTCATGGTTTCTCTTGGTGCCAAATTTTCTATACTATTCACCAAGTGTGGCTAAGATCTTACCATGTGTCCAAATGAAACTTCTCTAGATTTTGACAATCCACGTTGTGATTTGGAAACAACTAGACTGAGTGCTAACACTAGTGTTATTATTCACTCTGAAGATGGTGAAGATAATTTTGCACCAAAATCCTAAATAATCCTACAAAACTAGTAGTGCAATTTTTTTTTCAAATTTCAACACCTAAACCCCCCCTAATAAATCAAAATGCGTTGTCGAATAACTCTACTCCAAAAAATGGAAAACGTAATATTGCACCAGAAAATCCAAAATATTCATCTGATACTAATGGCGCAAACCCTTTCTCATTCTCACACTCCTAAGTACCTCAAATAAATAAAATGGCATTTCTCCCCCCGAAGTGTGTAAGAAATAACTAAGCTGACAGGCTAAAGGCTACGCAATTGCTCGACTCGTGAGACATTTCTGAGGTTTTCTCGACGTTCCTAAAGTCTAAATAAATTCATCCATGAAATTTATGGTGGGTTGTTGTACTTGTTATTAAAAATTATTATAATGAAAGTAAATCTGTTGGTAATAAAATTATTTGGAATTAAAGTAAAACCATTGTTGATGTACTATTTTATTTGCTCGAAATTTGATTGTTGCAAATTTGTGCTGGATAATAAATTATGTATTGCATGGAAAAACAATGTCATTGTTGTTGAACATAATTATAAGGAAAATAAACCTAGATAATGTCAAGCAATTTGCAAGGAAAGTAGAAGTGTTGGGAATGCACAAATAGTGGAAGGATATATGATCGTCAATGAAGCCATGTTCCATATTTGCAATGAAAGGCTCCAACAGGTATATTCTATGAAAAATTATTTGCAACAAAACAATTGTCGTAGGTAATGTATAGAGGAATTTTCATCGAGTTTTGGCTTTTTGTATTTTATTCTCAATTGCAACGGCCATTTTCGTTGTAATCCACAGTGGATTCATTGAAATTAGTGACAACCCAGTACGAGAAAATGACAAGTCTTTTTCCACGGCAAAAGTTTGGTTAGGATTATTATTAAGTGGGAGGAGATATATTTGAGCATTGCAAATAGTACCTTTTTATTGATGGAAATAAGATCGTTGCAAAGTTTATCCTTGCAAAAACTTGGTGTTGTAGTGCAAACCTAATCGTTTTAAGTCTATGAGCATTACATTTAAGACTATCAAGTAGTTTTGCTATGTTTGAGGCATTGCAAGAAGTGTACCAAATCAATTTGTAGCCGAAAAGCGTAGATTCAAGGCTACGTTTGGATGTTGAGATGAGTTGATGTGATGACCTGAAACATGGCTAGATTACATCCGTAATTATTTTCATTGCCTTAGTATTATTTTAGGGCCATGAGAATAGATGTAGTCGAATATAGGCCTTAGATTTGTAGTTAGCAACCCAAGCCCAAGAGAAGGCCAACCAAGCCCATGTATATTCGGCCACCATAAGAAACTCAAGCCCAAAAACCCTAGAAATGTATGGCCCATGACCAAAAGCCTTTGCTACTAGTGCCATGTGTCATGCATGTATAGCACTATGTACCTGGAAGTGATAGTGGGCTAAGGGAGAGAGATAAGTTTGTTTGGGAAGCCAAGGGAAGGTATGCATGCCAACCCTAGCTCGATTGCCACATCTCTTGCATGCAAGAGATTTTTTAGAAGAAAAGATGAGGAAATGACCTAGAGGAGGCCAAAGGCCATTCGGCAAACTCACCCAACATGCCTACACCATGCCACTTGGCAAAAGCTTGAGTTCCAAGATTGATTTGTATAGGGAAGTTGCACCTAGGGAAGACAAAGGGGATTCTCTCAAGGGATTCGCATAGGGAAGCCCAAGGGACAAAAAAGAGGGTTCGGTTTCCTACACCACAAGCCCACCCAAGAGTTTTCTTAAGACCATGCCACTTGTCAACCATGCAAGGAGCTCTAGAAGGGAATAGGAAGGGACAATGGCACAAGATGACCAACCTACCCTCATATTTTCGGCCACTACACCCAAAGGCACACTCACACATGCCACTTGTCACATTAGGGTTACAAAAGGGATCTTTGGTAAATGAAAAGTCACCTAGGGAAGGAGCACTAGAAGATGAAGAGCCACCATGAGAATTAGGGAAGGAAGTGGACGGCTAGGGCAAGGCACACACCTATGCCATGTCTTACACATGCAAAGCTTCACTTTTGGAAGAGGAAGAGACTTGGTGATCAATTTACCTTTCTACCCTAAGATACATTGCACCTAGAAGAAAATGGAAGGGGCTTAGAGGACAAAAGAATTTGGCCAAGGCAAGGGCCACACGCCCCAAGCAACCTTTCCACCTTCCCAAGGGTAAGAGGCATTTGGCTAGAGAGAAGAAGGAGAGTACACTTGTCCTTCATGCAAGGGATCACAAGCAACCAATAAGACCTTGAGAAGAATTCTATAAAAGGGGAAGAGAGACACACGCCCAAGGGGTCTTCTTTCCTTGCCATTTCTGAAATTGCTTATGCTCTCATATTCTCCATACCACTTCACTAAACACTTAAAGATTTCTCACTTTCTCATACTTTCCTTCCAACCAAACAACAGAGACTACTATTGTCTACGCTCAAGAGAGGACCACAGCACTAGCAAGAAGGAAGCCACGGTGATAATCTCATATTTTTTATTTTTCTCTTCACACTACTCACGCCTAACTCAAGGAGATGATGAAATCTCCAAAGAGTTCTAGATTCTTGTAAACCACACACGAGTTCAAGGTTATTTCGTCTTGAAGTAACCTAGGGTTTTCCAAGAAAGGAGAAGGAGCCGAGACTTTGAGGGCTTAGATCCTTCACACAATCAGCCACCCACATGAACTACACACATGTTCAAGATCTAGCAAAGAGTCACACGGATTTTGAAAGGTTTCATGTCTAAAAACCCTACAACCGAATGGTCTTGAAGTTTCTAAGAACAAGTGCCAACCCAAAAACCTCACACTCATGCACACAGATTAGGATTTTTGAAACCCTTGTTCTAAAGAGTTGTACATCTAATTTACAACTTGCTATTTGTTTTTCCCAAAGGATTTTTGTAAGTATACACTCAACCTAGTTTGGCTAACATACATATATACTTGTATAAATCTTTCATTGTTATCATCAACTTTGATTGTTAATCTATGTCTTGCTTGGTTGAATATGTGAGACCCCAAAAATTAAGGTGTTTTAATTTATTTATTTGTGATAACCCGAGCTTGACTAAGCATGGTTCATAGATTTAATTTTTAGTTACCATAGTATTTTAAGAGCCTTAGTATTTTTTTAGTTAAAAGAAAGGCCTTAGAATATTTGATTAAGCAACTTAGCCCAAGTAAGGAGTAACCCTAGAATGCCTTGTATAAATTCGGCCCTATAAGGAAATCCAAGCCAATGGCCCTAAGTCCATGACCCAAACCCTAGTCACTAGTGCCATGTGTCATACATGTGTTGCACTATGAATCTAGTCATGATAGTGGACTAGGGGGGGAGAAAAGTGTAGGAAAACCAAGAGATGGCTTGCACGCCTACCCTAGAAGAATTGTCACTTGTCAAGCATGCTAGAAACCTTCTAGAAGAAACAAGAGACAAGATGACCTAGGGAGACTAAAGGATTTTTGGCCAACCCTCTCCCACACGCCTAGACCCATTGTTTTGGCCCAATTTCAAGTTCCAAGATAGATATTCGTAGAAAGGGGAACCTAGGGAAGAGGGAAGAGAAAAGTGGATTTTCTAAGAGATTTGCATGGGAAACCGAAGGGACACAAGGGATTTCAAAATTTTGGCTTACATCTTCAGATTTTGCCAAGTGCCAACCATGCAAAGAATTTCTAGAAGAATAGATGAAGAGACATTTGCATGAAAGGACTAATCTACCCTTAAGATTTCGGCCACTACACTCACAAGCACCTTTTCATTTGCCACCTGTCACTTAGTTTGGAATTGGAACTAATGGCACATGAGGAGTCACCTTGGGAAGGAGCACATGGAAGATGAAGCAACAAAGAGGGAAGAAGAGTGGATGGCAAAGGGCAGGTACATGCCTATGCCACTTGTCACTCATGCAAAGGGTTGCTTGTTGGGAAAAGGAAGAGGCATGAAATGTTTTACACAAGTACCCTTGAGGAAATATTCACTTGCTTAAGAAAAATGAATGGCATAAAAGGAAAAAGGTGGATTTTCGACCAACGAAGAAGCCCTACACTCCACCTAAGGAGACTTTTCGGCATTTGAGAGGAGGGGAGAAGACACCCATGTCACCTGTCACTATGCAAGGGTTTTGGAGGCAACAAAAGGGGGGAAGTGAAGAGACTACTATAAAAAGGAGGGAGTATACACCTATGGGCTTTTCCCTTGCCTTTTTTTTGGAATTTGCATGAACCATCACCCTCTCCACACAACTCTCCCATACTCAGTTGAAGATTCTCGTACTTTCTTACATTTTCTTTCAAACCAAATAAAGAAGATTTCCTTTCAAGAGAAGATTTTGCCACCTTCAAAGAGAGACAAGGTAAGGCTCGGTTTTGTCCTAGTTTCTACACACACATATCACTTTTCTAACTCAAAATGAGATTCAAATCTTAAGGGAATCCGAGAGTGATGAAACAAACACGTTTTCATGAAAAAACGAATTAGGGTTTTCAAGAAACCCTTGAAGCCGAATGGTGGGAGGCGTTCATTCTCCATGTATTCGACTACCATCATGTGTTCTTACCCTACTTTGAGTTTTGTATAAAAACACAAATAAAATGAAGAGGGTTTTGACTTAAAAAGCCTAAAGGCCGAACGGTTTAAGATCAAGTGATGCCCTAGAAACCCTCACACACTCAAGAACATGAAATATAGTTTTTAGACACTCTTTCTAATGTAATACATTTCATATTGAAGCTTGCTTATATTTCATTTCGTGAATTTTTGTAAATATACACTCAACTTGCTCTTGGTTATTATTTGTATATACTTGTGTAAATCCTTGTATTGTTATTGTTGTTTTGATTGTGATTTCTTGTTTGTTTGCTTGAATATGCTTACATGAACTTGGAATACGAATATGGAATGAATGGTATGATTCGGTTTAAGATGAAAATGACAAGAATATCTTTTGCATGTTTCGGTTTTAAGAAAAACATTATTGTTAATTTGTGATTCTTGATGATTTGGCTATATTATGTCTTAGAGCTTTCGGATCTTAGCCAAACACCATGATTTTATGTTTTGTTTCGTTGTGCTTTGATTTCTAAGCAATATGTTTGAATTTTGAAGCATGTTTAAGTGATGATTTTTCATGTTTTTGCACTTATATGTTATGGCCAAGGCCCTTTTTCATAGTTCCATGTATATGTTTTGATATTTTGATATTTCATGTGATTTGAATTGAACACGTTATACTTAGTTATTTCACGCACGACATTTCATATGTCATATGTCAAGTATAAGAACGTATGTCTTAAATCTCATGTCACATGCATTTAGGAGAAGTGTTTTCAAAAATGTTTTCATAGAAAAGAGTCTAAAAGTTTTAGTACTCCTCTGTCGACTCTGGAGTGCTTAAGAATGGAGTGGTAACCCCTAGATCGACAAAGAACCATCAACAAATCTCAAATGGATTCTTTTTAAAGAATACCGAAGCAAAGAAGCTTCTAACGCTAGTGGGTGCATAAGGCATATAACCTACCAAAGTACTATCAAGTTAATATGAAATGACTCTGTTTATGACATATTCATCATGGTGTAAGGACCGTTGATGGTGCGGTAACTAGCAGGAACATGCAGTGCAAAGGGGAACCATGATGTGTCCACCCTCTGAACAATAAGAGCTCATATGTTATAGGTCACTTAATGAAAATCTTGTGATATGTTCTGATAACACAAGTTATAATTACGATCAACATAAAAAAGGAAAGTCAAATATGTTTTCTAAAAATGTCAATGTCTATGTTACAAGTCTTTTGAAAATGGTTAAATGCATTAGTCAAGTTCTGGTCAAGTCATAAGTCAAGTACATGTCTATGCACACATTTCATAATAAACCTCTTGTATGCTTGTGTTAACTATTGTATGTTACATGTTTACTTGCTGAGATTTTTTGAAATCTCATTGTGGTAGTTTCCACTACCATTTCCCAACCAGAATGGTAAAAGTTGTTACAAGGTTAAAAGACGACATCCATGACCAAACGGAAGATAACAGCACCTACTTCGGAGAAGATCGTGCCTAAGATGGATATGAGTCGACCTAAGCCCTCCATCTTGGAGCGACTCGAGGCCATCAATCAGGAAATTACCAGAATACTCTAGTTTATTGAGGAATGCAAACAGTGCAACAATCGAGATAAGGATCGAATCTTAGAGAAGCGCGTGAAGCCCGAGCCCTCTTGAAAAAAAAAAAAAAAGACAGGGACCTAAGATATTTTGTGGGAAAACTTATGACTTAAAGTCTCAACTTTTTGAGGAACAATATTTTGAGAAAGTCTCATGTTTTGGGAGTTTAAAAATTACTCTATGCTTTTGGGATACTATATCTTTATATGATGCATGTTTATGGGAAATTGACAATGTTGGGGTATTTTGTTAATAACAGTACCATGTGGTTCGCAATTGCTTATCGCATTGCTTAGATTATCTAAATTTTATTATTTTTCCGCTACAATTTTTATTGCATACTGCTAGTGTATTTAGGTGTATTACATATTATCTATCATGTACAAGGAGTGTGTAGCCACATGTTACATGTCCCTGTGTTTCAGTCACTATCAAATCCCAAGCAGGGGCTGGGGGGCTAGGGGCACCTTATTATTAGTATTATTATTGTTTATTTTATTTTATTTTATTCTTTCAGGATTAATCTCCACCGTTAGATTAATCTAAGGACCCTTAGATGGATGGTTGGGATTAAATCCCCAAGAGAAAACCTAATTCCCCCCATTTCCCAGTTTCCCTCTCTGTCCTCCCTCTCCCTTCAGCTTAGCCGACGCCTCCCTCATCCTTCACCAATTCTCTTCTTCTCTTTAGCCCAGTGGCACCGCCGCAATCCAGCCACCACCACCACACTAGCATCCTTCCCTCTCACTAACGACCACCTCCTCGCCGAACCCACCCACGGCGTAGCTCCCTCCCTTCCCCATTCCCTCTCCTTCTAGCATGAGTTTCCTCCTTCAGCACAAGTAGCTTCACTGTCGCAGCCGTCGGCACCACTGCCCCGAGCCCCTCACGTCAGTGCCCCTGCCCTCTACCGAACCCAACCACTCATCTCCCCGATCTGCCCCTCACGCAATCCACTCTCTCACACGATTTCCCCACATCACGCCCAAATCCGCCGCCTACTACCGCGCGTCGCCGTCCCCACCTCCCGAGGGTGAGGGGAGGGGGAAAAAACCCCACTTCCCGCATGGTGCGGGGCGGGGTGCGAGGAAGGGTACCCCCTCCCCACACCATGCGGGTAGCAGTCCTAATTATTATATATATTATATATAAAAAAATATTTCATATAATATTTAAAAAATTAATTTAAAATATATAATATAGTGAACCGGTCTGGTCCTAAAAAGCATAGAACTGGTACCAGCCGGTTTTGAAACTAAGGGAACGGATCCCGAACCGGTTCCAGTTTTTTGATTTTTCGATTAATTTTTACACCCCTAATTAAAAATAAAATAAAATCTAATGCTCTTTTTACCAAAAAGATTCCTATTCAATCCCTTTGAAATGGACAACAAGGTGTGAAGAAGCCTACGCTGCATCGACAATATCACCTATATATAGTTAAGCCCCAAAATCTCCAGATTCTCACATCAACATTTCCAAAATATCACCTATATATATAGTTAAACTATCAATTGTTTCAGCCTGGCCAATAACTCTCTAAATCCTTCCCTTTTTTAAAGTTCACAGATTTGGTGAATATTTTTCCCTTTGATTCCTCCCCCAATTTTAGCTATTTTCCTTCAGAAGCATTGTTAGAATCTCCTGACTTTTTTAAAAGCCATGTGATCTAACCTTCGTAAATTCTGGCAGGATTTCCACTTCTTTTGGTAGAAAAATAAAGCACCCTATTACCATTACTAGTTTGTTGGCTGAATTGGGTTCCCCATGTAGAGAGACCCACCAACCCACCCAAGAAGATATGCTTTTTTTAACTTTCAAAGCCTATTTATTTATTTGTTTTCGAACAGTCGATTTGCTTATTCTTTTAAATGAGTTTAAATTTATTTTTTTATTTTACTCGATAAAATATTTTTATTACTCCATACTAATAAATAGTAACTTTATTATGAAAAGATTATATGATTTAAATTAGCAAAATGATTGAGTTTATATAGTCTTAATATAAATCTCAACACCCATATCAAGACCTAATAGGTAAAGCAGCAACTGTCATGTAGTTTTTACCAACACCATAAATTCATCCAAGACACTAGTTTACATTTCTGCACAAGTCTTACAACTCTTTAGTTTGACATTCAAAGGCTCTTTTTTTATCTTGGCGCCTAGCACTATGAAAGGTGGCTTTGTAAGAGATAAAAACAAAAGATTCATACAAAAGGCGTTTCCAAATGGAACATGATGGGAGGAAAATCGTAAGAGAACCAAAGTACTAAACAAGATTTCAGAGGCAATGGTTTATTATATGTGCAACTGTGATTCCCCCTGGTCAGCAAGAGCTGGCTTCAAAGATGGCTGAGGCGAGGTTTCATTGGGATTGATACTTTTTCCAGTTGGTGGCAGACACCTTTTCGAAAAGAATGTAGCAATATTTGTTGCCCTCCTCCCATCCTTTTCTGCTAATTGAAAAGGAAAACTGGTTCAATCTCAGAAAAATAAATCCTTCAGATGAAATCAAGACAATATAGATTAGTGCACAAGTATACCTGAGGGCGACAAGCCAAGCTTGTCCAAAATTTCTTTCTTAACCTGCACCACAACAAATCCAAATCGTCTTATCAATTCATCAACCTTCAATTTTCAAAGCTGAGAAAACACTACCCTAGAGAATGTGATTTTCTCATCAAAAGGCTTTCAGACCCAAATGCGAGATCTCAATCATTCAAGCCCTCTGTGCAGGCAGAAGGTGGTTAATTGGCAGACGGCTTTATTAGGTAAATAGGTTGATGCATCAAGGAGAGACAAGTGAAAACTGATGCCGGTAATTTAATTCACCAATTTTTATCTGTTCAACCTCTGCCTATCTTACCCAATCTCCTTTCTCTTTCCCGCTTTATTTTGTGCTGAGAAACAATGTACTAACCTTTGTTGGAGTAAAAAATTTTGTACTAACCTTTGTTGGAGTAAAAAATTTGGAATAAGTTATCGTAAACCAGAAGTGACAAGTGCTGTGCACTGCATTCATCAAGTGGATTGGGTATTCATATTTTTGCAAATAAGGGAAGGGAGATTTTCTAAGTATTCGGAGATACGAAATTTTGAACTTAAAATATCAGCAAGGTTATAGTATATCCATGAGTCAAGGAGATTTATTCCCATAAAAATTACTATTTGTCGCATCCTTTTATTCGTTTTCATATTTTTCAAATTTCTTGTAGGATTCAAAAGCAACCTTAAATATTGAGCAGAATGTAGATTGCTAGGAGCATCTGGGTTTAAAAGACTTCCAAGGAAGTAAGTTTCTATGTAGCACAAAATAAAATTTTCAATTATGATATTCTATTCATTTTTTCTACCCTTTTAGGGTAAACTTTGCCAATTTATAAGGAGATTTTTATAGGTGACCTCACAAACTAATGTGGCTTAATGTGATACGTTGAATTATAAAAAATTTCTTATTTTATTATTCTTTACTGATGCTTGAAAAATGCATCACCACACAGAAAAGTCACTGACCTGCCAATGATTATCCACAAAATCTGATATCTCACGCACTTTACTCCTTAACTGAGACTTCGAGGCAGCAGGTAACTTATGCTGTAAAGATTCTACAACCTTGTTGATTCCCTGAGGGGATGACTGAATCGCAGACACCTGAAATCAGCATGACTACTGTTTTAACCAAGGGCAAAGGATTGCAAGCCATCATAGTAAAATCCAGAGCAACACCAAAATATATCTGAAATTATCACTGCACACCCCAACAGAAATGAAACACAGAACTTACAATTGTAGGTAATTCTGATTCTGGTATAGCATTCACAATTGACATTGGAGTGGTGCTACCTTTGCCACCAGACAGACAAGCTTCTTGATCCTCATCTTGCATATTTTCAATTGATATCTCTACAGGTGGACCATGAGGAAAAGCACGCATACTCAGAGCTTGCAAACATGTTTGCTCCAGTTTAAGAGTACCACTAAGATCTTCAGCCGCTAACAAAGCAGCCTTCTCATGCATCAAATTTAATATAATCAATGGCTGGTTTTTCCTAAGAGCATGCTCCGTCAAATTGTATAAACACTTTTTCTGTCGAAGCAATGAGCAGAACTCCTGGTTCTTTAGGTCCGGCTTACAATTAGGTGAGCTTCTGACTTCAACTCCATCGCTTTCCACTCGGTCAACTTGTACTCCCTGCACACACAAAACAAGCAAGTTTCAAAATAGTATTTCATGTAGCTTTGATAGTGCTTGCAAGAAGAGATCCTATAGACTGAGCTTTTAGGTTACGCGAATTGTCTGGAGGGCGCACAAGACAGTTAAACCTATGGCCAGATCTCTCCTCTGGTCAGATAAACAAACAGTGAATTTAAAGTGATACTCTCATCAGTTGGTTTGGGTTCCTTTCCATCTTTCATAATTTTTAGTTATGTTCTAGAGGTCCACTTCAAAGAAATTAAATAAATAAATAAATAAAAAGAGAAGAACAAGATGAGAAAGAGAAGGGTCTAATTCAGATAAATGCAATCCACAATGAAAGATTCCTCTGCTTACAGTCACATCATTATATCTTCATTACCACAAGCATAAGGGTAAATCTGAGTAGACTTACAGCAAAATAATATTTAAACAAGGATTTTTTAAGACCCTAATAGAGTACACTAAAGGTTTCCAACATTTGCGTGAATGAAATGCTTAAATGTGCTTCAATGAGCTCCCACACTCTCATACTTCTAGTTAAAAAGTTGTCGCCACTTTCATCATATTTTTAGTTTAAGAACCAATATAAACATCATCTTACTTGTTCTTGAAAAGTGAAGATTAAGAGAGAAAGTTCCATTTGGCCATTAAAATGAGAAAGGGCAAAACACAGGATCTCAAATGGTAGAGCTCAAACCTCATTTTCAGAAAGATAGCCATCAGGTACAAAAAAACCATCTTCACTTTCATCTTCATCATCAACTCTTGAACATCCTTCCTCCAAAATGTCTTCATCTTCGTCCTTATCGCAATCTGAAAGACTTTCACCAGGGTCATCCTGTACAATTAGGATGTTAGTTTTGGATGTAATCATGTAAGCATTATAATATTTTTTTTATAGGTAAAAAAAATTAATTCAAAAAATTCAAATTTTTTTAGGATGTAAGCATTATAATATTTAATGTCATTTACAAAACTATGTCAGTACCTCTTCCCATTCCTCATCGCTATCCTCCTCATAATTCACATCTGGATCCTTCTTAAGAGGGTGGCGTGGGCCAACAACATGACTGGAAAGAAGGATTAAATCACAGTACATCAATGCCAAACTCAACTGCGTAGGATTCTAAGCATCTAAGCAACACCCCAAGTGAGGCATCTCAGTCAAATTTAACAGCAATGCGGTACATCAGTTGTATCTTAATGCAAATCCTTACACTTTCATACACATCTCAAGCAAGCTAGACTATGAGGTATTTATATAATGTCAGAATATTCAATTTTCTACTATTATATATCAGAGGCAGGAAAAGTAGAAATAAAATATGGCTTTAAAGTGACTAGGAGAAGAGGATAAGGAGTTGTTTGGAAGATGACATGGTTACATCTCTCATCTCATCTCATCTTATTTCCTTTCCAAACATCATTCAAACATAAACACTTCTCAATTTCAAATGTTCAACTTTTTTATCTAATCATTACCTAATCATTATAACTTTTCCAAACTTCTAAACAAAACACAAAAACAATTCAATTTTTTCAAATCCCAAAACAAAAATTATATTAAAAAATTATATCCTAACTATTGTAGACGTGTTTCACCGCCACCACCTTAAAGTCACCTGCAACCAAAGAGTAGAGGGCATGGGGGTTCAAGAAAACGCTTCCGATAACTAAATCAATGACTTTGTATCTAATAATAATAACAAATCATTCGATCCCTTTACTTACCTGGGTTTTTTCTTTATATAGAACTTTATGAGTTATCTTTATTCTCATATTGGATAATGGTTATCCTTTATTTGAATTCAAATTTAGAGATGATTCATCTTTTAGCAAATTTGAATGATAACCTCTTTTATCTTTTGCCACCGACTAGATAGTTATCTAGTTGGTATTGGCTATGGGCTGGGTTCCCTTGGTATTGGGCTGGGTTTCTTGGTAATGATACAAACTTTGGTCACAAGTAAGGGCCCAAGTCCACCTTAGTGGCTAACTGGTCGGGATGCCCTCTCCAATTACCCCGCGAAGTCTCATTGCGCGTGGCATGATGAGACTTGATTCTAGGTGTTGTTTCTTTCTTCGAGGCATGTCAGTACGTCGTTTTGTTTCCTCCCCTCGGACACGTCAACCGTCACTTCCTATTTAATGCTCTTTTTTCCTCTTCTTTTGGTCTTCTATTTTATTCACGTTTCTTGCCTTCTTCTTTTCCAAATTCTTGCTTTTTCCCTTCTTTGAGTTTTTGCATCTCTTCTCTGAGTTCTTACATTTCTCTTCTTGCGACTTCCTTCAACCTTCCATAGCTTCCTCTTCTTTCAAGAGTAAGGCAGTGGTTGCTGCTCTGGACTCTCCACCCCACGACTCCCTTTCCCGAATTGTTGTTCCTCCCCCAACTTCCATTTTTGTGGATTCTCGTTGGTCTTTAACTATTACTTCGCATACTAAAAAATGCCCAAAACAACTTCAACATTCCTGGTTCTGTTGACTTGAAAGTTCCTACTCCCAATCAGAAAGCCATCGATGCCAAAGGTATGACTGTCTCTGTTGCTTTCTATTTTGCTATGTTTACCATGAGGCTTTGATTGCCCTTCGTGCACCCAATTCGCGACATGTTAGATGTTTTAGGACTTATTTCGGCTTAGTTGGTGCCCAGTATTTGGAGAATTTTGATGGCCTGCTGTGTCTTGTGACAACGGATCCTGGAATCTGTGAGCGACAAATACCCAAATCTAACAACTTGTGAATTTTTCTCCATTCATGGTTTTAGGCATTTGAATGGGAATCTTTGCAGTTTTAAAGCCCATTAGACCTTGGTTGATTTAGAGCATAAGTATTCGCATGTGAACGATTGGACTAACAAAATTTTCTTTGTGGTTGGCTCTAATTGAGAATTATCCGCCGACGAAGCTGTTAATAAGGAATTTTCTATAAAGGCATGCTAGTCTTTTGTCCCTGATGGGGATGACTACGAAGTGATTCTTCCCCCGGTGAGGAGGCTCATGTTAGGCTAGTGGAGTCCTACGCTCAGGCTCATTCCAAATTGTGCCTCTCGAATGTAATTTTATCCCCTAATAATATTGAGAAGTTCCTAATGGTCCCCAGCCGGGCCCACATTTCAAGGCATAAGTTTTTGAGTGATCCCCCGCCAACAATTGATTTGAGAAAGAAGAAACGTCCTAGTTTGGGAGGGAAGAAATAGAAAATATAAAAAATGCTCGTATCTCACCTCATTCAGATGAGTCTATTTCATTCAAAAGTGGTTATTTACTTCACTCGACGTCGAGCGAAGGTGTAAAATTGATATCTCCTCCTAAAAAACAGAGTGGGGCATCACTTTCGACTGTTGGTGATGTTAAGTTGAGTTCTTCTCAAGGGTTGCAGAGAACGCTGCCGAAGCCTCTACTCAACCTCGAATGACTCTAACTGAAGATTTGCCTCAACAAGGTAATAATACTCCAGTGGAAAAGAATATTCTTATTTTAAATCTAGACCTTCTTACAGTGCCTCCTTTTACTTCTGCAAACTTCCCACCCTTTGAGGCTTCTATGCCTCTAATAATTTTGCCCTCACCACTCGTTTTTGTGCTCTCTAATGTTCCTTCGAAACCTCCTCAATTGGAGGGTGAGGAAAAGAATGTTGAAGAATTAGCTGTAGCATCTAATTCCCCCATTGCCTCGACAACTTCAGGTTGGGCTACTGACTTACCCTTTGTGCTTTTAGCCCTCTCCCTCTTCAGTGGTAGTAGGGTTTCAATTCCTTCACCACCGTTTAGTGTTTCTCCTCTAAGAAATGGTGAGCCATCTTTGACAACTCCTGAGGAAAATTTCCAAATTGATCAAGTTGTACCTCGCCAGGATGAAACTGGTGAGATGAAGGGGTCCAAAAAATGTTCTGGTCCTCCTGTTGATTCACTTGTTGGCACTCCCTTGTTTATTCAAGTTGAAGTTGCTTTTCCTCAGGAGGATCTTGCTACTGCATCCTTGCCAAGTTCCTCAAATTCTCATTTGTTAATTTCCCCGACATCCCCACATACTCGCCAAGCAGAGGCCATCAATGCTTTTGTTCAACAACTTCAGAGTGTCTTTGCACCGGTATTCCATCCGTACTCGTTCTCCTTTTACTTAGTGTTCTAGTCATTAGTTTTGAAGAACATATTTAAATATGTTCCTCCCCATCTCTCCCATCGGGAACAAGAAGCCAACATGCCCTTATAGAAAACTCCTTATTAACGACTTCATCAACAGAAAATTCCCGACTAGAGCCAATCACAAAGAAAATTTTGTTAGTCCAATCATTCACATGCGAATACTTATGCTCTAAATCAACCAAGGCTCGACAAGCTCTAAAACTACAAAGATTTCCATCCAAACGCCTATAACCATGAATGAAGAAAAATTCATGAACTGTTAGGTCTAGGTATTCGTCACCCACATATTCTAAGACCCGTCGCCACAAAACACAACAGGCCATCAAAATTCTCCAAGTATTGGACATCAACTGAGCCAAAGCAAACCCTAAGACATCTAACACATCGCAAACTGGGCGCACAAAAGGCAATCAAATCTCCATGACAAACATAGCAAAATAAAGAACAATAGAGACAATCATACCTTTGACATCAATGACTTTTTGATTGAGAATAAAAACTTTCAAGTCAACAGAACTAAGAATGTTGAAGTTATTTCAAACATTTTCCACTTCGCAAAATAATAGTTGAAAAACAACGAGAACTCACAAAAATGAAAGTCAGGGGAGCAACAACAATTCGGGGAAGGGAGTCACAAGGTGGAAAAGGGTCCGAAGTAGCAACTACTGCCTTACTCTTGGAAGAAGAAGAAGCTATGAAAGGTTGAAAGAAGTCGCAAGAAGAGAAATGCAAAAACTCAAAAAAGAGATGCAAAAACTCAAAGAAGGCAAAAGCAAGAACTCGAAAAAGAAGAAAAAGGCAAAAAACATGAATAAAATAGAAGACCAAAAAAAGAAAAATGAGCATTAAATAGGAAGTGACGGTTGATGTGCCCGAGAGGAGAAAACGAAACAACTTACTGACATGCCTCAAAGAAAAAAAAGACACTTAGAATAAAGTCTTATCACGCCATGCGCAATGAGACTTCGTGGGGTAACTGGAGAGGGTATCCCGACCGGTTAGCCCCTAAGATGGACCTGGGCCCTTACTTGTGACCAAAGTCTGTATCATTACCAAGAAACCCAACTCAGTACTACCAAGAGAACCCAACTCATAGCCAATACCGACTAGATAACTATCTAATCGGTAGCAAAAGATAAAAGAGGTTGTCATTCAAATTTGTTAAAAGATGAATCATCTCTAAATTTGAATTCAAATAAAAGAGAACCATTATCCAATAAGAGAACAAGGATAACTCATGAAACTCTATATAAAGGAAAAACCCAAGTAAGTAAAGGGATCGAATGGTTTGTTATTATTATTAGATACAAAGTCACTGACTTAGACATCAGAGGCATTCCCTTAAACCCCCAAACCCTCTACTCTTTGGTTGCAGTTGACCGTAAGGTGGTGGCGATAAAACACGTCCATAACACTAATAATATTTTAACTTTATAATATTTGTATTCAATTTTTTCTCTCCTTTCCCAAAACCCCATCAAACATCATAACTCAAACCATTTCACTATTATTTACAAATTTTTTATTTCATCTCATTCCTCAAGCATCCCCTAAGTTGTGGAAGAAGAGAATAAGAAGTTGTAAGTATATAAAATGAACGCACCGAACTTCAGAACAGCAGACAACTCAAGCTGATCATACCTACATTTACCTAAAACAGGGTGGGGGCAGGCACTGTATGTCTTGATCATGTCATATAATTAGGTCATAACCACTTCTATGATCACATTTAATACTACAAATAGTCTAAATATTTGAACAGAGAAACAGCAAAATTTATATGGTTAAAACTTAATGAAACATTTTTCTGATTACTTTTACAATCTTGTTGCTAATCATTTATTGAAAAAAACAAATCTTATTACTAAGAGCCACACCTAGGGGCAAACAGAAGGGGGCTGGCCCACAGAAAATCCATTGTCCTCCCATGTCTCTTTACAATGATTTTATAAAATTTCTTTTTGGTCCCTAAAAATTTTTAAATAACCATCTTGGCTTTTAAAAATCCATAATGCCGTTTTTCCAAAAAAATATAATACTTTTTTTTTCAAATATAAATGTATTTAGTTTTGGGCAAAAGAAAAACAATTTAATCCAATATCTATTTTTTTGTTACATTTAAAAATTAAAAGTATGGATAAGATTTTCTAAAAGCTCAAAAATTTATTTTTTATTTTAAAAACTTGAATCACAACTTTTTTTCATCCTCCATTGATTGAACCTCTTTCCAATTCTAATTTGTTTTCTCTTCTCCACTAACAATTTTGAAGGGGAGCACTCAATACGCCAAGTATACAGTTGAACCAGGAAACCATTATTTAAGTAGGTAAAGAATACATATGTTGAGCTTCCTTTTTTTCAAAAATCTAAAGAAATATAACTATATTTAGTTTTGGGCAAAAGAAAAACAATTTAATCCAATATCTATTTTTTTGTTACATTTAAAAATTAAAAGTATTGATAAGATTTTCTAAAAGCTCAAAATTTTATTTTTTATTTTAAAAACTTGAAGCACAACTTTTTTTCATCCTCCATTGATTGAACCTCTTTCCAATTCTAATTTGTTTCCTCTTCTCCACTAAAAATTTTGAAGGGAATCACTCAATACGCCAAGTTTACAGTTGAACCAGGAAAACCATTATTTAAGCAGGTAAAGAATACATATGTTGAGCTCCCAAGGAAGAAGGATAATTTACCCCCCCCCCCCCAAGCCTCTTCATCTTTTTAAGATTATTGATCTTTTGTTATCATGAACATGCTTATAGGTTGATGAATATGTTGATCATAAACATACATTATGTATAATGCTAGCTCATCGCAACCCATTGAATTGAAAAGGAGACATGCACACAAATTAATTAGAAATGCTCATCTATAGTAATCTACAAAAGCATAACCCAGTAATCCATTATTGATGAATTCGTATGAAATTACACACGGTAGGCCGACAACTAATAAGATAGTTATCTACAAGAACACCTGATAGACAACTCTACTTTTTCTAAAACATTCTAATAATATCAAGCTTAGTCCCACACGACAGAAGACAACATCAAACTAATGTTACAATAGCTTACCTTTTTTGTGTCATACACCATAAAATTTAGGTCTATATCCCAATATGTCAAATTTTCAGTTGAAGAGAAACCATTATCTAAAAATCTTGGAACTCTCATGTACTTAAAACTGAATTATGTATCCTTATGTTGATGAATATGTTGATCATAAACATGTAGTATGCATCCTAAAAGCTCATCATGACCCATGGAAGTGAAGAAGAGGCATGCTCGCATATAGATTAGAATTGTCCACCTATAGGTATCCAAAAAAGCATAACATAGAAATTAATTATTTGACACATCCACAACAAAATTAAGCATTGTAGGCTGATAAGTTATAAGATAGTCTACAAGAACATTTTTCATAGAAAACTCTGCTTTTTCTAAAATATTCTAATAAGATTAAGCTTGGACTCACAAAATTGAAAACAAAAGTCAAACTAATGTGACAATTGCTTACCTTCTTTTATGCCAAATACCATAAAATGCAGGTCTGTGGCTCTTATCAAACTGCAATAGCTGTTTCCCTCGGTTGCACTTATTGACAACAGGAAGGGAACTATCCACATTATTATGGCATGATCTTTCATCAGAAATCCTTTCTCCCCATCCATCTGCAAGCTTATCAATGCTCATGTCATCATCATGAGCAAGTCCTCTACTAATTGAGAGCTTAAGTTCCTTAAATAGTTCGGTCTTAGGCTTACGACGTACACCCCAATGTTGTTTTCTGTTTGAACGAAGAGAATGACCTAAGTGGCGCCAAGATGACAAGTGCGACCTGCATAACGTAAGAGAAAAAAAAAATAGATACAAGAGTTTTTGAGGAAGACAGCTCACAACGCTAAACAGAATGATAAAGGAGACATACTTGCTGATCTCACTCGCATCGATATCATTTGATGAAAGGATACAGTCCATCACATTAGTTACAGCAACAAGCATGTTTTCATATTTTTGACTTGATGAATCAGATGTGGTTGCTTTGGCTGAAGATTTGTCATGCTCACATGATGGGCTAGTTTTGCTTCTTTTTAGAAAACGTTCCATGATTGAAGCTTGCTTTTGTATAGAAAGTTGCTTTTTCAGTTCAGCTTCTTCCTTTTCTCGACGTCGTTGATCCTTCTCAGCTTCTTGTTCCTGCTTCAAATGAATATAAGCAAGCAGGAAATGATCAAGCAAAAAGAACTTACAACAGTTGAGTCAGCAATATAAAACTTCATTAGATCAATGGCTTCAACACTTATCTATTCAGATACACATCAAATAGTATGCTCACATAAATACAGAACACTCCATAAACAAAGCTCTTTGCAAGAATGTAAAGATCTTGTTCTGCACAAGAAGCCATTGCATCTATGTGAGACTTATTTTTAGTTTATTTTTTACTTTATCGTAAGTTGTAAAAGTTCCATAATCTACAAACTCAAACATATAGCCAAAGTAAAGACTATTAGAAAAGCAACCATAATCAAGATCCCCTAATGTATTCTACCACATGGAATTCTTTAATGATACAACCATTCTTTTCAAAATTAAACGGATGAGATTTTGTCACATCAACATTTTATCACTTTTTTTTTTTTTTTTGATTGGTAACATTTTATCACTTATAAAGTGTGTTAAATGAGATAACACTATGATGATAAATGTTAAATTAGTATAAGCAATAAACGCTAATGCCATAACATCTTAACCTTGTAATCTGAAAGTAATGACTATGATTTAAGAATTTTGTAAACCAGAATACTCCAAGAATTATAAGGGATAATTTTCTACCATAAATAAATTTCATTAAAAGATAAAACGCACTTACAGCTTGCCCTTTTTCCTTTTGAAGTTCACGATCCAGTCTTTTCTTCTCCTTTTCAACTTCTCTTTTATTTCTTTCCAATTCTTTGACTAGCAGTTTCTCTTCACGTTTTGCTTCCTTTTCAGCCCTACAACAGCAAGTTCAGAGAAAATGTTAGAAAAATAAATTAAAAGCACACAAACTGATAGACCAACTGCAAATACATACATGTCTGCTCCATTTTTCTGTAACAGATTCTCCATATATGAACGAATATCTCCTTCATTATGCACTTTAACAAGCTTTTCAGTTGCCTTGCAAAGGTCACGCTTGTAATTCCTATCACTCCCAGAGTTTTGTAATGCTGCCATCATTCCTGATACATGCCACAAACTATATTAGACTGCAAGACACAGGATGAATATCTGCGGATAGAAAAATGATCAACAGCCTTAAAAGATTACCAAAGTTCTGCAATACATCAGAATATATCTGTATGAAACTCCAGACTTAATTACTCTATAACTCCCTATGCACCATTTGTTTGGAGCTTTAAACTTTTTCCCTTTTGTTCAATCAATGAGAGGGATCGCAATTTCTATTGCCTGTGTCTTGTTGATTCCCATCGTGCTTGAAAACATAATATTTTAAAATCATCAATACATATGATGATGTGAGAATCATGCCTCCCAAAGAGGAAGCATCCTCAAGACTGCAAAATCCCAACAGCAATTGCCAAAATTTGACCTAGAGCAGATGAATGTCCAACATGGCAAGGTGGAAACTTATTTGAATTCTACACATTCTTCATAGAAATTTTCCATTCACTTATATCCCTCTCTAACCTCATTTTGGAAAACACGGAATGCTGTTCTCCTTAAGCAACCCCCCCCCCCCTAGTTTATTGTTTTGTCCTTTATTTTCTTCGGAACAAAGGTTATATTCATGTGAAGATTCTGTCAAAGGTCATTCAGTACAATTAACAAAAAATAAATGCACTGCACCCCAAGTCATGTTACCAATCTCAACTCACCTCTGCTATTTTCATTTATGATCATGCTACACAATTTTCAGCACAAATCAGTCATAATTGATGACAAACAACAAACCCTTAACCATGGCACATAAAGTATAAGCCAATTCACTTTATGGCCACCACCTTCATTAAATTCAATCAGACCAAAAGCAAAGTATATGAACAAAGATGAAAATTGAAACCCTATGCCTCTATTCTGAATATGCATATGTACTGCAAGAAAAAAAAAATGAATGAATAAATTAAGCCTTATATTGACTCAAATACTTACCAGAAACAGCAGTAATCCTCTCGTGGATCTTTTTACGACATGCACGCCTGAAGTTCAATGCTACACGCGCAGATCTTGGAATCAACTTCACATCTCTAGTCTATAAGATAAGTAATAAAAAAATTCAATTAATACACCTGCAGAGATTAGATAAACCAAATACACAGAGATTGAGAAATTAAAAAAAAAAACGTTCAATGGCCATACAGACACAATAAACTGTAATCTGCTATTCCCCCATAAAATTTGCTAAAATGCGATAACAAATAACACTGCACATATGAACACGAGAGACTCAGGATACCCAACACCAACTCGATACATTGCAAAAAGACACGCACACACACACACATATCCAGTAAGCTCTGCAAATTAAAGAACAAAGATCAGGAGAACGTGATAAACAGAAAATCGATAAAAATAATAATATAGCAAAAATATAAAATATCCCATAAAACTAAACAGGATTGTTATTAACCCATTTTACATACCATGTTAAAGATCAAGAACGGTAAACACATAAAGCAGATAAAAGAATAGTGATATTTTGCATAAATTAATGAAACTGTTCACTCTCAGCTCCAAATTGAATGCACGCGCATTTTTAGGCATGCCCCCCATAGCAATGATTCACATAAACATCAATCATTAAGGCGGATACAAAATATGTTGATTTGGAAAATGAGATTGGATCCAACAGTAAGCATACTACAATGCAAAAAATGCAGAGAGTAGGCTATCCCAGTAAAGAATAACGATGAAGCACCCAGAAACTACCACTAAAGTTAATGTTATTACCAGCTGAAAACTAACTAGAAAATATTGACACGAGATCAATAAAGATTAATATCTAAAACATTCCCGTCGTGCCACAACCCAAAATGAAAAGGCAAATAGAAAATGATAAACGCCCTAAGCAAAGCAAGAAATGCCCAGGATATCCTCTTCCAACACCATCAACAACCTAAACAGATTTACAATACGTATCCCATCCCCTAACAGCAAATTAAGCACGCCAACCGAAAACCGCCTGAAACAAAGAAACCCAGATAGCAAAACAGTAAATAAAAACCCTAACCAAGTAAGAACTTATAAAAAACCAACACCATATCAGACATGCACGACAATCACCACAACCGAGAAGATGTCACCCCAATACCGATTCAAACACGGTGGAACGCATTTTTATTACAGCAAATCCATTAAGCAAGAACCAACAAAAAGCCAGGGAAGCTCATAATTATCACCTCCCAACACCAAAGGCACTCCTCGGACTCGTCCTCCAGCACATCCGCCTCCGCGTTCGGCACCCCATACATCATCCTCTGCCCCACAAAGAGAACAGTGCTCTTCACCGACGCCAACGTCATCCCATTTCCCCTCATCTTCTTGTAAATCTCTTCCACAAGCCTCGACAACGGAAGCTCACTTTCTTCCATCGACGCCGCAACCATCGCATTGTTCGAATTGCATACACCCAAGTCGAAATCAACTCTCTCATTCTTCACTTCCTTATAGTATTTGAACAATCCGGCGATTTCTAAGCGTAGAGATTCGATTTGGGCCGCTTTTTCCTCAGGGTTCGGGGGCTCTGGTGCCAAAGAAGCCCTCTTTCGCTTCTGGGTCTTCCTTGGTCGGTCCTGACTGTTCATCTTCTGATCCTTCCGGTCCTCGTCCAAGTCGATTACCACCGTGTCCACCATTTTTCCAACCGCAACAACAAACCCAAACCCCAGAAGTCACTGACGGAATCAAACCCCAAAAGAAATGAGAATGAAAACAAAAACCAGATATAAATATTTAGCAGAGACCCCGCAGGGCGAAGGAGCGAACCAGCCTCGTTTGAAGATCTGGGGAATGGTGCCAATGGAAGGATAAAAGTCACTCGTTCGGTGAGCCAGAGTTTGATCTGGTTTAATGCTAAGTTTTTTCTTAAAGCGAAAAAGAAAAAAACAATTAAGATTTTTCGCGCCAAGGAAAGAAAAAGTGGGGTTTGGCTCCAAAAGTTGGCGCGCCATTTTTTTGTGTTTTGGCATGCTTCACTCAAGTCGGTTTCGGCGCGGTTATTTAACGCTGCACCTGAGGTCCTGAAGGCTGAAGTCGACCATCGGATCCACCTATACAAAAAAAAAAAGTAAAGGCATTTATTCAATTTTAATATGTTCTTTGGGTGCTAATAATATTTAGGGACTAATTGATTTGGTTTAAACATATTTTAATATCAAATTAATATAAATCGTTTTTAAAAATCTGAAAATTGATATAGACTAATTTATCATCAAAATATAAACTTTCGATTTTTTGAATTTTAATTTAGTTTGATTTGGTTTATCGGGGTGATTTGATTTTTGAATTATCCAACTCTAATCTCTACTCGTGGATGGAAATCTGTCAATTTTGAACACTGCCAGACTCCAATCTCTACTCCACTTTTTTTTTTTTAAATACAAATACTCTTCAATAACAAAATAAAAATTTATTTGTTTTATCAAATGCTTTATTAAAATTTATAAGATTAATTTTATGTTATATCAAATATTATATTAATTTTATATTATAAAATTAATAAGCATGAATAATAAGATTAAAATTTTATATTATATTAATTAGTATATAATACATAATATAAAAATATATATTAAAATGTTTTTTATATAATATAAGAAATTAAATTTATATTTCGGTTATAAGGTTAATTTTATGTTATATTAATTTTATGTTATAAGATTAATAAGTATGAATAATAAGATTAAATTTTCATATTATATTAAAATATTTTATATATAATATAAGAAATTAAATATATATTTCGATTCCGTTCCGTTCAGTCCAAATTGGTTTTTAAAATATGAAGACCAGTACCGTTCCAGTTTTGATTCAGTTTCAATTCTTAAGAACTGAAATAGACCAAATTGGTAGGTTTGATTTAGTTTGTTCGACCGATTTTCTGAATTTTTTTTTACCCTTACTAATATTATATTTTAATGAGAATTCAGCAATACAAGAAAAAGAGAGAATAAAGTGTCCCAAATAAAAATGAGTAATGCTAAATACAAATTTCAAATAGACAAGTCATATACAAGCATTTTATAAAAAAGTGGGTCTCACTAATAAAGAATAGTTTTTTTTACATTTTTTTAAGGTGGGATTTACTTTTTTACAAGGACTTGCATGGAGCTTGTCTATTTAGGACTTGTACAAAACATTTATCAATAAAAATTATGGTACAATCAACACAATGTACAAAAATAAAAATAAAATCATTATACCAAAAGTTTGGGCTCTTCTTATGGACAAAAGGAAAAAATTAAAGAAGGGACACTCAATAGACACAACTTGCTAGAATCTAACAACTAATGTGACGCTCTCGACCTTTGATAATGTACTCGATGAGGGACCGCGGTACCAAGAGTGACAACCGGTCTGCAATACCCCGATCCTTAACTCAAGAGATGCATGCATTCAGACAATGAGCACACGCTAAGCCTAATAATCCGCAGCGGAATATGTAAATGGATCAGTCAGTACTAATGCTAAATGTACCTAGGGGTGTAAATTTTAATCCAAAAACGGGTCCGAATCGACCCAAACCAGTGGAACCGGATTTTAAAATGCCAAATAGGCCGGAACTAGTTCTAGTTCACTATATTATATATTTAAAAAAAAATTGTTAATTTTATATATAATATATTTATATTATATATAATTTTATATATAATAATATAAATTATAATTATATATAAGATAATGTTATTATAATTTATAACATAAAATTTTAATCTTTAATATGAAAATTTAATTGATCATATGTTTTAAACATCAAATATATATATTAATAACATTTTATCGCCTAATAAATTATGAACATATTGATTTTGAATCTTTGATAAAAACATAATACATGAGTAATACCAATATACATTAATATATTAATTACATTTCATTTTAATTAGAAAGTGTCACTGATTCACTATAGTATCATATAGACTTAAGTCTATATATAAAGAACTATATAAATCATTATAATATTAGTAGTTATACTAATACTATATCACTATAAGTCTATATGATATTATAGTAAATCAGTGATTTAGTAATACTAATACTATTAGTATTAGCATAACTATAAGTTATATAGTTATATTGATAGTTATAGTTATACTATTATATAGTTATACTAAATTAAAATCACTATAAGTTTATAACAAATACTAATATATAGTTATAAACTTATACTAATCAGTAATCACTGTAACTTTAAGTTCTTAACTAATATTTATACTTATACTAATATAGTTATACTAAATCACTATAACTAATATTATTATATAGTTATACTAATCACTAAAGTGATTAGTATAACTATATATAGTTATAGTGATTATGTATGATATGAATATCAATTAACTAACATATCACCAATTCACCATTAACTAATTACTAATATTTACATCTAATTAAAGTTCTAATTTATTAGATAAATTTTTATAAAATACCTAATACAATTATTTATTAATCATAGACAAAATGTAAAAACTTAAAAGTTTAATATATTGCCAATTAACATAGATTCATAATACATTGACAAAATCTAAGTTAGTAATAAATTAGCAATTAATATCATAAATATAAATATAATTAATGATTTTTTAATGAGTTAATTAAATAATCCACATTAAATAGTTACTTAATTTTAATTTTTCTAATTTATTTTTTTAATTAATTTATGTGCCAAAAGATAAAAGAATCACAAGATCAAACTAATAAACATCTGCAAAACACAAAATGGCGTCATTTAGCATAAAATTGGACCTAAACGGCACCATTTAGATCCACTGGGGGGAGCAAACTTGAAACTGCAAAATTGAAACTGAGTTGCAAGAAACGGTGTCGTTTCACGCAACTCAAATTTTTTTTTTTTTATATATAAACCGTCTGTTGAAACAACACCGTTTGGGTCCAATTTCAGTCCAAACAACGCCATTTCAACGTTAGCCAAACAACGCCATTTCACTTTTCACTTCCCCCCCCCCCCGAAATCTCATAAATCAGAAAACTCTAGCCCTTCCTTCGTTGCATCCCCCCTCTCCAGCCCCTCAGTGACGCTATCGAAGTTCTCTTCATCCCCTCCATCATGTCTTTTTACTGATTGCCGATTGGTACTCTCTTTTTCTCTCTCTCTGGTTTTGAATCTTTGATGGTGTTGAATCGTTGATTTTGAGTTGCTCCGTTTGGGTATTTTTTTTATTCTCAATCTCTGCAATACCGTTACTTGTTCATCAAAATAGGGTTTTGGGTTCCTTGATTATTAGTCAAGGGCTTTGATTTTTGGTGGGGACTAGGTATCTCAATGGTTCTAACTTCTACTGGTATTTATTACTACTTCACTTTTTTAATGCTCACTGTTAATTGCTTCACTTGCAAGCTGTTGTTTGTTGGTCCTTTTGTGGTTTCTTATGTATTTTTGAATTGGGATGTGGGTATTCGAACTTTGAACATTTGCTCTACTTTGATACCAAATTAAATCAACCAATTCTTTTTGTTCCAAAAGCATAGAAATAAGCAAACTTAATTCTTAGAATCATATCCCAACAATCATGCATAAGCTGCGTACAAACAGAAGATGATTTTCACGTCCAAAAAGGTCTAACTCCTTTAACAATCTGTCACCTATGGGTTGAATATTTGCTGCGATGAAAAATAGCATACATATAACTAGACAAGTACCCACCAAAAGTGTTGAGATGTTCAACCAATTGAATGTTTCAAGGGCTCTTCATAATGTCTGGCGATGAAGAATATGTCCCAAGAATTGCACAAATGATGCCTAATACAGCTATTGTGGTACTTGAAATAATCTAGTCACATAAGGGAATAAAAATAGTGTCAACAAAATATGGTAAACCAATACACTTTTAGAAAACGACATGAACATATAATGGAAAATCGGACCAAACCAGATCGGAAACTGGTAAAATCGGAGGTACTAGTTTTAGAAGGGTAACCGGTGCGTAATCGGTTTTGAAAAATGCAAAACTATTATATATCGATTTGGTTCTAAATTTTATTCAAACAGGGCGGGACCGGTTACACTCCTAAATGTACCATAGATGTGTATAAATAAAATCCTCTATTAATAGAAATTCCAATTCCATAAGTCATTATCACTTCTTCCCAAATAATATTATACCCTATAATCAGTTCATCAGTTACATCACTTACATAATGAACCATACATAGTCTGTTGCCTAACTAAAATAAACATATTATAATAGCAATAAACGCTAAACATAGATAGGCCTCCATAACTGTTCTTAGGGCTGGACTGATATTTCTTCTTCAAGGCAATCTGCCTGTGCTAAGTCTGCATCAATATTTATGGCTCCGATAAATGAAATTGCAAGTGGGACCACTATGAGGAGTGTGGAGCCCTATCCGTGGTGGGACCATTGTAAGGTTCTAGCAAGGTTTTGTGGTGCTAAGGGTGCTAGCCAAAGAGTTAACACCCAGGCTTTGGTCAGGTTAGGTGTGCTCATCCAGATGGACGTTCATGTGTTGGACATAGATATAAAATCGTAGTTGAAAAGATAGAGGTTTAGTTAGAAATATAAACCTTTTAGTACTAGAAGTCTAAACACGATCTTATAAATAATCTAGGTCATTCCTCATAAATATTAACTTAAGGCTACATACAACCGAAATAGTATGTTTATAGCCTAATAAGCGGTAGACTGAATACAATTGGTCGCCCTATTCTATAAGACTAAGTATAACTTAAAATTATGCAAGGCTCCTAAGATAGAGACAAGCCTCCGTCTTCAAGGTTCGGGCGGGATCGACTCTTATTCCTCGGACATCACTCCTAGTTCTAACTCTGTATCAAAGTCTAGGATTTCAAAAATGAAATCATAGGCAGGTTAGGCAAATATGACAAAAAATGCTAATAAAAGATAATGTTCCTGAAGATGCAATGAACAATTAATGTAAATAATGGAAGGATACATATATGTATGCTTTGGTGAGGAATCACCCTCTTAATGAAACACACACACACACAAGCATGGCAAGGAATCGCCCTCTGAGAAATTACCCTTTTACGCAAATTATTTTAAAACACAAATATTATTTATTTGAGAAATCACCCATCGCTCTAGTAGATTAAATCCATAAAATCATATTGGTTCCAAAGGTACAGTTGCCATTACATAGATACTCATCACATATATAAACATCACATATACATATGTCACCTGATGGACCAATAAGGGATAAGCCACTCCATAATCGAAACCGAGGAAATCCCTTCTACCTGACCAAAATGGTGCAAATCAGCTCGCCTGTACCCCAACACAGATAACCTCTCACATAGAGACAACATGTTGTATTGGAGAAATGTCTACCATGCCAACCAATTCGAAAACACTAACATGTGATACGCCAGGGGATTCTACATCCTGACTATCAAGTGAGGCCAACACGATACCGCTCCACCCCAATCATTCACAGAGAATTCCTCTACCAGTATGAAGCTCATGGTGATATCTTGTAGGAATGGTCCGGGGAACTCTATCTTGTCCCATGAATATTGATGCATGATATACTTACTCACACAAAGATATAGATATTCACATCTAGATCATAAACTAGTGAAATACAACAAACACATTCAAAGTCTGAAAAAATAGGAAATAAACATAAGATACAAATAATGAGTAAAACAGATTTATTCATGTTCAGAAATGGGAAGGTTATAGAATATGCAAATCCTTTTACATACAATATTCACCCTATATTCCCCAATCTTGTCTTAGATCCTAACTTACCTCACAGTGTCAGTTTTGCTACTGCACTATGCTGCTCATTCCTTACTCATCTGAAAAATCCGACTCCACAAGATCTGAGGTGTCTAAGATCTCAAAAGTAAGATTTTGTCTCATGTCCAAATCCTTTTTATTAGGGGGAGGGACTGTCAGACATCCTTCTAACATATTTCTGACTCCAAATATGCTTGGATAGAAATCCTTTAGCCTCGTATGTCGTATTGCAAGATGATAGAGACATACGACTAGAGGATGGTCTGCATTTCCTTATGGCCTACCAACTCCTCAGTTTTTCTTTGAATCAGGACCTTGCACAAGGAGTCAGGCCATACATCTGGGTTTAGACGATATGACTTTCTAAGTTGTAAACCTTTCAGTAGACCCATTCCGAATCAGGTGCTTCTGTATATGAAACTGTCACTCTTCTAAGCATTTTCTATGTGGTTCTGAAAAGCTTCCATATCGACTTCAGTTTGTCCTAGATTGTTATTCGCCTTGGGCGACTAGCTCTTATCTCCATCAGCTCCTCGTTTTCACCATCACAATGGGAGATTTTTCTAGTTCGCCTACCATAAGGCGAGATTCTCATCTCCACCTCATAATGGGATGTATCTACCAGGCCTTCTACAAGGTGCTTGTTTGCCCATATACTGGACTAGCTGCACTCTGTAGCACCCACAACTATTTTCTTCACCAAACCAATTGAGTGCTCCTCCTCTTTATTTCCACTCAACCTCATTGATGGTATGTTCTCTTGCACTAGCTGGCCCCTCACATCCTCCCCTCCTTACAAGGAATTTCGTCCTCGTAATTCAGCAAGGGTTCTCCCATGGTTTATCCTTCCAAGGGAGGGGATCTTAAATGGGAGATCCATTGATGCCTTTGGTTCTCTTCGAATTCAAATGAGGCTTTCCCATCATCTGGTTCTGCAAACTGACATTCACCATCTGTGAGAGAGAACTGAGATGACTCCTCATATCTCCTTCGCCTACTCTATTTGGACTGCTTGCTAGTTATACTCTGGGCATTCCATCTCCCATGAAAGACTAGGTGAGGTACTATGGTGCCAAGGATGCTAGCCGATTGGTTAACAACTAGAAGAATGGTCAGGTGTGTAGTAATCCAGAGGAAAGTACACGTGTATGGAATTGGTTCAATTGTAGCGAAAATATGAATTGAACACGTTGTAATATTTATGACACTTCCAACCTCCGCTTGGGATGGAACGAGAACTTGGAGCGTCAGGATATGCAACACATGGTTATATACCTCCGTTCATGATAATTAATATGCAATGCATCCTAGTATGTAACTAGTAGAATGCAATCATCACAGTGGAAAAATGGTAACTTATAAAAATTTCATGCCAGAATGAACTAAACATTCCAATAGATTGAGTTAACCATAGATAGATATTGCCTTACTTAAAGAGGTCCACATAGTAAGGTATAAGTTTAGATATAAAGTGGGAGATGGATTCTCCTTATTACAACACTACATCAAAGTTTCATAAAAAAAGCAAGTCAAATAATTTCTCACATCCACTTTATGGTGTACAATGCCATTGCTATAAACATCAATATCAAATCCAACTTTTGATCAGGGTCGGGCTCATTCTCAACCATCTTAAGCCAAATGTTAGAATCATTACCATCTTGTTCGTTGTAAGCCGGTTCTGACACAACTTCTACTATTCTAAGGAAATGGTAGTGGAATTACCACAGTGAGATTTCTTGAAATCTCAGTAAGTTAAAATAACTAACTTGCACAGATATAAGATATGCATGATTAATGATAAACATGTGATGTATGTTTTTTTTTAAAAGAGGACGGAATCCCAAATTTATTTATTGCCCTCACTTATGGCGGAGGAATATCGTGGTAACAGAAGACGACCCATGGGGTATACAAATATTCAATGAAGTATCCCATGTATCAAACTTAAAAAGCAAACCAACATTAAAATTCAGAGCCCACAAAAAGGGCAAACAATTCAAATCGCAACAAAAATAACTAGAGAAAGCGTAAGGAAGGTAGCTCAGAATAATCCATACGAATAAGGCCTTTCAACCTGCAAGGAGAGTCCCTCAAGCTATTCCAAGCAAGATTAGATCCTTCCACCCCTTGTTTAGCCAATTGGTCTGCCACTTGATTTCCTTATCTGAAAATGTGTTTTATGGAGCATGTCATGGAGGCTCTGATCTCATTGATTTCCTCCCAGAAATCCTCCAAGTACCACACCCCACATCTTCTTCAGTTCCACCATGAGACTACAGTTAGAGAATCAAGTTCAATTTCAACAAAATTTAAATTCAAAGAGATGCAAACCTTGAGACCATGAAGAAGGGCTAGTAATTCAGCTTTGTTGTTAGATCCAACTCCAATACGGGAAGCAAAAGCATGGACCAATTTGTCATGATCGTCTCTAATGATACCACCCACACTAGAAGAGCCTGGATTGCCAATATTGCTACCATCTGTATTCAATTTGAACCACCTAGTCTGGGGTTTTGTCCAAGCCACTAAATGGCACCTGCGAGCTAAAGGGGTGACAGTAGGAATATTTAACCATTAAAGCACCTGCACATCAAAATTAGACAAGCTAGAAATTTTTTGTGAGTCATGACATAATAAACCAATCTAATATTTAATGGAATGCAAAAGATCGGGTAAAGAGACATTAAGACCCTCTATACGCGCCGTACATCTTTTCCTCCAGAATCTCTAGGTGATAATCACTAGGATGAGCCCCATAACTAAACCCACTTGAGTAGAGGATTTTGCTCGATGAAACCAAGAGGACACTATATCCTTCCAAGTTCTACCCACAGGGATGCCAAACATGACTCCAAAGAACTGCCACACCTTGTGGGGTAGCTCACCTTCAAACAGAATATGGTTTTGATCTTCATAATGCCCAGCAACACTACAACAATCACAACGAGAGACAATTGAAATACCAATACAGCGGAGACGATCATCCACGCTTAACGCTGAGTACCAAGCCTTCCACATAACAATAGACATTTTAAGCGGAATCACCTTATGCCACACCCAAGGATACCAATCTAACTGTGATTCCCTGATGCAAACATAGTCCCAAGCCGATTTAGTAGAAAAACAACCATTGTCAGATTGAGTCCAAATATGAACATCCGAACCAATCTTACAAGAGGCTAAAGTGTCTAAGATATCATCAACGTTTTTCGGGCCAACTAACCCCATAATAAAATCAGCATCCCAACTATCATTCAATTTGCTATCTTTAACACGCAGAAGAGGGGAGCCCATTAAAGTCATATGATCAATTAGGGGCCCACAGTCTTGCCATTTGTCATGTCAGAAAAACACATTTCCCTCCTTAATCTTCCGTTGTGCATTATTCATTGTAGGGGGCATACTTCTCATAATTATTTTCCAAAATCTAGAGCCCTTATTGGATCAATAAGGGTCCAAGGCTTTGCCCTCATATATTTATCTTTAAAGAAATTTTCCCGAAGGGAGTTACCTTGAATTAAATTCTAAGCAAATCTCATGTGAATGGCTTTTTGCATGTCGTTGAGGTGTCTCAAACCGAGACCACCTTCCTCTAAAGGTTTGCAAATGTTATTCCAATAAACCCATTTTTTTTTCTTTACCATTTGCCTCCCCCCAGAAAATGGTACTCATCAGACAGTGCAGCTCTTTGATGATAGATTGAGGGACCTGCAAAATGGCAAATAAATGAAGAGCCATGCTAGATAACATATGCCGTAATAAAATTAGTCTACCACCCGGGGATAAAAGTTTCATTCTCCAACCGCTTATTTTCTTACGCACTTTAGTCAACATGTGATGTATGTTAGATATGCAGAAAATTCGTATTTGTCTCCCATCTAGATTTTTTAACATCTTTCAGAAAAAAAAACTTCAATTCAAATTTTCTTACAGAAAACATTTTGTACTTTATCTTTTAACAAACATGACATTTCTTATTTATTAGAGTCATCATTAATGGAACCTAACAAATGGTATCGTTACAACTCCACATTTGCACTATGAGTATCTGCCGGTGATCGTAGTATAACTTATGTTGAAACTACGTTATCTGCAGGCTCATAACTCCATGCATTGATATCATAACATTTTCATCTTCATAACATATGCACCCACCAGCATTAAGTATTATATGCGACTTCACTCAGTATTCTTTAAAAAAAATCCATTTGAAACCCGTTGACTGTTATTTGTCAACTTAGGGGTTACTAATCCATTTTTACTTACTCTATAGTGGATATAGAAGTTCCACTAGGATAATTACCTATCTTAACATTTGGAATCTTGACAAAAATTTAATTTCATGCTATGTTTAACATGTATTTCATGACATGTGCTTATTCTGTAAAGTGTTGTATGCTTGATGCCAAAATGACATTTTCATGTGACATGCTAAAATGGTGCAAGCTTCACATGTCATGTAAATAAATAATCAAATGCTCAATGATGTATCATATGAGAATTTATGCTCCAACTGACATTTATAATATGAATGTGGTCTTTATAAAAGAATCATAAATAAATTATTCAATAGTAAGTTAGAAGTTAACTTACAAACTTCTTAGGTAATTAGGATTTTGGTACGGCTATAATAAGAGTTATTCTATGTTATAGATTGTAAAACTAAGGAAGATGTTCATGATCTCAAAACATTCTTTACAAAACTGCCCATGTATTTCTCGAAATTGCCACTTAGGCCCTAAACTTTCACTATTTGTACTTTGGTCACAAATTTTACCAAATTTCACAGTACTCATATTTTTCATATTCTAAATTCATATATGTCCTTAGAAATGCAAGAATCAAGCAGCTATTATGCCAATTCCATCCAACTTGTGGCATGCATTGTGACCATTTTGTGATTTCAAGCCTATAACTTCTATGGATGCATGCGTGACCAAATTTTATTAAGTAGAAAATAATAAGTCTATTCCTAATGGACATGCTAACAACTTGATTCAGGTCATATGGGTTCTTGTTATCATTCATGAATTGATTAGCACCAAAACATTAAAAAAGCCTTCAAATCGAGTACATGCATGATGAGTCTAGCTTCTCTTTGGCATTTGAACTCTTAAAGCCTAAATAAATCATGAATTTCAACTCTTAACATGATGGTAACAGGTTTCTAAGGCATTGGGCCATGCTTCTGTGTTCAGTTGACACAACTTGTCATGCCTTCACCTTTAATTGTAGACTCATTCCTAACATGACCCTTTGAATGGGGCATGATTTTGAGTGCGGTGCTGACACCTTTTTGAACTCTTCTGTCTATCCTAGAAAGTTCCAATGACTGGTTGCATCCGTAGTTGTCTGTGGTTCCTATTTTGCGAGTAACTCTTTCTCACCTTGTGCAGTTAGTGCACAACTCGACCAGCTTATTCGTCCCTCTAGCTCCTTGTTCTCATCCTCATGAGAGATGACTTTTCTAACTTGTCTGTCGTGGACGATTCTCATGTGGTGCCAGCTCGCCCATATTTTAGACTAGTTGCACTCGGTGTCTCCTTATGCTGGTTCTTCAAACCATTGGGGTGCTTCTTGTCTTTGCCTTTTCTTTAGCTCCACAAATGGTCTATCCCCTTTTGCGTTAGGTAGGACCCTCACATCCTCCCCTCCTTATAAAGAATTTTATTCTCAAAATTCAATGAGGGCTCTCCCTTGTCTGGTCCTCTCAAGGGAGATGATTCTAATGAGGAGACCCATCGATGACTCAAGTAGCTTCCCTTAATCGAGTTGACAGTCTAACCTTCATCATCTGAGGTCGAGACATGAGATAACCTCTCATGTCTCCTCCATCTTCTTCTTCGACCGTGTCCTTTGGTCGTGGTCTCTAGTATCCTAGCTCTCAGGCCAGGTTCTGCTTCACTAGACTTTAATGAGTCCTCACCCTCGTCCTCATTTTGCTCATCATGTTCGGGCACCACTCTCTTTCCTTCTCTTCGTGTCATACTCATGTCCTCATGATCTAGCATTTGGATATTAGACCTCTGACCCTCCGAGCACTCTCCTCATCTTAGTGAAGTTCCTCTGCTAACTGTCGTTGTTCATCTTCTCACCTCTCCTTCTAGCGTCATTCTTCTCATGACTTTAGGAGGTATGGTTGCCGTCCTTGTAGTTCTTTTCTCCCGCACCATTATGTTTTCCTTAGGGCTTGTAGTTATGGATTGAGGTCTAGGGAGAATGACAGTCATTTTATAAATGCACTTGTTCACATGCTTTGTCTATAATGCCATTTACTCATCGTGCGTTACAGCTCATAATTAGGCTCGAATAAATATGGAAATTGCTCCTGCATGATTTGCTCACTTTCCCCATATAAACTCATCGTTTTTCGTATTGCCCCACTAGACCTTTACCATTGACACGATCTTTAACCTCAGTCTTTTCTCCTTTTTCTGTCCACGATTCGTATGGGCCTTTCTTTGCACGTAAGATTTGGTTGTAGCTGAACCATATTTGGTTCAATTACTCGAGCTTCCTAGTTCCCGAAACTTTTCCTAAGTGATGAGGCAAGGAACAAGTTGTGAATACCTTCATATCCCATCGGCATCCAAACTCGATACGCTACTAGGCTAACCCTTTCCATCACCTGATAGGGTCCAATATATCTTGGGCTTAGCTTTCCTCTTAGCCCAAATCTCTTAACACATTTTATTGGGGATACCTTGAGGTACATCCAATCCCCTTTCTCAAAAGTTAGTTCTCTCCTCCTAGTGTCGGTGTAACTCTTCTATCTACTTTAGGCGATAGCCATCCTCGCCCGTATGAACTTGACTTACTCCGTCATCTCTTGGACTATCTCAAGTCTGAGTAGTTGGAACTCTCCTACCTCATCCAAACATATAGGTGATCTACATTTTTGCTCATAAAGTGCCTCATAAAGGGCCATCTACAAGGTCGCCTGATAGCTATTATTGTATTCAAACTCAATAAGGGGGACGTGTTGCTCATAGGGTCCCTTGAAATCCAATTTACAGGCCCTTAGCATATCCTCTAAAGTTTGGATGGTCCTTTTCGATTGTCCATCCGTTTATGGGTGATAGGCACTATTGAATTTTAGTTTCATGCCCATTGCCCTTTGTAAGCTCTTCTAAAGATGGAATGTAAACTTAAGGTCCTGATCTGATACTATGGTCTTAGGGACTCCATGTAATCTTACTACTTTGGGGTAATCCTACCATGAAGTCCATAATGATATCTTCAATTTTCATTTGGAAATGGGTAAAGGTTGCAGGCTCCGTGTTTGTCGCTGATGATCCACCTTCACCCTTCTACACGTATCACATCTCTTGATAAACTGAGCAATATCCTTCTTCATCCCTCCCACCAGTATCCTTTCATGAAATCTCGATACATCTTAGTTCTGCTAGTGTAAGGCATTGAATGGGCTTCTGCCAAAATCCCTCGTATAACGTCGGGCCACCTGGAATTTCCTTTCTTCCTTTAAACAACAATATCTCATCTTCATTTAACTAAAATGGGCTTGAACTTCGCCTCTTCTAATATTCTACATAATCTCGATAACTTATTATCCTCCTTTTATTGCTCTCGCAATTTTTCGAAATCCGTTTATCCTTAGCTGTTGTAGAGTGTCAAGAACCTCCTCTGACGATTTGTCTTTTACTAATAGAAACCTCATATCTTCTAACAACGAGTCCACCTTTGAAGCCCCTTGCCTATCCTTGGTCCTTGGCTTACGACTTAAGTCATCGGCAACTGAGTTAGCCTTACCCGGGTGATACTTAATCTCACATTGGTAATCGCTGAATGTCTCCAACCATCTCCTATGTTGAGATTCTTTTGGGTAAACAAGTGCTTCAAGCTCCTGTGATCCATGAAAACTTCGCACTCTTCCCTCCCTTGTTGAGATTCTTTTGGGTAAACAAGTGCCTCAAGCTCTTGTGATCCGTGAAAACTTTGCACTCTTCTCCATTCAGGTAATGTCGCCATATTTTCAAGGCAAAAACTACTGCTGCTAATTCCATGTCATGAGTGAGGTAATTCATTTCATGATCCTTCATTGTCTTGAGGCATAGGCAATATCTCGACACATCTTAAACCATACTTTGACATGTCACTATATACTACAAATGGTTTGTTTGATTCCGGTAGAGCCAAAACAAGGGCCGTAGTTAATTGCCTCTTCAGTTTCTCAAAACTTTGCTCATACCGCTCAGTCTAGACAAACTTAACATTCTTCCTTGTCAATGTTGTGAGAGAGCTTGATAACTTAGAAAATCTCTCCATGAATCTACGATAATAAACGGTTTACCCCAAGAAACTTCTAAACTCTTATACGGTGATAGGTCGTTTCCAATCCATCACTGTCTCCACTTTGTTGGGGTCTACCATGATTCATTCCCTGTCACCACGTGTTCTAAAAATCTTACTTCTTCTAACCAGAACTCGCACTTATTGAGTTTGGTGTACAATTGATGTTCCTGAAGAGGTCCTCAACACTATCCTCAAGTGATCACTATGTTCCTCAACATTTTGAAATATATCAGGAATGGTCAGAACACTCTATTCATAAAGTTCAAGAATGGCCAAAACACTATATTCATAAAGTTCATGAAAGTTGGGGGCGTTTGCTAACCCAAAATGCATTACACTAAACTCTAGTGACCAAAAACGCCCCACTTATTGTGGCATTAATTATAGAGTTAAAGAAAAAAAAATTTCAAAACAACGGTTGATGTGAAAGGCATTATTAATAGTGTGTATCATCAATAAAAGGGTTTATGAATTGATTATTTTTATATAAATAATATGTGTGGCAATGAGATATGTATGCTATTTTCTCATGGTCATCTCCTTTTCTGAGCTCTTTCTGTGTATTCTATTTATACCCACACTCTATGAGGAGAAGCATCCTGCTCTGTTTAAGGTATAAACTATTTCTCATTTAAAATCTGTATTACAAAATTTTCCATAATTCCCGAACTTTATAGCTACTGTGTGATTAGGCATTTTCTTAGAGTGTTGTGGTTTTCTTGAAACATTTTATTTTTTCTTGCAATTTTCGAAATATTAGAAAAATGAGATTATTTTACACGGGAACACAATCATGGTGATTACTGGTGAGCAATGGAAGAAAAGTTTTGTGATTTGGTAGCCTGATTAGTCACTACCATGGGTTGAAAAGGAGAGAAATCGCGTCACATGGAGAAGAAGGACCATTCTTCTTCCTATTATAGAAACATGGATAGCGATGCTTCCCAACCACAATATATATATATTATAAATATTTCGTTAAAAGTTAATAATTGCTACATGCAACTTTAATGTCCTGTTGTGAGCAGCTATATATATAATATATATCCATCCTGTTGTGACACATAGATCCTGTTTGTGTGAGCTATATATATATTATATATAAAAAAAGGGGGGTAAGAGGAAAATGAGTCACCCCAATATTTTTTGGCCTATTGGGCCAAAAGTAAAGAGTAATTCTATACAATCTCTACACACCACATTTTTTTAAATTTTAATATTTTTTAATATTTTTTTTAAAATTTTTTTTAAGTTTATATTTTTTTTAAACTAATTTAATTTTTTTATTCATTATTCATATATTAATATTTAATAGAAAATAAAAATGAAAAAATATGGTGTGTGGAGGTTGTGTGAATAGTAGGAGGTTGAATAGATTTTTTGAAAAGTAAATATGTTTTTTAATAATAATGAGATTGATTTTAAAAAAAAATTAAAAGTAAAAGGTACATGCAAAAAAAAAACCAAAATTCCCAGCGGTGGCTGAAGAATCCTTATGCGAGCGCCATCCAGAAGTTTTATATGGAGAGAAAAAAGGTGTGAGAATTGTCAGTAGGATTTTTATCTTTGTTGTTCAGACTATATTTTTTTAAAAACGAGAATGAAAACTTGATGCCACCGACAAATCAAAATGCCCACAATAGTAGTAGTCACTTATGTTTTTCTCTTTGTAGGATCAGTTGTGTTGTTCGAGCTGGTACTGTTAGAGTGTTGTCTATCCAACAACATTAATATTTTGGTATATTGAGGAACAGAAAAATCTTTCAATGTACCAACAACGCCCAAGTTTACAACAGATTTTTCGTCTCTGCTATTGCAGAACCCAAACAGCTGTTTTGGCCACACACTACATGAAATCCACTGAGAAAATAGGTAATCGACATCATTCAAGTCCCCATCCGTTAACAAGAACAGTAAAAACATATATATAAATAAATAAATCAAATACACCCCCAATATATATAATCATCATAGGGGGTAAAAGCAAAATAGAATGGGGAAAAAAAAAACTTAAAAATTAAATAGAAAACTCCAATAACTCAATATTATCGCTGGTCAACACGAAAAACGATCTGTTTAGACTTGGAAAGGCCATGGCCAGTCCTTCAAGTCCTCCTCTTGCTGCACTTTAGCACTCCTCCTCATACCATAGCCGTTAGCCCCAACACCATCTCGCTCAACATAAGCATAGTATTTGAGGAAAAATGCAAGTGTCAAGACCACCCACTCCAAGCAAAAGATCAACACGCACAACCCGCCAGCCAACTTCAGTATCACAGCGCCGTCCTCTTCCCTCACATAGGACTTCAACTGCCCCAGAAAATCCCCCGTCCTTGTGAAGATCAGCACCGAGACCGATCCTTGAAATATCGCTGTCAGCACAGTGGCCACCATGTGAGCTGCATACCACCTGCTAGTCCCACCCGATGAGGCTGCTGCGCAGCCGAAGACCGCCCCCCCGATTGTGAGGACGTGGAGGAGGATTAGAAAGAACCCGCTTATGGAGGGGAAAAGGCGGAGCGAGAGGGTGAGGAAGATGCAACTGGAGGCTGCACCAAGTAGAATGTAGTTGCAAAAGAGGAAGACCTTGTGGGTGTGGTAGTGGGATTCAGCCACAGAGCTTGGTGGGGTGGTGTTCATGGAGAGACCCATTTGAGGAGTTCTCAAAAATCAGCAAAATCTCAGACGAATCCTGGTGATTTGAGCAAGTGGCTACTTTGGACTTTAAGCTCTCGAAGCAGAAATGGGAGATTTTGGGCTGATTTTGTTTGAAGATAAGTGAGGAGGTGAAGGGGAAGATATAGAGCGAGAGAAGCTTGCGAGCGTAACGGTCATATTTCTTGACAGGACAAAATAGGACCGTTGCGGCAAAGTCAAGGGACCCGCACTCGAGTAAATTGTAACGGCTAGTTTTGCCTTTTAAGAGTTCTTGGATTTAGCACGTGGCATTCGTTCGATTTTTTATCGTTGGATTTCAAGGATGATGGATGGCTTGAAGATCCAACGACCAAGATGAATTACTCGGCTATAATGCCAGCTCGAAGTATACTGTTCTTACGGGCCAAGATCTGGATGCTTGGGATAAAGAAACTTTGTAATGAATTGGGTTTACGTGATTTAGGCTGCATTTTGACGTTCAGATAATGTTAAATGATTTTATTTGATATATGAATAATAATATTTTGTGAATTTTATTAAAATATATTTGAATGAAAAAAAATTTAAATATGTGTTTAAATGTATAAAATAAGTTGAAAAAAGTTTAACTTTCTATAAAAAATTAACAAAATAATGAATTTTATTAATGATTAATTTGAGATGAATTAAGTTTATTTCAACAACACCGCTTAATAAATGAAGTAATTTATTAGGAGGATCTTGCTACTCTACAGTCTAATATGTATCGCTGGACGTGCTCGCTAATGTAATTGTATATATATTTTTTTCTTTTAAATATATTTAAATATTTAAAAAATATAAATACACTAATAATAACTTATTTAAATATTTAAAAAAAATTAAAATATACTAACGGTCAAATCCAAGGAACAAACTAGCATTTACCTTTATTAGCACATTAGGCCAGGGGGGCTTCTACAGTTCTACTTGATTAAATATTTTTTTGCTTAAGTTTATGCAAAATAAATTAAATTTTACTAATTTTGAGATTTTTATTCTATTTTTTTTTTTTCAACTTCCATTAAATCAATTATTTGGTTACTCTTCCATTAGTGAAGGGCTAGAAACACCACGTCGGCACAAATAAATGTTTCACGTATGTATTATTCTTAACAATTTCGTTATAGATAGTCATTTTTGTACACGAATTTGCGCACATTATTTTTTTTTTTTTTGAAGTAAAACCATCTATTCAGCTCAAAGCAGAGTTTGAATACAAACAGGTATAGCATCAACAGACCTGATGCTATCCACAATAGTAAGTGCATCACGACTCAAAACATGAGCTATAGTGTTACAAGCTCTACGAGTGTGTCTTACAGAACATTTTTTGTGTCACTGATCATTGTTCCTACATAGGAGTCAGTGGCTTCCTCTGCCTTAAGGTAGTTAACAACTTGTAAGGAATCTCCTTCCACGATAAGATCCATCCAGCCTAAACTCTTGCAAAATATAGCTGCTTGCAGTAGTGCAAAAGCTTCTGCCAGCAAAGGATCGGGAAATAGATTATGGTTCATTCTCATGGTGGCCTTGACTTTCCCTTCCCAGTCTCGGATAACGGCTCCAACTCCCACCTTGCTATTAATCTTATCAAGGGCAGCATCCCAGTTAAGCTTCAGCATCCCATGGGGAGGGGGAGTCCATTGAGACGACATACTTATAGCAGCAGTAGGTGTCTTAGATTCATTCTGGAATTGCCTGAGTTCTTCTATGAAGTCTTTTGTTTGGTGGATAAGAGTATTGGGGTGCAGAAAGATACTGTTAAAAACTAGATCATTCCTCCTCTTCCATATCTTCCAGGCTGTGATGGCAAACTCAGTCACCTCTTCATCTTCTAGGCTTTCAAAGAAATATTCTACCAAATGTTTGAAAGACTGATATTGTAGACTAGTCTTTTGTAGCTTCCTACTGCATTGCCCCCAAACATCTTATGCAGCTAAACATTCCCACAAGGCATGCTCAATTGTTTCAGGCTGAACACAGCAGATGGGGCAGACTGCATCTTTTGTCACCTTTCTTTGATAGAGGTTCGTTTTGGAGGGAAGTGCATTTAGGCAGGCCCTCCATAAGAAAGATTTTGTGGCATTTGGTATCTGCAATCTCCAGATTTTTGTCCAGGGTTCCACCTCCCTCGCTGCCTCAGAAGTTTGGCCTTCCTCCCTCTTTTCCATGTCTGCCTTTAGGTAGTAAGCAGCGTTTATACCATGTCAGCGTTTGTTTTATTAAAAAAATATGAAAAACATGAGAAGAAGAAGACGACGGACTTTTACCCCCACTTCTCCCCATTTTCGCACTCGATGAACTCGATGACTCTCTGTCCCTCTTGTTTCTCCACCTGCAGTTCAGCTACTCTCCACCCCCACTGATGTCTCTTTCTTCTGGGCTGGCTTTCAGCTACTCTTCTCTGCCACACACATCTCTCTCAAATCCCGACTGCTGTTCTGAATTAAACCTTGATTTACTCTATTTTTTTATTAGATGTTGTGTGCGTGTGTGTGTGTGTGAGAGAGAGAGAGAGAGAGAGAGAGAGAGATTTAATACTGAATGGGGTCCATTATTAATTTTAAAGGTAAAGAAAGTCTAATGATCCTCTTGCCTCATTGTCATTAAAAGCATTTCCCAGCTTACAAACAAGGATATCAAATTATTTTCTGTTGACCAGCTAGTTTTGTGCCATATAACTACAATTTTGGCTAAGTACCATACAATTGCATATTCTTTCTATAAAACTTTTCAGTTCTATAACCTTCCAGTAAGATCTTATCTTCTTTGCCTCATCAATTCCTTTCCAAACATAGGAAAGAATTTCCACCAACAGAAGATTGCAAAGGGGGATGAGTATGGGGAAGTAATTTCTTGTCCATTTCCAAGGACTTTCTTAATCAGTTGCTTCTATCAAGATAATCTATTATCCTTTTAGATCATACGGGCCTTGTAGCATAAAATATTGCCTGTTTTAATATTTTAGACAAAACCCCATATAACTTCTTAAATTTGTGTCTCTCTATTCGTTGTAAGGTTGATTAACAAAGTCAAGAAAATGTTAATTGGGATTTATGAATGTTCTAATATTATTGGTTGGACGAGAATGTTTCTTGTGAGTGGCCCCATTTGAACAGTGAAAGCATTTCATCTCATTTTATTATTATAATTTTTATAAATTCTTATACAAAATATGATAAACAATTCAATTTTTTCAAATATCAAAACAAATAATAATATTAAAAAATAATATTCTATCAATATTTTATTTAACTTTCATTTAAAACACTTCATCTTATCTCACTATCCAAACTGCATCTAAGTTTACAAATGGGCATCTCATCTCTATGTAAAATATAGGTTACTTTGTGCATTAAGAAAACCATTAGAGATTTGAAGGTAATATTTTACATGGCATATACGTCACGTCATGTTGGGCGTTAAGTCTTTGTACTTGCTAGATATCATTCAAACGGATGGAGGTAAAAAATGGGAGCATGAGGTATACTTTGCTAAATTTAGTTGGGAGAAGAAGGGGACTCGGTGCGCCAGACACAGTTGATTAGGCCAATGTCAGATATTTTGTTCAATTTTTAAAATTATTTTATGATATAACTATGTGGATATTTAGAACAAAATATCCTACTATGAACATGTACTTCGAGGAGCTCTCGGGACTTTATGACCACTTGCAACAGAATTGTGTTGATAGTGTGGGTTTGTTAAATGCAATGACTATGGAGATGAAATGTAAATATAATAAATATTGGGGGACATGGAGAAGATAAATAAATTGTTATTTGTGGCTGCAATTCTTGACCCCCCGATATAAGTTGTCGATTGTAAAAGATTGGATTAGGGATGTCCTCGATGATGAGGATGCTGATCAATCGAATGTGGTAGCTTCTCACGCCCAATTGGCTCAATTTCTTATAGGGATGACACACATGCACAAAGTTCAAATTTATTGCGGCTACAACGGTATCATCAAAACCATGTATCGAGGAATATTATGTAGTGTAAGTTTGAGGTTTAGCATTACTTTATGGAAGATGTCGAGGCACCTAGTGATATATTCCAAATATTAACTTGGTGGAACGTGAATTATGGCAAGTTTCCAGTCCTTTCTTGAATAGTCAGGGATGTACTAGTCATTCCTATCATTATGGTTGCCTTTGAGTCGGCGTTTAGTACCGGAGGTTGTGTCTTAGATGTTTACCAGACTTCATTATCTCCAACTGCTATCGAGGCCCTCGTTTGCACACAGAACTGGTTAAACTCAACGCTCATTGGAGTAGATACCACTGATGTCGAGAGCTATACATTTGAATCAAGTAACTTTATGATTTTAAATGATTTTTTTTACATAATTTTAATGTTTTCATTATTTAAGTTATAATTTATATGATTTTGTAGACCTAGCTGTGAAATCTAGACTAATTGTGGATGACTGAGACTGATGCACCGTGGGATGACCCCTTTATTGGTGAGAAACTCAATACTATGATTATCATCATGCAAAACTCATCAGAATTAGAGGTGGAGGCGAGTTCATAATGTGTCCTACTTTATGTCATATATCACTTAGCTAGTGGTTTAGAAGTCTATAGTTAAATGACTAAAGAAAAGATAGTGCATCTGATCAATAAAACTTCATGTAGAAAAATTAAAAATCACTATTGAGTCATCGACTCAAATGCACAGACTGTCAAAACTGATGCATGGATTGTGGCTATTTCATATTTGAATAAAATTTATGACATTATTAATATTTTGGTGTTATAAATTTAAATTTATTGCAATTGTAGTTTTAAATTTAAATTTATTGTTTGCAATTTGTAGTTTTATTTAATCATTGTATTTAAATTTTAGTTTTTTAACTTATTTTTTACAATATTTTTTATTTTTTTAATTTATAAAGGACGTATCTCACTTCCTTTTTGCAACCGTTGACCTGCACAAGGATCAAAATGTGGTCGGTGTTGTACGCCTGAGAAAACTTTGATGCTTAAGTCAGTAAGAGCTTTCAGATGATTTCAGCAAATAAAAACCAAAGTAAGTCTCCCCTCTATTCTCGAGGGTTACTTGGTATATATAGGATTTGATATAATGTTTATCTAGTGCCGAGTTTATCGGTTGAACTGGTCACGTATCTGCATTAGATCCCAACTGAACAGATTTTGTATCTGCATGGTTATCCTCATCTCCTCGTACCTCGATGCACGTGAGTATATGATTTTATTAGGCCATGGACTTTCTGGCTTCTTTGGCCTTGCATATTGGGCTTCTCTTATTCATAATGGGCCTCATACAAGAGTAGATCTTCCAACTACCCTACTAATTCTCTTCGCCTTATGGCGTAGGGAATTAATAACTATGGGTTCTCTGCTGTGGGCTCACAAGGGGTTTTCGGCGTTTAGGATGTTATGTGGTTGTCTTTGTAGGGTCGGTCCGTTTATATATCGTTGGGTTCCCACCGACCCTTCACATTCTTTCCCTAGTAACGTTTTACTTTCCCTCCTTTATTGTGGTTACCTCTTCGGTTTTTGTTGACGTGGCGAAACGAGAAGGAGTTTTCGTGTGGCAGTTCACTTTTTCACTCCTAGTGTCAGTTCATGTTGCTTCTGACTGTTGACGTTCTGCATCCTTTCTCTTTAAGTATCCCTTCCTTCTTTCTTCGCTCATTCTCTTCTCTGTGCTTCTTTTCTGGTTCTTGCTACTGTCCATCTTGCTTCTTTCGTTTTCTTGCATTTTCTTCCTTTTTCTCTTAATGGCTGAACAAGGTGATTCCTCTAACCCACCTTTCTTCATCCCGAAGGGCACCATTTTCGAGGGCTCCCGGTGGCGCTCTATTCTTCAGACTAAGCACCTTCCTGCTCTTCGGGAAGAACTCGGCATCCTTGAAGGGGCAGTTATCGAGGTTCCCGAGTCGGGGTGCTGCGATAATGAGGGTTTCGTAGGTAAAATTGCTCTGACCGCTGCCATGTTTAACCATGGGTTGAGGCTCCCCTTTTGCCGTCCTCTTTGTGATGTCCTGGATTTGCTTCAGTTGGCTCCCGCCTAACTCCATCCTCACTCTTTGAGGACTTATCTCTGTGCCTGCATTGTTTTTCGCATGGTTTTAGAGCCTCTTGGGGATTTCTACCCTGACCTAACCGCCCGAGAGTTTCCGTCTTTTTATTACTTGAGGCCGGGTAGAGGTAATATTATTCACTTCTACAAGAGGGACAGGGGGCCATCTCTAGCTCATTTCGAGCCTCGTCATTCCAATGCTAAGACTTGGAACACTAATTTTTTTTTTTTTTGGGTACAAACTGGGAATTTCCCGTCGATGAGGCCCGTATTCGAGATTTCCCTATCAGGGCGATTTGGCGCCCCGTTCCTGACGAGAAAACTGTTTGGTCAACCATGCCGCCCCTATCGCGTCGGGAGCTATCCCAGATTGAGATCGTTCATACTTGGGCCGAAGCCCATTTTGATGATGTGGAGACTGACCTCCGAGAATGTTGACTGTTTTTTTATGTCCCTCAGTCGTGCCCATGTTTAGGGGCGCCAATTCATGGTTTCAAACCAGATTCCTGCCCCTGTGCCGAAACCTTCTGAGAAGACCAAGAAGAAAGGTGGCGATGAGAGAAGGGAGGTCAAGAGCAAGAAGAAAAATGATGAAGCGAGCCAAAAGAAAAGGGCTCGTGCTGAGGATTCCTCTCACTCGTCGCCGTCTCGAAAGAAAAGTATGGCGGCTTCAGAAGGTACCAGGGCCCAGGCGCCTATTTCCTCGGAGACTATGGCGCCATCAGAGGGGGCCCAGGGGTGCACACCTCTTCGGCAGCAGGACGAAACTGTTGTCCCTTCAAGGGGTGACCAAGTTCAACATTCCACCTTGCCAGTTACCGCTACCCTTCTGCCACCCCGCGACTCTTCTGTGAAGTCGCGGTCCTTCAGTCTGCTAGATGCTGAAATTTTGGCTAGTATGGCCCTTTTTGATCTGGCTGCCACTTTCCAAATCGAGCCTTCCCCGCTGGCTCACCCACTGGGAGCCTCCCCGACCTTTGAATTCCCTGTCGTGGAAGGTCGTGTCAAGGGGCGAGTTAGATGCCGAAGTGGCGGCCACTTTAAATCTGGATGGCGCAATGGACTTGGGAGCTCGTGAAAATCAAGGCACACGTGAGGCAGAACAGGTTAGTGTCGTTGAGCCCATGCCCTCTTGCCATGAGACTGTCTGTGTTGAGATGGGAGGCGCATAGACTCCCTTAGAGACTCTGCCCCCCACCATCTCTGGGGGAAGTACCCCTGTGCCGGCTGGGAGTAGCGAGGGACCTTCTATCCCTTCCCATTGCTCTCTATCTCTTGGGGAGGGGATAGGTTCTTTTCTTGAGGAGGAAGTGGGCAACCTTCTACAGGGAGAGGTTCACCCGATCGAGGGTGTCCCAACTCGCACCGAGTCTCCACCTCCCGTTATTTGTCTTGAGAGTCCGCCGGAAAAAGGGGCAGACTCAAACTTGATGCTTGCTTTAGCTCCCATGCCCTGGCCTGGGGGTGATGCTAGTGGTGACGCCTCCTCCTCCTCTACCAATGTTCAAACTGAGGTTGTTGCCCAGATGGCCGACCATTTGAAGGACTGGTTTTCCAAGGTTCGTCGTGGTGGCTTCTTTACTTATTTTCTCTCTCTCTTTTCCTTGTATCGTCTTGTAATTTTTACTCAGATGGTCTTAGTTTCCTTTGCAGAGTAATAATGACTTGGCGGCTTGGATCATGGCGGATCGTGAAATCCTTGAACAGTGGAAGATGTGTGAAGCCGCCGAGGGATGGTAGGCAGAGCGGGCTGTCTTGGTCAAGAAGGTGAAAGAGTTGGAAATAATGCTTGAGCAATCGGAGGGTTACTCGCACTCGCTTAAGGGAGACTTAGAAATTCGTGAGGAGGAGGTTCTCCAACTTCGTGAGTCTACCCGCCTTGCTCAAGTGGCAAAAGACAGAAATGACCACGCCTTGCGACTCCTTCAGTCTGAGAGGGATTTGACAAGGACTCAGCTTTCTAAAGCTCAGCAAAGTTTCGAGGCTGAGGTATCTTCCCTCAAGTCTGAGCTCCTTTCCTGCGGTGAGGATTGGGACTCAGCTCGCCAGGAGTTGGTCTTTTCGCAGAATCGCATTCAGGGGCTAATTCGAGAACTGGTTGCTGCCACGGAAAAAGCTCGCCTTGCTACCCTCGATCTTTCGGAGGCTCAAGGGAACCTGCAAGAGCTTGAAGAACGCCATTCTAAATATAAGGAGGATCACCGAGATCTAGAAGAGGATCTGAGGAAGGCGTCGCTGCTTGCGATAGCCAAGGATGAACAACTGGTCAAGAAAAGGAGTGAGCTTGTTGCTGCTCGGACTGAAATCGATCGGCTGCGAGACCAACTGACTTGTGCTCCTGACGTAAGGAACCGTGTCTTCGGTTATGGTTATGGTGTTGGCATCTTGAGGCTCAAGTCCCGTCTCTTGATTAATCTGACCACGGACCTTGTGAATTTGGACCGGGAATTGTTCCTCCCAGAGGAAAACAACCTTCACCGGGCTGACACTTTTGGGCGGAAAGAGATGCCTGACGCCTTTGCTGGAGTTTCCCCGCTGCCGCCGCCTAATGAGGCTTCATAATACCCGGCTCCTTTTTTTTTTCTTTTTAGTTTTCCTGCTGATGTACCTTTTATTTTTTCTATTGGCAATGGACTTTTTGTTTTGTCTTGAAGCGTGTAATGATTTGCACTTGTTGGGTTGCTAACCTTTATCTTTTGGCTTGTTCGAATATTGTACGTTTGGGTGGCGTGGTCTGAGGACCTCCGCCCCCTCTTCTTTCTTGGCGCCACAAGCTGCTAAGGCTTGTTTTTTGGTGTTTAGGGTTGGCGGAGTCTGATGACCTTCGCGCCCTTTTTTTACAGGGCACCACAAGCTGCTATGGCTTGCTTTTGGTGTTTAGGGTTGGCGTGGTCTGATGACCTCCACGCCCTTTTTTACATGGCACCACAAGCTGCTAAGGCTTGTATTTTGGTGTTTAGGGTGAGTGGGGTCTGATGACCTTCGCGCCCCTTTTTTACATGGCACCATAAGCTGCTATGACTTGCTTTTGGTGTTTAGGGTCGGCATGGTCTGATGACCTCCACACCCTTTTTTTACATGGCATCACAAGCTGCTAAGACTTGTTTTTTGGTGTTTAGGGTGGGCGGGATCTGATGACTTCCGCGCCCTTTTTTTACATGGCACCACAAGCTGCTAAGGCTTGCTTTTGGTGTTTAGGGTCGGCGTGGTCTGATGACCTCTGCGCCCATTTTTTTTACATGGCACCACAAGCTGCTAAGGCTTGTTTTTTGGTGTTTAGGGTCGGCGTGGTCTGATGACCTCCGCGCCCTCTTTTACATGGCACCACAAGCTGAGAAATGAAGTCGAGGTATTCTTCTATTTTCTTATCATTTTGGGCAGCTGAGAAATGACTTGTTCTATAAGTCGGGAGCCCTACTTCGACTAGAGCTACTGCCTCGCATCCATACTTCAATGTGAATGGGGTTTCTCTTATCTGGGTCTTTGCTGAAGTTCTGTATGCCCAGAGTACCCCGGGCAGCTCTTCTGCCCATTCTCCCTTTTTCTCAGCGACCCTTTTTCTTCAAGATTGAGAGTAACGCTTTGTTTGTTGCTTCCACTTGACCGTTTGCTTGGGGGTGGCCTGGCGAGGAGTACTTTACTTTAATCTTCAGCTCCGCGCACCATTCTCTGAAATGGTCAGAGTCAAATTGGCGCTCGTTTTCCCTTACAATACTTTGGGCGATCCCGAACCTGCAGACAACGTTTTTCCATAGGAATTTTGTCGCGGTCTTGGTTGTTATAGTGGTCAAGGGTTCTGCCTCCGCCCACTTTGTAAAGTAATCCACGGCTACAATCATGAACTTTACCCCGCCTCTTCCTAGTGGGAAAGGTCCAATCAGGTCTACACCCCACTGGGCGAAAGGCCAGGGTGCGGTCATGGATGTCAACCTTTCTGAAGGGGCATGCTGTACAGGCGCATACGCCTGGCACTTGACACACTTTCTTCTGAACTCTTGAGCATCCCTTAATGTGGTTGGCCAATAGTACCCTGCTCTTACCGTCTTCCTTGCCAAAGTTTTTCCACCCGAATGGTTTCCACATATCCCTTCATTTATTTCTGCCAAGACATATTGAACTTCTTGCGCGGAAATACATCGCAGGAGTGGGGTAGAGAAGCCTCTTTTATAGGGGACTCCGTCAATGAGTAGGAACCTTGCTGCCCTTCTCCTTACTCTTCTCGCCTCCTCTTTCTCTTCTGGTAGCTTTCCCTCATCTAGATACTCAACCACTTCGTTCGCCCATTCAGAGATGCTGGCGCCCATAATGCCTACTTCCGCCCCAATAACTGAGACTTCGATAATCCTTCGCTCTACTTCCCATGGGAGTGATGCTTCTTTCATTCCCGACGCTGTCCAAGCTAACTTATCCGCCACCTCGTTGTTCGCCCTCGGGATTCGAGTTATGCTGAAATACGAGAGGAGGTCGCAAACTTCCTAGATACGCTCTAGATATTTCTTCAATTTTCCCCTTTCGTTGCGTACAGTCCTAGAACTTGGTTTACAATTATCTGCGAATCTAATTTTGCCTCTACCTCAGTCGCCCCCATTTTGGCAGCTATGGACAATCCTGCCACGAGTGCTTCATATTCTACTTCGTTGTTCGTCAGTTTAAAAATCAGTGTTGCCATGTAGTACTATTTTTTGCCATTTGGATCTATCAAATATACCCTCAGTCCTCCGCCCGCCTTACATGACGAGCCATCAACGAAACGTTGCCAGGGTTTTCTCATTAGGGTCACCGCGTCTTCCTGAGGGAAACCTGAGAATTCTGCTACGAAGTCTACTAGAGCCTGTCCTTTAACCGCCCTCCTTGGTTGGTATTCTAAGTCAAATTCGCTTAGTTCTATCGACCACCCAATCAACCTTCCAGAGCTATCCGGTTTCTTCAAAGTTTTTGCTAAAGGGGTCTCCGTGAGTACTCTCACTGTGTGGGCTTGGAAATACGGGAAGAGTTTTCTAGCCGCCGTTACTAGAGCAAAAGCTAGCATCTCAATTTTCGGGTATCTTATTTCAGCTCCTCTGAGAGCTCGACTGGCTTAATACACAGGATACTGGACTGCCCCCTCCTCTTTTATTAGGACTGTTGAAACGGCATTTGGGAAAACCGCCAAGTAAGCGTAGAGCACATCCCCCTTTTGTGGTTGTTTTAGGAGTGGCGGGCTGGCCAGGTACTGTTTTAGCTTTTCGAATGCTTTATCGCATTTTTCATTCCACGGGTGCACCTTGCGTAGTACCTGGGAAAAAGGGAGACATTTGTCTGTTGAACGGGCAATGAACCTCCCTAGGGCGGCTACTCTACCCGCCAACTGTTGGGTTTCATTCAGGTTTTTTGACGGCTTCATATTGAGTATGGCAGCTATCTTCTCCGGAGAGACTTCAATTCCTCTTTCAGATACAATGTAACCCAAAAACTTTCCCGACTCTACTCCAAAAGCACACTTTGTTGGGTTCAGCCTCATTTTATAATGGCGTAGGATTCCGAATGCCACCCTTAGGTCGTGGAGATGCTGGGCGAATTCCTTACTTTTGATTAAGAGTTCGTCCACATAAACTTCCATGGATTTCTCGATCTGCTCCTTAAACATCCGATTTACTAGCCTTTGATATGTTGCTCTAGCGTTCTTCAACCCAAACGGCATGACCTAGTAGCAGTATAACCCTCGGTCGGTAATAAATGAAGTTTTTTCCTCATCTGCCGGGTGCATTTGTATTTGGTTGTACCCTGAGTAAGCATCCATAAAGCTCAACACACGGTGCCCTGCTGTTGCGTCCACGATTACGTCGATGCGTGGTAAGGGGAAACTGTCATTTGGGCAAGTTTTATTTAGATCAGTGAAATCTACACACATTCTCCACTTCCCATTCCCCTTCTTCACCATTACTGCATTGGATAACCATTCTGGATAGTGAGCTTCTTTGATGAAACCGGTGGCAAGCAACTTCTCTACCTCTTCCTTAATAGCAGTATACTTCTCTGCACTAAACGACATTCTTTTCTGACGTACTGCTTTGTGGGCGGGATCCACGCACAAGCGGTGTTCAATGACCTCATTGTATATGCCCAACATTTCCTCATGGCTCCATGCAAAGATGCCCACATTCTCGATCAATAATTGCCTTAGCGCTTCCCTGTCCACCGGTGGCACATGGGTCCCGATACATGTAGTGGATCCAGGGCAGTTTGGGTTTAATGTTACAAACTCCAACGGCTCATTAACCTCGGCATGCTGCTGATCCTTCTCGCCCCTCACTTCCACATCCTCCAGTAAGGTTACCATTGGTGAGGGAGGAAAAGGAGGGGTTGGTACCTCGCCTTATTCGGTTGTAATGCAAACTTCGCTGTGGCACTTCTTCAGTTCCTGTACATAGCATTCTTGTGCTAAGGCTTGTTCACCTTGTGACTCTCTTATCCCATTATCAGTCGAAAACTTCATCTTGAGGTGGTATTTAGAAGTGACTGCCTTGAGCTGGTTAAGCGTTGGCCTTCCCAATATAGTGTTGTAGGAAGATGGAGCTTTTACTACCAAGAAGTCCGTCATGGTAGTTGCTGTTCGCACCCCGGATCCGGCAGTCACCAGGAGGGTGATAGCTCCTACGGGTTGGATTGTATCTCCAGAGAAACCCTTCAGCGGTGTTGGAGAAGGTCTCAGTCTACTTGCTTCAATACCCATTTTCACAAATGCTTCCCAGAATAGTATATCTGCTGAGCTCCCATTATCGATTAGTACCCGCCTGGTCATGTAGTTGGCTATCACAAGTGTGATTACTAGGGCATCATCATGCAGGTATAACACTCCTTCACAGTCTGTTTCCCTGAAAGAGATCATCTTTCTGTCGTTGCCAAACTTTTGTTGTTTGGGAGCCTTGTTAACCATATAAATCTCCTCATACCTGGCCTTTCGTGCATGCGCCTAACTGCTGGAAGTGGACATATTGCCTTCTGCAAACCCTCCTGTTATGGTCCAAATTTCTCCTAAGGGCGGCGCGCCTCTCTCGCCTCTTATGGGCGCTTTCTTCCCATCATCCTGGCGGCTACGCTCCCGGCGTTGTTGCTCAGGACTTCTACTCCTTCTGGCTTCTTGCCTAGTTTCCTGGTGTCTTCTTGGCTTTGAACATTTTGCAACCATCCGCTCTAACTCCCATGTTCCTGCTAACTCCGCCACTCTTTTCTTCATAGTCGTACAATCCTCCATCCAGTGAGACGTTATTTGGTGGTATTTGCAGTAACGACCATCGCTTGTTTTGGGCAGACACCTTTCCTCTTTCTCCTTCTCATCTTCACAAACATTTAAATTATTATGCATAAGCCTAGGATTTTAATCTGGCCTCTTCTTCTGTCTTTTTTCTTGACGACTGCTGCTAGCTTTCTTTTCAATCTGCTCGCCTCTTCATTCTGATCTACCACCCGCCTTCCATGGGTTCACCATGATATCTTCAGCATTGACAAAGTCATCCGCTTTGTCCATGAATTCTCTGAGAGTGGACGGGGTCTTCCTAGCTAGTTCTACCATAAAGGGGCTTCGGGGCCATGTTCCGCCTAGGAGGGCGGCAAGGGTGATCTTTTCATCTTAATCGTCAGTTGTCAGACGCTCCTTGTTGAAACGGGTTAGGTAGGTCTTCAAGTCTTCATCTTCTCCCTGCTTAACTGTTAGCAGGCAGGCGACCGGACGCCGGCGCCTTCTGTTGGGCATATACTGTATCAAGAACTGCTTAGCCAGTTCTTCGAAACTGTCTATCGATCATGGCTTAAGGGCCCCGAACCGTCCTCTAGCCATCCCTTTTAAGAACAAAGGGAAAGCCTGACATGCTATTTCCCCTAAAAAATCGTGGGGCGTAATATGGGCTTTGAAGTTCTCCAAATGGTCGACCAGGTCCTTGGATCCAACATACATATCTATCTAGGACACTTTGAATTTAGGGGGGAGGGGCATGGCCATAATTCGCTTGTTATAGGGGAGATCTGTTTGATTGAGTAAACATTCCAATGAAGAAGATTCCCCTATCTTTTTTGCCATTTTGTCATATTTTTTTGCCAGTTCCTTTAGTTCTTCATGCATCTTTTCTTTTTCAAATTTGACTCCATATTGGACTGTTCCTCCTCACCTTGCCCGCTATGGGCGGGTACAGCAGTATTACTGGACTCGACATTCCTCCGCCGCAGGTCCTCGTTTTCCTTCTTCAGGGCTTCCATTGCTTTAAGTGCTTGCTTCAACTTTTCTCAACCGCTGTCAGCCGTGCTTCCACAAATGTTTCGATTGCTCGGCTTGCTACAGATCGGGTTACAGTTGGCATGTGAGAACCACGCAAGAAGACTATAGATCCCACAGACGGCGCCAATGTAAAGGACGTGTCTCACTTCCTTTTTGCAACCGCTGACCTGTACAAGGATCAAAATGTGGTCGGCGTTGTACACCTGAGAAAACTCCGATGCTTAAGTTAGTAAGAGCTTTCAGATGATTTTAGTAAGTAAAAACCAAAGTAAGTCTCCCATCTATTCTCGAGGGTTACCTGGTATATATAGGATTTGATATAATGTTTATTTGGTGCCGAGTTTATCAGTTGAATTGGTCACGTATTTGCATTAGATCCCAACTGAACAGATTGTGTATCTGCATGGTTATCCTCATCTCCTCGTACCTCGACGCACGTGAGTATATGATTTTATTGGGCCCTGGACTTTCTAACTTCTTTGGCCTTGCATATGGGCTTCTCTTATTCATAATGGGCCTTATACAAGAGTAGACCCTCCATAATTATTCTTTTACATTATTTTTTTAAATAATTTTAAATAGGGGTAGGCCAATATGAACTTTAGATTGGGCCTTGGATATTAGGTCATGGGCCTAGGCCTAATCAGAGTAGGGCAACTAGGGCCCAATTGCTGGGAAGCTCACTTCTACTCCGACTGGAAGTCAAAAGCTGCTCCGACTCTGAGCTCCGAACTTTGACTCCAATCGTAGTCAGAGTCGAAGCAGCTTTTGACCTCCGACTCTAGTTAAAGTTGGAGGTCGAAGGTCGGAAGTGGGCATTCCAACTCTGTCAGGGTCGGAACCCACCCCTAATTAAACCTCGACTCGTAACATAAAATCATAGTGACACCTTTTTGTTAATCTTAAACATGTAGAATTAACCTGTAACAGTACATATTAACCTCAAATTCATCAAACTTAACGTAACATATTAACCATATGTCTCGAGTACATAAATCTGTAATTCACATAACCTCATATTTTCATACAAATCCAAAATGCTAAAAATCATTGCCATGACCTACAATAATTCTTCTTCCTAAAATTCACCATTTCCTTAAAACATGGTTACATAAAACCTTAATTTCACTCCACGACTTGAAATCACAAATGCTCAACCCGTACTGTTACACAGTTTTCCTCCATCGCAAGTGAGGATTTTTAGACCTTAAGAGAAATATCCATATAGCATCCAAATATTGTTTTAGTACTAAAATAACTAAATTTTCATATTTCACAATCCAAAAAATTTATCCAAATCCCATAAATCCTAAAATCACATTAACTACGTAATTTACATTAATCCACGTACATGTCCTATAACTCCAAGATCGACATGCAATTTTCATCGTGACCCGTACATAAACGCATGAACTCAATTAATCCATGCAAACTCGTAGCCGAGACCCGTATGAATTCACGCGACTATTTGTTTTCCCGATATAATTCATCTCCCCCTTAAAACCTAAACGGTGTTCACCTAAACCTACCTCCCATGCATGTAACAAGCGACACGTACATAGTCATGACCATCATCTCATGCGACCTAAGTACGTGACCCTGTTAGCCAATGTACTTCAATACTTTCTAACCCTAACTTTTAACTTGAAACCATGTTAAAATTGTAACATACTGTTATGATTTTAAGGGTTAAAAATTTAACCAAATTAGTATCCAATAGTTTTAGATCTTTTGAATCAATGATTAAGTTTTTAACAATTGGTATTAGAGCAGAAACCACATTACGAACTCAAGTCACGAAGAGGGCAACCTATAGGCTGGATTAAAATGTCTTAGTGATATGAATGGGCATGATATTAAGTCATTGAATACTGATAGATGAGAGAAGACACCAAAAAAGAGAGCTACCACCGGGTCAGTGTCGATAGAGTGGGCTGCTGTGCATGTCGGATTTGGAACCGTGGTGAATGTTATGATCTTGAGGGTTAAAAGTTTAACTAAATTAATATCCAACTGTCCTAAGACTTTTGGGTCAATGGTTGGGTCTTTAACACATGCATGCATAAATTCAACAATTAGGCTAGGTTTACTCCAAGAGAGAGAGAGTTTATGTTGGTGGAGAGAGATGGAGAAGGTTTACGATTGGGCATTGTCCAAGTTGGTTCACGGTACAACTTCGTGTGTTTTGGTTGTGCTCTTGATGACTTAGCTTGGGCGTCTGATGGTGGAGAGAGAGATGCGGCATGGGAGACACCACTTGGATTGATCTTATTGGCAACAATGATGGTGGCTAGGCTCTCTTCTTCTTGGTGTAGAGGCGGACAGGGACAAGTAATTGTTGAAACAGTGGGAACTTATCTATGTCGAAGGTGGTTGTGCGGTGGGGTATGGTTGAGCAACGGTACAACCATGTTGCAACAGGGAAGAAGGGTGGCAGTGGCGGTTTGTGGGTGATTGGCTAGGTGGAGGTGGTGTGTGGTAGAGTAGCTCACCTATTTGACATACACAGGTTCATTGCGGTGCAATTAAGGGTGGACTTGGTTTCCAGTGGTATCAACTAGCTAGTCAAGATGGCTTCACGCTCAAAGCTTTTCATAAGCCAAGTCACTTAATAAGCCTAATAGGTTGATCTTAAACTCCAAAATCAGTTTAGCTCATCCAATAATTACTTTTAGGCTTTTTAAATAAACTCATGCGTCTATAGCTAGTACTCAATAAATATGAGCTCACTTGCTTCATAAATATTAAGTGAGCTTTAATTTAACTATTGAACCCAATTAAATTATGTAGCAACCATAATAAATTTTAGACATGTGGCCTATTCAAAATTACTTGATAAATGTCAATCGAGCTTTTAAAAAATATTAGCCATTTAATACCATGTTAAATCATCTACTAAATTTTAACGGGAATTAAAATGAATATTTGGGCTTATGGATTTAATTAAGAATTCCTAATCAGCCTCAATATAGAAAAAAACTACTATGCTGTCCTAAAGTTACCGTTTCATTTGATTGCTCAATAAAATTATTTTTTATTTTTTACTTAATGATGAAAAAAGTGATTTTAAATATATTGTTATATATATTTTAATTTTCAAAAATATTTATATACATTAAAAAAAATAAAAAAAAAATTACAAAACCAACTATCGGTCTGAGCGAGAGAGTACCGCTCCTCAATATATTATAGCCTGTAGACTTTTAGGCTTCTGTTATATCATGCTTAGGGCATTAGCATTGGCTTGGTTAAAGTTAAAAATTGGTTAAAATTTAGATAATATGTACTAAAAACACTCCACATTGGATTGGCCAAATCTAAATAAAATAGACTTTTGCTATAGTGATTGGCCAAAAATGGAGAATCACTATTGATTCACCAAACATTAAAATATTAATTTCTCACTTCAAGAAAACATTAAAATATTAGTTTCTCACTCCAATAAAAATATTATTTGGTTTGTAATTAAGAAATTTAGATAGAATTTTAGATGAGTTTAATCAATATTTATTATTATTAACATTCAATGACTTTTAAAAATATAAATTTTTTAATATTAATTTAATTAGAATATAATTATTATTAATATTCAATTAGTAGAATTATAAAATGTAATACAAATAAATTAAATAAAAAATTATTAATTTAATAATATTTTATTATTATATAGAGAGTAAATAGCTAATCCAATGTGAGGATTGAATGTAAATAGAATAGGTAAATGTAAAAAGTGTGATATTGGCTAAAATTTAGAGATGCATTTAGCCAAACTAATGCTAGTGCTCTTAGGTGAGTCTCTGCTAAAATAATAATAAAATAATATTATAACTCAAAAAACATAAAAACTTGAGAAACGTATCATTATTATCTAAAAATAAAATATTCTTTCAAAGAACGTAACCAGACTTTTATTAAAAAGAGGCTCACTAAATGTGCCATAATTTCAAAAAGTTCATTGAAAGTAAAATAATTTAAATACTAATGAAAAATAATCTAATAAATTCATTTGTGTCCGTAGACACTTATTCCACTGCACTTTACGGCCATCCAACTCCATCGTGCATCCTATTCCTAATTCTAGCTTGAATCTCAAAATCATTTGAGAAATTAGGAATAAATGGGTGAGTTCACAATTCAGTAAGTAGTGAAATTGTACTTATATAGAACATAAGCCAGTTACAGAATACATAAATACATAATGTCTTAAAAATAAAAGAGTGATAATTAATGGACATTGAATAATAATGGTTCAATAAAAAAAACGTTGGCATAAAATAGATATGGAAAAGTTACAAACAAACCCATCAAGAGTATTGCCAGATGGCAAATACAAAATTTCCACTTCCAACTTTATTAGTTAATAATAGGGTTGTGCATCCGGATCCAGATTCGGATATCCGGACAGATCCGGATCCGGATCTGGATTTTAAAAAATGGGCGAATATCCGCTTGGATAAACCACATTGAAACTTGGATGGATATCTGGATTTGGACCCGGATATCTGGTTTCAAACCAGAAATCCAGATTTTATTCCTTTTTTTTTTTCTTCTAAGTTTTTGTTTTTAAAAAGCAATATTTTAAAATGTTTTTTTTTTTCAAAAAAAGACTTTTTAACACTAGCTTTTTCATCCAAATTTGTACCAATATCCGGATTTTATACCATGTTTTTTTGTTTTTTTTTTACATAAATATGTTTTTAAAATTTTTAAAGCGCTTTTTAAAAAAAAAAAAAACTTTTTAACACTTTTCAAAAGGCTGCTTTATAGGATTTTATGTTTATTATGTTTTATAGGCATTTTTTTATATATTGAATATTTTTTAGACATTTTTTAACCTTTTTTTTTATTACCTATTTCAAATCTTTATAAAAATAAATAAATAATAATAGACATCAACATACACAATACATTACATTGTTATTTACAAGGAACAAATAGTGAAAAATTTATAAGCAGCAACAAAGAGGAAGAACATTTGAAGTCGAGCTCCCTATCCTCTTCATTATGAGCTGTGGGAAACAAAGAACTGGAAATCAAGAAATTAGTAAAAAAATCATATCCCAAACTGATATGCATATATATTAGAGAAAAAATGAGATAGTGAGAAAGCATAATAAGCACAATGGAAGATGCATAACACAATCTTTCTCTTCATCTTTCACATCCCACCATTGTCTTCTCTAAAGCTCATCTCAGAGAAATAGAAAGAGAAATAATGGTGAGAAGAAATGTAGTTCGTAGTTTGAGTCATGTGGACAATTTTCTCATTTTTTGATGAACTTCACACAAAATAATCATCTTAGCAGGTCATGAAGTTCACTTCTTGAGAACAGAAAGAAGAAAAGACAGATACCTGAATGAGACTAGAGCCGAAGTGAGGCCTATTAAACTGGAGTATGCGTTGGGAGCAGTGTTTTGAGTTTCGTACCGTACCGACCGGTATTTTTTGTACCGGCCACCGGTCCGGTACAGGTACACTGCCTGTTTCGTATCGGCCGATATTTCGGTCTGTACCGGCCTGTGTACCAGCCGATATTTCGGCCCTTAATTTTTTATTTTTTTTTACAAACTACAAGTTCATTTTTTTACCCCCAATTCAGATTAGACTATTTATAATTTATGTATCTATGTATTTATGTATAATTTATTCATATATAGACTATTATTTTAAAATATAATTCATATATATACATATATATATATATAATTTATTTATATATCGACTATCCCAAAATGGTATACGAAACGGTACCGGTATCGAAATATTTTGTTCCAGTACCTTCACCGGTACGACATCCGGTACGGTATTCAAAACATTAGTTGGGAGTTCTTATCAGATTTCTCCAGACCCGGATCCAAACCAAAAGGAAAAAATAGTTTAACGCACACAGTAGGGCTGAGCTCCGACTCCGACGCAGTCGGTGTAGCCGTTTCCGACCTCCAACTCCGACAAGAGTCGGAGCGAAAATTTTACTCCGACTCCGACTCCGAATGGAATCAGAGTCTGACTTTGATCGGAGTTTGGAGTTCTGAACTCCGATCGGAGCTCCGACTATTTATTAGGCTAAATGGATGCCCTTTTTTCATCTTTTGGGCTCACCATCGCCCAAGTCCGAATCTGTAAAAAGAAAATAATGAAAAGATTAAAAAAAATAAATAAATCCAATAGTTTAAAAACTAAATAACTTATGGTTATTTAGTAGCCATAAGTTATAACAGTCTCATACAGTCCCATTTATAACAACAGTCCGAATCTGTAAAAAAAAAATACTGAAAAGAAAAAAAAAACTTAAATCCAATAGTGTAAAAACTAAATAATCATAAGTTATAACAGTCCCTTACAATCCCATTTAATAAAGATAACTACATAAATATTAAATACGGATTTCACTCAAATCTCAATGGTCCATTGGTGATTAGTCATGCCTAAAATGAAGATATAAAGTTGTAATCAATAAATAAAAACAACTGATAATAACAAATTGAACATGATAAAAGTAAAATTTAATTCTCCATTTGATTCTTACCAAGAAAGGAGGTTTCTCCAAGAAAGGGGGTTCTCCATCCCAACTCTCAAGAGGCGTCCATCTCAAACTCTCAAATTCTCAATCATCGGTAATTATGTTAGGGTTCACAACTAGGTCTATAAAATCATAAAAAGTAGAAGTTAGAAATATTAAAATTAATTAAATAATCATTTAAAAGCATATAAACTTATAAAGTTACCCGATTCAAGCCTATAGCTCTGGACATCAGCGCCTACAGTATATAGTCCAATGAGCGTTTCACTGATCCAATTTTGTGTGCAAACGAGGGCCTTCACGGTTGATGGTGACAATGAACTCCGATAAGCATCCAACACGCGACTTTCAGTGCTAAATGCCAACTCTGAGGCAACCGTAGTGATAGGAATAGCTAGCATATCTCAGGCTATACTGGAAATGACTGGATACTTGGTGGAATTAACCTTCTACCAAGTTAGCAACTGAAATATATCACTAGGTGCATCGACAGCTTCCATAAAATATCGTTCAATCTCAGATGTACATTGCATAATATTCCTCATTGCAATGAGTTGATGATAATGTTGCATAATACGATGGTGTGTAAGCCCAAGTCTGAATGGGTCAATATCATTTAAGGAAATTGTCGATCCCGTTGGCCTCGAATGTGAGGAGCTACCAACTGTGGATGATGGTTGACAACTATTGCTGTAGTGATAATAGAGGTCATCAATATCACTTTTAAGCATTGTAATAAACTCTGCAACCTTCATTGCCCCGAAGATAGAATTTACTCAAAATTCTAGAATGACCAACTTATATCGGGGGTCAAGGATCATAGCCACAAATAATAATCTATTTATGTTCTCAATATTCCTATAATATTTATCATATTTGGTCTTCATCCTCGTAGCCATAGCAGATAACAATCCTCTAGAGTCAGCACAACTATTTTTCAAGTGGAAGTGAAGTTCCAAGAGCTCGGTGAAGTATAAGTTTGCACTCGTATATTTGAATCCAGATATCCGCATGGTTATCTCATAAAAAAATTGTAAAAATTGAACAAAGTACGTCACACTAGTCCAATCATGTGCGTTTGGCGCATCGAGCCCCTGTTCTGCTGGTTCCAACAAAGCATATCTCAGGCCCCTATCTTGGACCTCCATCCGCTTGAACGCTCTTTGGTACTTCTGTACCACATCCAACATCATGTATGTAGAGTTCCATCGAGTCGGAACTTCCAAGCACAACATACTAAAGTATCCAATCTGAAAATCTTTTGCTATTGCCTTAAACTTGGCAAGCCTTTGGGGGAACCCCTCACATATCGCACAATGTTGCGAACTCGGGTAATGGAAACATCAACCTCTTTTAACCCTTCAACAACTATGATGTTGATGATATGAGCACAGCACCGAGCATGAATAAAGTTGTGGTCCCGAATGACATCATCGTTCACCGTCTTGTTCCACTTAAATCAATCAATTGCTGTTTCATTGGCACTAGCATTGGCAACTGTAATATATATCACTTTTCGAATCCCCCAATCATTTATACAATCATCTATCTTTGCCCCAATAGATGCACCTTTATGATCCACAATTTCTTTGAAATCAATAATTCTTTTATGCAAATACCACTCACTATCAATGTAGTGTGCTGTGATACACATGTAGCAGACGTTCTGTATGGAAGTCCATGTGTCAGTCGTAAATGAAACTCTCTAGCCAGTGGTAACAAACATCTTCCTCATCTCCGCCTTGTCCTTCACATGCATTTTCATACAATCTCACATCACCGTATACCGTGATGGAATGGGAAAGCATGGCTCAACAAAGTTTAGAAACTTTCGGAAGCCTATTTTTTCAACTGTGGAAAAGGGCATCTCATCAATAATTATCATCTCTGCAAACATCTCCCTCAACATTTTCTCACTGTATTGAGGGATGATCAGTTTCTTAGCCTGTGTACCATTAGTGGCCGTAGAAGTTTCTTAACTAAGGTTGGTCTGATCAGTGGCCGCTAATCCCTTCGCGATCTTATATCGTTGGCAACCTTGAAGATGTGCTATCATCATACTGGTGTCCTTGCTTCTTCGAATGACATTTACAAAGTTGACCACAATAGTGACATTTTGCTTGCGAGTTTACAATTTCACCAGGAATTTTGGTGAAATGCTTCCATGTCCACGATTGTCTTTTAGGAGCCCGTTGTGGTTGATCATGCTCAATGGGCATCTCCTCCTCTTCGTTGAACATATCCTCATCCTCACTCTCTAAATCAATCCACTGGGAGTGGGAGTCGACTACTCGTACAAGATGTGGCTGCTCTAGATGTAGCTCCTCTAGATGTGGCTCCTCTGAATGTGGCTGCCCTAGATATGGCTCTAGGGGTGGAAGTACCCACTGGTGTAAGAGATGTAGGATTGGCATCCGCCGCATCCCTTTGTGGACAATCGTCTCCACTAGGTTTATGATCCATATCACAATTAAAGAAACTGCAAAAATAAATTAGAAGCAAGAAATTAGTTTAAAAAATAACTAGGCTATATTAGTTTAAAAAATTAGCTTGTAACTAAAATTCAAATATCGATGCTTTTTGTCATAAAATATTAAACCATCACAAAATGTCAAAATATGAAAATAATATTCATTAATGACCCATTATTCAACATTTTCTTTTCCCCATTTATTTTTTTAATCTCAATTCGGACAGTCTTAAGAAAGTTAGGCACCCAATTAGCTAAAATAACGAAAACAAGGTTGTTATTATCTCAGCATTTTCCATTCGAATCACAAAATCAAAAGTCACAGAGCTCAAAATAAGGTTTGTTATTATCTCTGCAAGACTGCAATAGTCTAGGTATCAGGTTTGTCATCTCCCTCGAGCGGACTATCGAGTGGGTGTCAAACGGAGCTCTCGGGTTGCATATTCGCTCAAGCGGAGTCGAGCGAACGTGGCTAGAGCTAGGGGGTTGAGCCATAGTCAAGCCAAACCTCAAAAATGACATTTTCAACATGAAATCAAGCCAAACTCAACAAGTACAACTCAACTTCACCAGAATAACCACATTTATGATCCAAAAATAACTAAATCTAGGTAATCCGAAAATAAACATAGAATTAAATTAATTTTAGGACTCGGAATCGGAAACATACCAAAGGGCAAAGGCTACGGAGGCTGGCCTGAGAACGAGACGGCGAGACTATGAACTATAGAGGCGCAAAAAGGAACGACGACAAGGGAACAAGACAGTGAGATTAAGGGTTCACTGGTTTGGAGAAGAGAAGAGAAGAGAAGAAGAAAGAAGAAGGGAAAGAAGGAAGGAGGAAGAAGGGAAGGGGGGTCCTGCATTTTGGACCACCGTGTGATGAAATGAAGTCGTTCCACATTAAGTGGAATGGCGTCGTTTCGCATATTATTTTTTTAAAAAAACCAGATGTAAAATGACGTCGTTTTAAATCTAGTTTTTTTTTTTTTTTAAAAAAAAATTGGAGTCAGAATTGGAGTTCAGAGCTCCAATTCACTCCAAACTCCGACTCCGACGTCTTATTCAGAGCTACTCCGGCTCCGAATTCCAATTACTTGGACTCTGTCGGTGTCGAAATCGGAGTGAAAGTCAGACAGAGTCAGAAATTTCATAATTTTGCGCAGCCTTAGCACACGGTGGAGAAATAGAGAACTTTAGATTCTTGACATACAACATCCAGAGAAATGAATAGCAAGAAAAAAAAACTAAAAATAAACTATAGATTAGGAAAAAAAACAAACCCAGATCAAAACCAAAAAGGGAAAACAAGTTTGATGAACACAGTCCCAACATCCAGAGATCAGAAAAAAAAAACAAATAGAAAAATAGCCCCGACACAAATCCAAACCAAAAGATTATTGAGAAATAGAAAGGACAGAACAAACAACTAAAAACAGATTCAAATCATTCACTATTGGCTATCTGAACGAGTCTGATATGCAAGAGATCTAAGAGAACTTCAAAACCAAGACAGAAACATTTCGCACAAACCAAATCTATACTATGAAATTTCAAAAACCCAGCTCTAATCTATTTATCTCTACATTTAAAAAGCGAGAAATGCTCACATGGATATGGACTCAAATAAAAACGTAAGCCTAGATCTAATCTATCCATATCTACATCTAAAAAGTGAGAGAGCTCACATGGATATGAACTCAAACAAAAATGTAAACCCAGATATGGGAGAAGCTGCACTGTCAGATCCAGAGAAATGAATAGCAAGAAAAAAAAACTATAGATTAGGAAAAGAAAACAAACCCAAATCAAAACCAAAAAGGGAAAAAAAGTTTGATGAACACAGTCCCAACATCCAGAGATCAGAAAAAAAAACAAATAGAAAAATACCCCCAACACAGATCCAAACCATAAGATTATCAAGAAATAGAAAGGACAGAACAAACAACCAAGAACATATTCAAATCATTCACTAACGGCTATCTGAACGAGTCCGATATGCAAGAGATCTACGAGAACTTCAAAAACTCAGCTCTAATCTATCCATATCTACATTTAAAAAGAGAGATGCTTGCATGGATATGGACTCAAATAAAAACGTAAACCCATATCTAATCTATCCATATCTACATCTAAAAAGCGAGAGAGCTCACATGGATATGAACTCAAACAAAAATATAAACCCAGATCTGGGAGAAGTTGCACTGTAAGAAGTGGGCTACCAGATTGGAGGAAGTGTTTAGGATCAGACCGGACCTGTTCAATATATTATATATTTTAAATTAATATTTTTATATTATATAAAATTTATATATAATATATATATGATAATATAAATTATAATTATATATAAGATAATGTTATTATAATTTATAATATAAAATTTTAATCTTAAACATAAAAATTTATTTGAACATATGCTTTAAACATAATATATATATATTAATAATATTTTATGGCCTAATGAATTCTCGAATCTCAACATATTCCTTTTGATAAATACATAATACATTAGTAATACTAATATACATTAGTATATTTATTACATTTCGCTTTAATTAATTAGTATACATTAGTAGACGTATACTAATATATATTGTATACATTAGTATACTAATGTATATTAATATATTAATTACATTTTATGCTCTGATACTAATAGTATTAGTATTAGTAATCCACTTTAAGTCTATATATAAAGAACTATATAAATCACTATAGTATTAATATAAATAATTTTATAAAGCAGATTTTTGTAAATAATAATAGATTTTTAATAAAACAGATTTTTTTAAAGCATTCTTTTTAAACAGATTTTTTATGACAAATTTACATTTTATTAAAATCGAAAAACTAGACCGAAATTGGTAAAACTGGAGGTACCAGTTTAGAAGGGTAATCGGTGTGTAATTGGTTTTTGAAAATGCAAAATCAGTGCATATGGATTTGGTCCTAAATTTTGTCCAAAACTGAACCCGTTACACCCCTAAACACTTTCATAAGTAATGCCCATCTGTGTCAAATGAAGGAAGCTAGCCACAATATGGTGTATGGCTACTGGCTCCTTCTGCAAAAGATAGTGGGATTAACCAAAAAAGGTATGGAGTTAAAGCCTAAAAATTAGGAGGAAATCAAGGACAATGATGCAGTTCAAAAAGGAAAGCCTGACAATCAAGAGGAAATCAAGGAAACTGAAAAGGGAAGCGATGAGCAAAAGGAAAGAATAGCAAATATGGAAGGAATGTAGGAACTAAGGGCCAAAGCAGATCCAAATCATTTTTCAAATAAGGAAAGAGAAGGAATTAGAAATATGGAAACTGTCAAAATTCTCTCATCAAAGGAAAGGAGGAGTGTAATGCCTAACCAAGGTGATACTGCTATCAAAAGAGAAGATCCTACCAGTAGGAAAACATATGCTTTCCATATCAAGCACAATAGTTCTGCTAGGGACCTCAGTACAGAAATTGATCTGATCTCCAAAGTAAACTCTTTTGATAAATTCCTGACATATCAGTTTCAAGTTTTGGAACAATCAAAGAAAAAGGCCAGTTGGAAAAGGAGAGCAATGTACAAGTACTTTGCAATATTAGTTAATGAAACTAGTCAGAAGGGTGCAAGGACTAATAACAGGAAAAAAAAAGTTGTGGGGTACACTTAGATGGCGTGGATTTTACTAAAGAAACAAAAAAACCAAAAACTGAGGACATGGAAGCTATGGACTCAAACACAAAAGAATTGGTGGTGGCTGGTGCACAGCCCTACCAAATGCAATGAGTTGCTTAAGTTGGAACTGCTGAGGGCTTGGGAACTCTCGGACAGTCAATGATCTGCACCTTTTAGTGAAGTGTAAGCTCTCATCCTTTGTTTTCCTAATGGAAACAAAGTGTAAAAGGAATAAGGTAGAACTAATCAAAAGGAGATTGAGGTTTAAAAAAAAATTTTGGTAGACTGTAAAGGTCTTAGTGGGGGGATTGCATTTTTATGGAAGGATGATGTGGAAGCTAATGTGGAATCCTACACTCGGAATCATATATCACTTAGTATAAAGGATGTTAATGAAGGAAAAAACTGGATCCTCACATGTTTTTATGGTAATCCTTTAATTTCTAAGAGACATGAAAGCTGGTAGCTCTTTAAAGCTCTGGGACTTAAGAATACAATGGGGGTGGCTATGTGTTAGGGACTTTAATGAGATTCTTAATAACAGTAAGAAATATGGAGGTGGTCTGAGATCCTATAATTAGATGGAGGCATTTTGAATAATAGTGGAAACATGTGGTCTAAGGGATATGAGTTTTGTTGGGAATAAATTCACCTGGTCTAATAACAGGTTTGGAGAGGCTTTTACCAAAGAGAGGCTTGATCGAGCCTTTAGGAATAATGTCTGGACAGAGATTTTTCCTAGCTCTAAAGTCCATGTACTACCTACTCAAAGTTCTGACCACAATCCAATCTACATCACAATGGAAAGAACTGATTCTGATATGGGCAGAGTTTTAAAACCCTTCAAGTTTGAAGCTAGCTGGACACACATAGATGAATGTTATAAAATAATGGAGGATGAGTGGAAAAAACCAAGAATGGCAGATAACAAGCTCAGCTTCACCACTGAAGGCCTAAAAAAATGTCAGCAACAATTGATGTAGTGGAGTAAAATGAAGATTGGCAATTCAAAGAGAGAGATAAAATCCAAGCTTGCACAGATCTCAAACTTGTAGAAACTGAATAAGGGGCACATGAATGACAGAATTAAGTCGTTGCAAAAGGAAGTGGATAGATTACTTGAAGAATAACATACAAAGTGAAAGCAACAAGCTAAACAAAGGTGGCTGAATGAAGGGGATAGAAACACTAAGTTCTTTCATCAGTGTGCATCCTAAAGAAGAAAAACCAACACAATAAGAAGATTGCTAGATGATACTAATCAGGAAGTAAACATTAAAGAAGGCATATGTGAGTAGTTTCAGAATTTCTTTCAAGAACTTTTTTCCACCTTTAAACCTAGCAACATTGGAGAATGCCTGGCTACTATGGAACCTCGAGTCAGTGAAGAGACAAATCAAGTGCTAATTAAGCCATACACTTACAAGGAGGTTGAAGATGCCTTATTTCAAATGAATGGACTCAGCTCACCAGGTCCAAATGACTTCCCAGCATCCTTTTACCAGCAGCATTGGACCATAGCTGGGGGATCTGGTTAGTAAGGCTATGTTATGCATTCTTAATTACAATGGGTGTATTGGTGATATAAATAACACTTATATCACTCTCATTCCTAAGAAGAAATCCCCTACTAAAGTGTTTGATTTTAGACCTATTTCTCTTTGTAATGTTATGTACAAGCTTATTTCCAAAGTTGTAACAAACAGGTTGAAGAAGATCTGGCCAAACATTATATCACAAAACCAGTTAGCCTTTGTATCCGACAGGTTAATCACTGAAAATATCATCGTGGCTTTTGAGGCTATGCACACAATGAAATGCAAAATGACAGGCAAAGAAGGTTACATGGCTTTGAAGCTTGACATGAGCAGAGCATATGATAGAATTGAGTGGAGTTTTCTCAGATTAGTTTTGTGCAGAATGGGTTTTAACCAAAGTTGGGTAGAGCTAGTGATGAAGTGCATTGAATCAGTATCCTATTCAATTTTGGTTAATGGTGTCCCTAAAAAATCTTTTAATCCATCTAGGAGAATAATACAAAGTGATCCATTATCACCATATCTTTTTATTTTGTGTGCTGAGGCGTTGAGTAATTTGATTAGAAATGCTAAAGGTAAATGATTGATTCATGGGGTTCCAATTGCAAGAGGCCAAATCAGACTCACTCATCTATTTTTTGCTAACGACAACTTTTTGTTTTGCAAGGCTAACTCGATTGAATGGAGTAGGTTGTTCAATTTATTAAGAGTTTATGAGACAGCTTTTGGACAAAGATTGAACCTTGAGAAGACCTCTATTATTTTCAGCAAAAGTACTTCTAAGGCAACCTATGACTTCATACTTTCTTTTGGTAGTGTAAGAACTGCTCTGCCCTATGAAAAGTATCTTGGTTTGCCAACTGTGGTAGGTAGCGCTTGAGAAAAATCTTTCAGGAGTATTTTGGATAAGGTGAGGATGAGAATCAGCAATCATAGAGTGAAAACACTATCTCAAGCTGGGAAGGAAATCTTTATCTAAGCAGTAGTTCAAGCTCTTCCAACATACATGATTGAGCTGCATTATTGCATATTTTATACATTTAAAATCAATATATTTTTAATTGTTTTATTATTTTGTCATTGATTTTAGATCGAAAAATGATTAAGAGGCAATATATCCAAGTTGTGATTTAAATTGATTAAAAGCATAGTTTACGCTTATTTTTATAACTTATGATTTAATTTGATTTTGTTTCCTCACATGCACAACACACTTTTAATATTTTAGTTTAGTTTAGTTTTATTTTTATTTAATTAATTATTTTATTTTTCTAATTTTATTTTTGTTTATTTGATTATTATTTATTCTGTCTGTTTTATTTTATTTTATTTTATTTTTTATTTTTCTACACAGACCAAAACGACATGTCGTTTTGGCTATGTTTGAATTTGGCTCTTTGAGGAAATGACGTGTCGTTCAATTCTCAGTCAAAACGACTTGTCGTTTTTCCATCGAAGTTAAAAGCCTCACTGACGACTAAACGACAAGTCGTTTTTGTTCATCTTCAACCTCCAGCTGCCAACGTCGTACACGCAGTCACGCATGCAGCTCCTCCACGCCACCGTACTCCTCCATCATGCAGTCCACTGTGAACCACCATTCTTTTCCACCTACAACCACCAGTCCGAGAAGCACACCATCACCATGAAGCTACTCCCTCCGCACGGCCTCCATCCGTTGCCTAGCTCTTCCTCCCACCGAAGCTCCATGCCCAGTGAAGCTGCACCTCCCCACCAGCCGTGAACCACCTCGCCTGCACCACCTAACCTCCTTCACGATACTTGTGCATGCCAAGCCACCTCTTCTATTTTTAACGTCGAAATCAGAGCATGCACGCAGGCCATGCCGAGACCAATCCATGCACGGTCCAGCCATCCTCTAGCTCAGTTGTGCATCTCTCGGCTGCATCTCTCTGAGTTACTTCAATCTAAAACCCACCAGCTGGACAAACGGTGAAGAGGAAGAAAAGAAAAACACAAGAGAAAGAAATGAAAAGAAACAAGACTCGGACGGAAATACAGTGAAATGAAAGTTACGGTTTGCATGAGCTGAACGAAAACAGAAGGCTTGCGGATAGAAAGCAGGTGGGGAATAGAAGAGCATTTAGTGGAGTGGTTGAACCCAGACCCATTCGAATTAATGGAGAAATAAAACAAACGGTGAAGAGGAAAGCTTTCGGTCGATGGTTACTGGGCGACAAGATGATGAACAAAGTTCGGCTGGAAAGAAAAAGAAAGAAAATAAAAATAGAACAACCAGACCCATTCGGTTGAGTTCGACTGGAAAGAAAAAGAAAGAAAAAAAAAAAAAAGAACAACCAGACCCATTCGGTGGAGTTCAACTGGAAATAAAAGAAAGGAATAAAAAAGAAAAGAAAAGAAATACATTGACGCCGAAAGTGAGAAATAAAGAAATGGAAGTGGGCTACGGCTTGTTGGCTTTTGAAGCCTATAAAAAGGCTTGTAAATGAATGAAGGAGGGCATCAGAAATTTTATGAAACTTTGCAGAGTTAATTCGAGAGAGAAAGTTTCGGACTTAGTGTTTGTTTTGAGAATTGTTGTGATTCTTGAAATGGACAGCTAAGTCCTTAAGTAAAGTTAGGAATGAATTTGCACAATTGAGGGTGTTTTTAATTTATTTTTGATTCATATGATTGTTCTTTATTAATGTAAATTCTTGTTTATCATTCACTAATTATTTATGGTATTTTCTTATCTCCAAATAATCTAGAAATTGATTCCATTCATAGATTCAGTCATGCTTTTTCTATAGAATGATTAAAATCCTTGATTTTGTTTGGATTAATTCATTGTCTTTATTGATTTAAATTCTTTGCTGTAATATTGCCCACTGGGTATATTGTCGTCGCTGGGTTTTGTCAATGAGGATGATAATTCACAAAGTTCTTAAAAGTAGTGAATGATTTATTAAAGAATTATTTTTCGATTAAAATGATTTTTAATTCTATATCTTCCAATTGGAGAATTTGAATAAATCTCTAATTGTGTAATTTATTGAATCAAGAATAATTAGAAATATCCAAATTTGTGCAAGGGATTCCTGATGCTTTACTGTTTATAATTTTAGTGATCTTAATTTTTATCCTTGTTAATTTACTTGCTGAATCATATTAAAATCAATTTTCTCCTATTGATCATTAATTATTTTCCTTTAGTTCTTTTTATTATTTGTTATATTTTCTTTAATCTGTCTCCCTGTGGAATCGACACCCCAAAACTGTGCTACAACTACTGCGTTATGTTTTGGGCGTAATCAATACACAAATGTTTTCAAGATGTCAAACAATTTGCTCAGAAATATCAATGGTGTTATATAAAAATTTTGGTGGGGGCAGCAAGAGAAAGAGAAGAAAATCCACTGGGTTTCTTGGAGCACCATGGGGAAGGCCAAATCTGTAGGGGCATGGGGTTTAGAGACTTGGAATGTTTTAATCATGCAATGCTAGCTAAACAATGTTGGAGCTTGATTCAACAACCTAACTCTCTAGCATCTCAGGTTATGAAGGCAAAGTACTATCATGGAACTTCTTTCTTGAATGCGAAACTGGGTCAAAAGCCATCCTATATATGGAGAAGTTTACTCTCTTTGGAGAGTTGGTACTGGTGAGGAAGTCAAGATTTGGCATGATAAATGGCTCACTCACTCCACACTAGCCAAGGTTATAAGCCCTGTGAAGTTTCTGGATAGCAATGCCAAAGTCCACGAATTGATCAACACTCATACAGAGCAGTGGAAGACTAAACTGGTGGAACAGATTTTTGAAAAGGAGGAGGCAAAGATTATTGTTAAGACTCCAATTAGTATCTCGAGCAGCACTGATAGATTAATATGGAAGGGTACTCAAAGTGGTTGTTTTACTGTTAGAAGTGCATATCACATGCAAAAGGATATGGTAGCGATAGCAAAGGGGCAGGCATCTAGCAGCAACAAGTTCTAGAAAGTATGGCAACAAATTTGGAGTCTAAAAACTACCCTTGGGGACAACGTCTTTCTATGTAGGGCATGTCTTGAAACTCTACCTACTCAATCCAATTTATTCAAGAAATAGATTGTTGAACATCCCTTGTGCCCTATATGTAACATTGAAGAAGAAACCATTACTCATGCAATTTGGAGCTATGTGTCTGCTATGGATGTGTAGAGTAAATGTTCAAAAAGACTACAAAAGTGTCACTTTTCAAATAAGTCTATGCTAGAACTTATTGAAGAACTGCTGAAGTCTATGGAAGTTGAGGTGCTGTAGAAATTTGCACTGGTGGCAAGGAAGATATGGTGGAGAAGGAACAATTTCATTTTTAATAAAGAGTGTACACATTCTAATAACATTGTGAAGGAAGCACGATACAATTTAGAGTTGTTATTAGAGATGGAAGAGAAGAGCAGCAACACCACCAAACCAGGAAGCCTATTAGTAGATAAGTGGGAACCCCCTTCACCAAACACATACAAGATAAATTGGGATGCAACAGTTGAAAAAATATATGGCAAAATTGGAATAGGGGTTGCCATGAGGGATAGTGAAGGCCAGATAATTGCTACCATGAGATTGAGTAAATGCATGTTTCTAGAACCATTGCTGGCAGAAGCATATGGGGCATTACAGGTTGCTAAGTTGGGACTGGATTTGGGTCTAAGGAAGGTTAGTCTTGAGAGTGACTCATTGCAGGTAATCAATGCTTTGAAGAGTGAATATGAAGCTTGGAACAGTCCTGACATGTATATGGCTGAAGTAAATGAATGTTTGAAAATTTTTGCCAAATGTGAAGTTTCTCATGTTAGGAGGAATGTCAATGTAATAGTTTATTTGTTGGCAAAAGATGCTCTTTCCATTTCTGATGTTATTATAATTATGGAGGAGTCCACTTCTTGTATCTCATCTTTATTATAATGGAATGAATATAAGAGCTTCATTTCAAAAAAAAAAAAAATTTAATAGAAAGTAGAAACCTAGAAAAATTACAAGATTGAAATATTATTTGCCTTCATCAAATCACAATCCCTTCTTCAAAAATTCTCAACCCATCAAGTATGCATGCATGGATATGTGTACACACACATGAATGCCAACATAACGAGTAACTTCAATCCCTCGCATATTTCATAGATGAATTCTTTCCATTTGGTATAGATTTCTTTCTTTAGCGTGTGCTTATGTACATCTCTCGAGTTTCCATAATTTTTTTTTTCTAACTTTAGTTTATTTTCGAGTCTTTTTTTTTTCATCTTCTTTTTGTGAATAATTGGTGAGTTATTGGTTCTTCTACATATGTTTGTGTTGAAGAAATTTCATTGAATTGTTTTGACTAGGCAACGTAGCATGGAGTATTACTTTTGATCAAATTCTTAGGCTTCGTTTGTTTAAGATTTTTATGAAGTCTTTTCTAAAAGAAAAAGTTTAATAAAAAATGATAAAATTAAAATAGAGTTATAATATAATTTTTTAATATAATTATTTTTTAAGATTTGAAAAATTTTAAATTATTTTTTATGTTTTATTTGAAAAAGTTATAATGATTAAATGAAAAATTTAAATATTTAAAAATAAAAAATATTTATATTTAAATGATATTTAGATGTTGCGACGAGATGATTTCAAAGGTTTGTGAAAACAAATAATCAGCTTGTAATTTTTCTAACTTCTTAAAGATTCAGCTTTAAAGTATTAATTTGTGATCCGATTTTTATTCCTTTTAACTTAACATGGGCAAAACAATATATATATATATAACAAACACAGAAATGACAGAACCACGAAAACAGTGCACGAGAATGACACATTGTGGGTTATTCCTGTGAACTTCTATACGTGACTATAGTATCGTTCAAAAAGAGGAGAATTACTATAATTATAAAGAAATTCAATAAAAATAAATTTATAAATTAACCTAATTTCATATAATATATTAGATTTATTTTATAATAAAAATAATTTTATAATTTAACGAATTATATTAAATCATATCAGTTTGTAAATTTATTTTTTAAAAAATAATTTAACCACAAATAAATATTAAAAAAATAAACCTATAAGATAAAGTGGTATGATATTATACATTAGATTATAAAATTATTTTTACTATACATTAAATTTAATGTATAATATGACATGTCAAAAATCTATGGGACGTGTTACATCCACATAGAATTTCTACAGAACTTCTTTACTGAACACTTCAACTCTTTTTTTTATTATTTCTTTCACCATTTTTTTAAAGTATTTAGATATTTTTTAAAAATAGAAAAAAAATCACATAGTCATTTAAAAATAATTACTTAATCATTAAGTAAAAATAAAAAAAATAAAAAAAATAAAAAAGATTTCGATAGAAAACTTATGTAGGGATAGTATTTTCCAAAATCTTATATCACTTCTCTATTTATCTGAATTTAGAGATGGTCGATACAACACACTGTCGTTTTGAAGGAAAACAGAATAATGATATCCTCCTCGGGGTGCAAGAACATCGTTGTCCCCGTAGGTTAATGACAGCTATAAACCAAACAAACCTAAAATCTCCCACTCTCTTCCAGCTTGCTTCTCTCCCTCTCTCCCCGTCCCCCCTATAAACTTTTATTCCGTACATTACAGAACGAACGCGAAGGCACTACAACGATGTCGTCCCAGAACGGCTTTGAGGCTCAACACCAACAGGAAAACCCTGGTGCACGTTTATTCTTCGCAAGCAATTTCGATTAAGTTTTCATTATCTTTGTTTCATTTTTTCATTTAATTTTCTGAGAAAAACCCTCTTTCATTGACTTTACAATATAGAGATTAGGACAAAGCGTTTTAGTTTGTGTGAAACTATTCGATACGTTTTTTTTTTTCTTATTTCATTTTCTTGATTCTTAATTTAGAGGTTAGTATTGGGCTAGTGTTTTACAGGTTTAAGTTACTCTATCTGTTGCCCAGAAAAAAAAGTTACTCTGTCTATTTAAGAAGATAAATTTATGAAAAATAAGGAGATTGGTTGCCAATGAATTTTATGATTTTTTATGTTTTAGAGTGTTTTTACTCATTTCGGTTTCGTGTCAGTTGCTTCATAGAATGCTCAGCACGATAGCATTAGGGCTCGATTGGGTTTAGTTTATTGTTACTTACCAAAAGAAAAATTGGGTTGAGTTTATTTTTATGAAGATTAAACCGACCATTAGGAATTGAGCTGGTGTGGGGTTATGTGAATTTTCATGTTTAGTGAAAACTTTTAAGTTTTAACACTCATTTTGGTCCTATATTGTTCTCGATATAGTAATGCTGAGTGTAATTGGGCTAATTTTGGTTTGGTTTAGGTGAATAACAACTAAATGGATTAATGAGGGATTGTATAAAGTGTCGTTTTGAGGGATATTTTTCAATACCAATGTCAAATTTTAGTATTTCTTTTGTGATGGTGAGCATAATATTGAGATAAAGTTATATAGAGTTTGATTAAACAAAAGAGTGAGAGAGAGAGGAAATGTGTCAAAGACGAAATGGGCACCGAGTATTTTCTGGGTTGATTTTGCTATATTATTATCCAATCTTATTTTTTGATTCTCATGTTTATACGCTTGTCAACACAGACACAGACATGCATCTTGACATGCTTGATAATTTAACTCATGTGCCATATGCAAACCTGCAGATATATAGTGAGCAGTGGATGAGAGGTTTGAGTTGCCCCAGGTTAATGGTTTACTGTTTTATACTAAATAAAGATGTGTAAAACAGAAAACTGGATCTGGGGTATTGGTAGACTTGGGGCATGTTTGGACACTGAGAATTCTGCGAATTCTCAAAACTTCTTGTAATTTCATTCCCAAACATCACTTAAACATAAAACATTTTTCAATTTCAAATTTTCAATTTTTTCATCTAATCATTACCTAATCATTATTCAAACACAAAAATCAATACAAATTTTACTAAGTTCAAAACAAAACACAAAAATTAATACAACTTTTACAAACTTCAAAACAAAAATAATATTAAAAAATAATACTCAAATTTTTTTTTAACGTTATAATATTTTTATTCAACCTTTTCTCTCCCCTTTCCCAAAACCCAATTAAACATCTTCACTCAAACCATTTCACTACTAGTCGCAAAATTTTGAGATACACTGAGTGTCAAAACATGCCCTCAATGTAATTGTGATGTGATTTCAGTTATTTTCAACTCTACTTAGTTTATTCTGATTGTAACTTTACTGTTAGTGCAGCCATTTTAATGATTATTTCCTTAAAAGCATGTTTCCATGCTTTGCTTTGGCTGTAAGAAAAAGAGGATGAGGGTCCTGGAGAACATTTCCTTTATGAGAATGCGGTACACACATATGCATGTATTTGTGTTCTGGAGAGAATTTAATTTCCATTATATTTGAAAAATGAATATGACTACATGATAAGTTATACTTGATCCATAGTATAGGCTTGTGTCTACCCTTTGCCAGGATCCGGGTATCAATTTGGAATATATCTGTTGATTTCGAACTTCTTTCTTGTCAATTGTCCCTGCAATAATGATCCTACTGATCCTTTTTATTCGTGCGTGCTTCTTTTGGATTTATGTGCATGCATCTTTGAATGAGTGCTGAGGCTCTAGACAAGGAAGATAAGATATTTTTCTATATTTTTCAGGTGCGGAACCCACATTTGATAGGAACTGTGAAACAATTCCTGAAGTTGGATGGTATATTCTCGGTGAAGATCAACAACATGTTGGCCCGTATGCTTTGTCAGAGTTGCGTGGTGAGTGCTGTAGGTTCTTTTGAAAAACTGTTGCATATAAGAAATATGGATCAATTGTCTTAAAACTAGTGCATTGGCTTACTGTATAAAATAAACAAACTGGGGTGTCTCCAGTTCTTTTTGTAAGAGTGATATCCAGTTTATTTTTAGTCATTTAATTGTTTTCCTCTCTTGGATTTCAGTTCTACCAGTAAGCAATAGCACGGTTTCAGGACATGTGTCCATCTCTATCATGTTGAATTGGTATAGTGAGCTATTGAAACATCTACTTAGCTTATTTACTTCACCTGGACAGAGCATTTTGTAAATGGGTACCTTTCCGAAAGTACACTTGTCTGGTCTGAAGGCAGAAGTGAGTGGCAGCCATTGCCCTCAATTCCTGGGTTGCTGACTGGAATCCCTCAGCAGAAAGCTGATGACTTAACTACACGTGAAGTCTTCTATTCCTTTATTGTTTGACTACTGTTTGTGACTTTCTCTTGAGCGACAGGTCTTACCTTGTGATGTATTGTGCAGTGCCTGCAGACGATGATGAGTTTCAGAAATGGCAGGAGGAGGTTAGAGAGGCAGAAGCTGCAGCAGAGGCAGAAGGGGAAGTTGATTGTGACAGGCCTTTGACGCCACCAGAGGGTGAGGAAGAATTCACTGATGATGATGGAACTACATACAAGTGGGACCGCAGTCTTAGAGCTTGGGCTCCTCAGGTTTTTGCTTGGGCATATGCAATAGCTTTTAAATACTTTTGGAGCTTTACTGATTCTTTCAAAATTTCATATAGATTGAGGTGTAGAATGAATGATTTTCTTAATTCTAGAGCAATAAAAACTGTAAACCTCCATTTGAATGGACTTTTTTGTATAGGAGTGGCAATATGTGACACGATCCGTGAGCCAAACATGAACATGATACAAAATAAGCGGGTTTAGGTTTGATATAAGGACAACTCTACTCCCACCAACAATATCCACTGAATTTCTCTACTGAATTGCTTTTTATTTTTATTTTTTTTACTTAATGGGTAAGGAAGTGTTTTTTAATGAGTTTGTGACTTTTAAAAAAAAAAAAATGTATAAGGGGTTTAAAAAAATGTTTGAACTTTTTTTTTTGGCACATTCGGTGACTACTCTCGGTGGCTTCCCTTTGTGGGTGTAGCATTGCCCTTGATATAAATGGTTTCAGGTCAAAACGGGTAGACCCAATAAGACACGATTAGTAAACAATTATGTGTCAACCCGCAATCAACTATATAACCTGTTTAAATTTTATTTGGAGATTACAATTACAATATGCTAATGTTTGGTTGTTGGGATTATAATATTGGTATTATTTCGTGCTTTCTTGTGGGGGTGGAATGGGAGAGGAAACTAAATTCCATCTTGCTAGTTGGAATAAAGTTTGTTCTCCCATTTCGGGTGGAGGTTTGGGGGTTTGTAGTTTGAGGATCTTTTTTTTTAATCAGTAAATAAGAATTTTATTGAAAATAGGCATAGCCAAGTACACAGGACATATACAAGAGCCACACCTAACCATGACTGTCTAAAGATACAAGAAAATCATTTACGTTCATGCCATTAAAGTCTATTACAATCGACCAATGGAATGAAGTGAAGAAAAAAAGTTCTAAGCTCGTCCATTGTCCGTTCACGATTGAAATCGAAATGAGAATCACTTTGGAAGGAGGTTATTGATCGGAAATATTGAAGTGTTTGGGAGGGTTGGTGTTCTAATGAAGTAAGGGGGGCATATGGTGTGGGTCTTTGGAAGTTCATTAGAAAGGGTTGGGAGAGTTTTGTTATCCATGTTAGTTATGTTGTTGGAGAGGGATCTAGGATCCATTTTTGGTTTGAAATTTGGTGTGGTGATCGAGCCCTCAATAGGGTGTTTCCAGCTATTTTTCGGTTGGCTTCTGATCGATATGCTTCTGTATTTGATCTGCTTGTTCATTCTGATGGCTCTCTTCAGTGGGATGTTTGCTTCAGCTGTTCAGGATTGGGAAATTGATGAAACTTCAGCTTTCTTCAGCTTTTTATACTCTTTGAGGCTTGGTGGTAATAATGGGGATAGGATGTTGTGGAAGTCCAAGGGGTGTAAAAGGTTCACTGTTCGATCATATTATAAGCTGTCGACTTTTTCAGAATAGTCCTCATTTTCCTTGGAAGTGTATTTGGAGGTCTTGTGTGCCTTCCAATGTTGCCTTTTTCATAGGGACTGCCTCTTTTGGAAAAATTTTGATGCTGGACAATTTAAGGAAGCGTGATATTATAGTTATGGATTGGTATTTCATGTGTAAGAAGCATGGGGAAACCGTGGATTATTTACTTTTGCATTGTGAGGTGGCAAGGGCTTTGTGGGATGGTATTTTTGGTAGAATTGGTTTGGCTTGGGTGATGCCTTTGAGAGTGGTTGATCTTCTTGCGCGTTGGAACGAACATCATGGTTGTTCTCGAGTGGATGAGGCATGGAAGACGGTTCCTTTGTGTCTTATGTGGTGCATTTGGATGGAAAGGAATGAGTGGCGTTTTAATGATAAGCAGCATACGTTGGAGGAACTCCGGAACCTTTTTGTGCACTCTTTATTGCTTTGATTTTCTGCTTTAGTGATTAATGAAGCTTCTGCTCATGATTTTTTGTTGTCACTTTCTGTTTGTAGAATGTATTTAGGAGTTTTCTTTTGTATACTTCATGTGTACATGGGCTTCGCCTATACATTCACCTTTTATAAAATTACTTCTTACTTATATAAAAAAAAAAATATTGGCATTATTATAGGCTAGTATCTAAAAAAATAGGTTGGTATAAAAAAAGTATTGACATTTTTTTGTTGGTATGTAGTCTTATTTTTTTGGAGATATTAACTATAATGTGGCTACTACAAATTGTAGATATTAATTTTCATATGAAATTATGTTAATCAAGTCAAATGGGTTATGCGGGTCAGTTTAATCCATTAGCATGAAATCGTTCGTTTCATGTTAACCCAATTTGAATTGATTATTAAATGGGTTACACACATTTTTTCATGTCACTCGCTATTTATATGGGTTGTATTAGGGTTTTTAAGTCATGACCCATTTAGTTAAATGGGTCGTGTTCATGTTGACCCATATAATCGAATATTCATGACTTGATACGACACGAATACGACCCATGAACATGAACTGCCACCACAGTGATAGAGCTCATGGCCAGTTGGACAAATCTATGAGGTCTCCCACAAATCTCAGTGGTGTGGAAAATGGTTCTGATCTATATCTTCTTGTGCTTTTGGAAGGAGCGAAATAACCGGACGTTTGAAGACAAGGAGCATTCATTAGAAGAAATTAGATTATTTTTTGTCAACACTCGTTTTCTTTGGGCCACAACTGTAGATTTTCGTGGCCTTGATTTTCATGCATTTCTCGTTTCTATTTCCTCTCACTAAATAGGTGTTACCTTTTATATACCATCTTGTGTACATGGGCTATGCCTATTCATATCAATATAATCGTTTACTTATAAAATAAATGTTTTGTAGTCTTTATTGAATTTTAATCATAGAAATTGATTTAAAGAATATTTTATGGTGCGTGTTATTTATGTCTTATCTTCCATAGAAACTGCTGTCATTTCCAGCCAAGTTAGTTTTATCAATGTCTGTTTACCTCTCCACCATGGGTACATCTTATTGTGTAACTAAGACCCCCACACTTGGCCACTATTTATCTCTCGAAAATGATATGAAATGCACTCCCTCTTTCCTTACTCACCATGTTTTTAATTCTTGCAATTTTTCCTTTGGGTCTTGTTGGAGCATTACTCATTCTCTCTCTCTCTCCCCACCTCTATTTTTTAGTTCATCATTTTCTCACAAGATTGCGCCACCAACGCTGCCGCCACATTTTTTTATTTTGATTGGCATCGGATATTCAAGAACAGCGTCTCAACTAATCCTTGGGGTGCACAGGCCTTAGTTTCCCACAAGTGCACTTCGGGTAATTCAACCGGAAAAATCCCCCCGTCCAATGGAAATGGGTGTACTGTCGAGGTCTGAGGGAGATGTAGAATCCGCTATCATCCCAGAAGTGAAGGGACTTGTTGTCGCCCCAGAATCTCCAATAGGGACCCCGATACCATTGGAGAGAACCAATGGAGTTACTGGAGAACCAATGAGTTTGGCGTTGGTGCCGTATGTAGAGGAATGTCTAGAGTCTGGACTGCAATTAGATACTGTGGCTCTCCTGGTCTCTTTTCCTCCAATAGCGGATTGGATTCTGCTTAAAGTTAATGAGATTCAGCAATTGGTGAAAATTTTACATGAAGGATGTGAAGACCAATTTAAAGAACTAATTACTGTGATTGAGGCAAGCCGCACACTTGAAACCAAATCAAGTTTCAAGAAAAGTAGGGAGTTACAGCGTCTTTTTTCGACAATCAACTACGATGCTAAGGGTGGTAGCTCAACTAAAGGAAAGTCTAAAGGGAGGGTATTGTGAAGACCGGAATCAAGGTGCTAGGGTTGGTGTTCGGGTAGAGTTTTAGTTCTATGGGAAACAAGAGGTTGGGGTTGGGTCTGATGTATTTTGGGTTTTTTTATGGGCTTTTTGGGTAATTAGGGGCTTGTTGGGTCATTTTGGGCAATGTGTTTTCTTGTATATATTCAGTGTACTTGGTTTCTCCTTTTGATATATATAATATTTTTACTTATAAAAAAAAAAAAATCCCCCCGTCCGATGGCCCCTAGGGAATTTTGAACCTTAGACCTGGGGGGAGCATACCTCCAATCCCAAGGCCTTTACCACTTGAGCCAATCCCTAAGGGTTATTTCCCACCCGGCCCAAACCACATTTTTGTTTATTGGCATCATCCTCTTTTTGCTTGCTTGCTTGCTTAGTGGCAATTAGTCAAAGTTCTCTTCTGGATTACTATTTGTCTTTCTTTACTCTCTATTTAATCCTTATGCAGTAGTGGTTGCTGCTCTACCTGTTAGTCCAACAATTTTTAAATTAGGCAGTGTCTGTTCAGAAAAGGAAGTTGAAAATTATGAGAGAGAGAAATAAAGCTGTAAATTACAGAAATAGCCTTCACTGTAAATCTTTTAGTTCATTAGAATTCAAGGCAATTTTGTGCATCAAATAATGGGCACACTGCTAGATTGCCCAAATGGAAAAAATGGTGGGAGTGTGAACAGAATCCACTTTGCTTTCTTAAGTTCCATTTTTTTTCAATCCTTTTAACCAATGTTTGATTCATCTGGTTTTTGTGCCCTGCCCCCCCCCCCCCCCCCTCCCCAAAAAAAAAACTTATTTGAGGTCGGTGTTTTCACAGAATTATTCAATTTGTTGTACTCTTTTGGAGATGGTAATGTAAGGGTGGACAAGATTGTTTGGACTCCTAGCAAAGGAAAATTCTCCGTACGCTCATTCTATGAGCTAATTATGACACAAGAAGAGAATCTCTTCCCTTGGAAGAGTATTTCGAGGAGTAAGGCACCCCCAAAGGGGCAGCATTATTTGTACGGAATGCTTCCTTAGGAAAGATCATGACCATGGATAACCTAAGGAAATGAAGAATTATTGTAGTTGATTGGTGCTACATGTGCAAGAACAGCAGTAAAACAGTGGATTTCTTACTCCTCCGTTGTGAGATTGCCAGGGCCTTATGGAGTGACTTTTTCAGTAGAGTTGGATTGGCATGGGTTATGTCTGGAAAGGTGGTTGATCTCTTAGCTGGTTGGAGAGGTATTAAGGGTATTCCTCAGATTGAAGCTGTGTGGAAGATGGCACCTATTTGTCTGTTTTGGTGTATTTGGAGGGAGAGGAATGACCCAAACTTTGAGGATCGGGAGCGCTCTATGGAAGATCTAAAATACTTTTTCTATAGGGCTTGCTTTATATGGGCTATTGCTATAGATTTCAATGATCTTAGTTTTCATTAATTTCTTGTATCTATCTCTAGTTCCTAATTAGGTGCATTCTCTTGTATACTATCTGTGTACTTTGGCTATGCCTATTTTCATATTAATAAAATCTTTCTTCTTAAAAAAAATCATACACAATGCTTCGAATTTGTCATTTTATGACGTTTCTTTTGCTTACCTTCTATCAGTTTTGAATACATCTCTTTGACTGGTTTAATTCTTAATAGGATGACACATATAGTAGAAGTGAGCAATATGGGCTAGAAGAGATGACATTTTTGGAAGAAGAGGAAGTCTTTACTACTTCTAATGTTGCTGATGCCCCTGTGAAAGAAGAAGTTAATGCAACTGTAAATAATGTAGCAGTTAATGCTTCTGATGCCTCTGGAAAGAAAGAAGTTAATGCTACCAGTGAAGTAGAGGAGGCCAATCAAAATGGCAAGAGAAAATTATCAGACAAGCTAGCTGACAAGAAGGTTTTCCCATCCTAACTTGTCCTGCTGCTGCTATTTTTCTTTCCTTTTTCCATTATATGAGACATGGACCTACCTATATATGTTATGCTCTGCTTTTTGTCTCTCTAAATTAGAATTGCGGTTCTACTAAACATATTGCCTACTACTCCCTTTCTTATGTTTAAATCATTGCAGGAAGCTAATAAACCTCCTGATAGTTGGTTTGAATTAAAAGTGAACACACATGTTTATGTGACTGGGCTTCCTGAGGATGTTACTGTTGATGAAGTAAGTCCCAGTCATTTGTTTCTCCTGTCAGTTTTCCTTGCGTCAATAAACTAATCTGGAATGCTTCACAGATGGTGGAGGTGTTTTCCAAGTGTGGGATAATAAAGGAGGTAAGATTCCAGTCCTACATAATTTAATTACATGATACAATAGAGTAGTATCTGAGCATGATATAATGTTGGAGCATCTGGAAATCATGTACAACTTAATGCAAAAAGATTATGCAGTATTGTCCAATGGACCAATGGTTATGGAAGCTTCACAGGCAATTACTCCATGATTTCCAGTTTGCTCTAATTGTGGGATCATATTAAGATATCCTTTGTAGCCTTAAATATAATAAGGGGCCAGGCTGAGGGTGGTAAATTAGATGGAATTTATGAAAACTGAGGTATGATATGTAGTTTGAAGTAATGTATCGGGGTTTTCCTGTGATTTATAACTCAAATTTTAAAACTTGACCTTTTTTTGACACGTGCACCTCATGTTTCATAAAATTAATTGAAGCTCTAATTGTATTGTGTTTGTATTACATCACTCACACAGTTAATTTATCTACAGCTATTTTCCACCCTCATTTCTGCATTTCATGGAACATATAATGATTCTATCTAATGAAAATGCAGGATCCTGAAACAAAAAGACCACGTGTGAAGCTATATGCTGACAAAGATACAGGAAGGAAAAAGGGAGACGCACTAGTTACATATCTGAAGGTAATTTTTCTCCATGTCACCGTGCCTGTGACATGTAACATATTCAGATCCTCATATGTGGGATTTATATTTATATGTTTACACTAGGAACCATCTGTTGCTCTGGCTACTCAACTTTTGGATGGAACGCCTCTACGTCCTGGTGGCAAGATTCCCATGTCAGTCACCGTGGCTAAGTTTGAGCAGAAAGGTGTTGTGTGAAATCCTGATAGTTAGTATGGCTGCCATTGATTTGAGGAAGAAGACTAATTCATAAGCTTGGCTTACTCTTCATGCAGGGGATGCATTTGTTGCGAAACAGGCTGACAGTAAGAAAAAGAAGAAATTGAAGAAGGTCCAAGAGAAGATGCTTGGCTGGGGTGAGTTCTGATCTTACATCTTGAACTTTGTTTTAACTTGATAAGATAGGATATGAGCTTCTAATTGAGCCCTAATTAAAAATTACTTATAGTTTCCTTGCGTATAAACTTAGCTTTGTTTGGTTACACGGATGAGATGAGATGAGATAAAAGTTAAAAATTAAAGAAAATATTATTAGAATATAATTTTTATTTTGAGATTTGAAAAAGTTGAATTGTTTATTATATTTTTTGTGGGAGTTTGGGAAAGTTGTAATGATTATTTGTGTTTTATATTGTTGATTAATGAAACCTAATGTACATTTCATCAAATGTGGTTTGCTAGATGTATTAGATTGTCTGTCACATAAAAGAAATTTTGTGCTGCATAGCTGGAATGCAATCCTCTACAAACATTTCTGCAGGAAATTAAGGACAGACTACAGAGATATTCGCTAAGGAGATGACGTAGGACATGATAGTGGAAGGCTGTCTAATTGAGCTTGTGTGGTGGGTTAAAAGTGAAAGTTGGCTATAGGGCAAGGGATTAGAGAATGATGTCTTGTGGGTTTCTATGAGAAACTAGGCTTCCGAAAGACTAGGCGTGAAGGGTGAAGAAACAAGAGGACTCGTCCTTGAAATTATTTTCTGGAAGTAGAAAGATTTAATGAGGTAGTTCTACTGGTTTATTTGGCAGGATAGGGTGGGGAAAATATTGAGATTTAATGCCTCAAATTATCTGGGAACTTGAGATTAAAGGATTGTAAGGAAAAAGAATCTTTAAATCTGAGTGGTGGAGTGGAATAGTGACATGAGCACTAGTTTGGTAAAGGAGGAAAAGAAAGGAAAACAATGGACTGAAAGCTTCACACAATGGCATTCATGCTGTACATGAACCAAATTACTATATTCTCTTTTTTTTGATAGGTAATAATATATATATATATATATATATATATATATATATATCAATAGGAGTAACCAAGTACACTGGAAGTATACAAGAAAGCAAATTACTATATTCTTTCTATTACATCTCTAATTATTTATGCACAATGGGGTTCGAGTCTGGGCAATGCCATTCTTGTTCACATTATATAATTTAATACTTTGTTCCATTGGTTGATTGTAATTGATTTTAATGGTACGAATATTCATGAATTTCTTGTATCACTAGAACACCACTCCTAGGTGAGGGGTGAAGGATTTTCTTTTGAGAGGTGGGATCGATGTTGAGCTTCAAGTGTTTGAAGGTGGAATCGAAGATTTTCGTTTTTTCGAATGAGGGGGGTAGTTTCATTTGCATTACTGAGAGGAGCAAAAGGTTGGTCAAGTTTGTTTCTCTTAGTGTGTTGATAGTTTCATGGGTGGTTAAGGTGATGGATGATTGCTTGGCTCACCCTTGGCATGATGGTTTTGTCAGAAAGTTGCAGGATGGCCATGGTGTCCTTATTATCCAGCATCATGCTAATTTGAGGGATCGTTTCCTACTTTTGGACGAATATGGGAGAATGGGAATAAGAGGGGTTCTCTGATTATCCTTGAAGGTTGGAAATGTAGAGGCTAGGAAGATTTCGTGTTCAATGCTCAGAGTGTTTCTGGCTCTAAAGTCTCTATTCCAACAGTTGAAAACAAAGCTCAAAATGATCAGGCCTTACAAACTCAAGTTTGGTATAGGGAGGGGTCCGATGGTTTGTTGCCTTTGGGGAGGGCTCCCATCTCAAAGGGTGCTTCATATGTATTGGTTTTGAAGAAACCGACATGTATTCTGGCAGGAAATAGATCACATAGTACTTATAAAAAAAAAGGAAATAGATCACATAGTGGGGATGACGATGGTCAGAGGAAGGGGAAGGCTATTGGTGGTGATGTCCTAAATGGTCGGGTCGGCAGTCTTCATCTCATGTTGACAAGTGATGCCAGGAGGAATGTGGGGTGGGTGGTTTGCATTTTGTGGTTATCCCGACGGTAGGAGAAGTTGAAGGGGTGTTGTGGGCTGCCAGAGCAGAGTTAATGGTAGTTATGGAAACAATTATAGATTTAATGACCAAAATAGACATGAGCTTGAATTTGGTCATGGGCCCGAGTAATGGGACGAATGGCCCATTTCATATAAACCCACTCTCGCCTATCAACAATGGACTTAAGTTGGTAAATAGATGGGACGACGGGCTGGGCTTGACCAAAAGGGTTGGAGGACCAACCTCGAGGCCTGCTTCCAAAATGTGGCGGGTCAAACTCCCTACTGAGTCCTCCTCCGCAATCCCGGGCAGTCGTTCAGGGCATCTCTCCGCCATCACAGGACAGGTTTCCGGTCGCCGGCGACCTTCCAGTTGCTGAGTTAGCACTGATCTCTGTCTCGAACTGGGAGAGCAATGGTGGAGGGGCCGTGGATACCTCGGTCCCGAGCATGAATATACCTCATATACTTCTAGCGGTTGTTTAGGGCATCTCTCTATCGTCACAGAACAAGTCGTCAGTTGCCGGCGACCTTCCAATTCCTGAGTTAGCGTCAATCTCCGTCTCGAACAGGGAGAACAATGGTGGAGGGGCCATGGATACCTTTGTGGCTGCGCAGAATGTGGTTTCTCCCAGTTCTCAAGGCGTTTCTAGTGTTCCTAGCTTTCCTATTCATCCCGACTCATCCTAGTTGCCCTCCATAGTTTCTGGTGAAGTCGTATTTGACAGATTTGGGAGGGTGTCTCCTAAGTTGAATGTTGAGGAATCTACTAGGGTTTTGTGCACTGTTGAGGATGATGTATTGGGCACCTCGGATGAGGGGTTTGTTGAAGAGCTTGATTTATAGTTGGTATGCAAGGGGTTTGGGGTGGAGGCTTCTTTTAATAGATTGGAAGATGTGGGGGATGAGCCTAGTCCCATTTACTCTATGCCTCCAGCATACTCTTGGGCAGGTGCTCATTCTGATTGGGTAGGTGCTCATTCTTGGGCAGGTGCTCATTCTGATTGGGTGTTACAAAAGGTGGATGAAATTCACAAATGCATAGGGATTTCTTGCAAGGGCTTCGAAGAGCAATTTAAAGCTCTTCTCATTGCCATCAAGGCGGGGACAACCTTTCTTGGCTAGATCTTGTTCAAAAAAAGAAAGAGAGCTTAAGAGATTGGTTTGCTCTATCAATTATGATGCTAGGGAAGGTAGTGCTAGTTGAGGTAGGCACAAAGACGGGGTGAACAAAAGTGCTTTATGAAGCTGAAGATCCTCCCATGGAATGTACGGGGATTGAATGACCCGTGTAAATGCCTTCGTGTAAGAAATTTGATCCGGGATTGGAAAGTAGATATCATTTGTTTGCAAGAAACCAAACTGAAATCTATTGATAGAAACATTATAAGAAGTTTGTGGGGCTGTTCTTATGTTGGATGGGCCTCTTTAGCTTCTCAGGGGGCTTCGGGGGTATTATTTTGTTGTGGGATAAGAGGGTTGTAAATCTGGTGGCTGAATTCGTTGGGGAATATATGGTGGCTTGTTCTTTATTGAATGTTAATGATGGTTTCAGGTAGAGTTTTGCTGGTGTGTATGGGCCTAATGTTGATAGTGAAAGAAAATCTCTTTGGGATGAGATTGTTTGCTTGTGCAGTTGGTGGGAGGGTGCGTGTGTATTGGTGGCGATTTTAACATCACTTGGTATCCAAGTGAAAGGACGGGGGATTCTTGTATTGGTCCTGCCATGGTTGATTTTTCTAATTTAATCTTTGAGCTGGATTTGATTGACTTACCTTTGGCAGGAGGCGATTTCACTTGGTCGAACGGGAGGGCATGGTCCAGGCTGGACAGATTTCTTGTTTTCCCTTCTTGGGAGGCCCATTTCCCTGAATTATGTCAAAATCGTCTTCCTAGATTAACTTTCAATCATTTTCCCATCCTTTTGGACTGTGGGGGAATTCATGGGGGGCGGTGATCTTTTAAATTTGAGAACATGTGGTTAAAAGCTGATGGTTTTGTAGATAAGGTAAGAGAGTGGTGGTCCTCTTATCAGTTGTCGGGTGCACCCAGTTATGTCTTAGCATGGAAACTAAAAGCATTGAAAAATGATTTGAGGAAATGGAATGAGGAAGTCCTTGGGAACATAGTGGATCAGAAAAAGTCTCTTTTTGAGGAGCTAATTGGCTTTGATGTAAAAGAGATTGTTGGGGTTGTATCGGTTGATGAGAAGGAAAGGTATCTTGGTGTTGCTACTGAACTGGAAAAAATTACTCTCATGGAGGAGATTTCTTGATGACAAAAGTCTCTGGCCCTTTGGTTGAAGGAAGGGGACAAGTGCACCAAATTCTTTCATAGAGTTGCCAATTCTCATCGTAGGAATAATGCCATTGAGGTGCTTCACTTGGAAGGTAGTGTCATTACAGATCAATCTGAAATTCAGGACCACATTGTTCATTTTTATGAAAAGCTCCTGAGCCTTATTCCTGGCGTCCTAAGGTTGATGGGCTGGTGTTTGATTCAATTGACTAGCCTACTGCACTTTGGTTGGAGAGCATGTTTGAAGAGGAGGAGGTGCTCAATGTGATAAGAGGACTGGACAAAGATAAAGCTTCGGGCCCAGATGGATTCTCCATGGTATTTTTCAGTTATTTTGGGACATTGCTAAGGACGACATCATGAAGGTTTTTCTTGAATTTCATTCATTTATGAAATTCGGGAAAAGTCTTAATGCTACGTTCATTACACTTATTCCTGGGTCCATGGAGGTGAAGTATTTTCGTCCCATCAGTCTTATTAGTAGTGTATACAAAATCATTTCGAAAGTGCTTGCTAACCGTTTGAGTGTGGATATGGGGAAGATCATCACAAAATTTCAAATTGCCTTTGTTAAGGGAAGGCAAATTCTTAACTCCGTTCTTATTGCAAAGGAGTGCTTGGAGAGTAGAATTAGAGGTGCTGTTCTTGGTATCCTTTATAAATTGGATATGGAGAAGGCTTTCGACCACGTCAACTGGGAGTTTTTGGTTTATACCCTTGGTAGATATGGTTTTGGGGAGAGGTGGTGTAATTGGATGAAGCATTGCTAATCAACAGTTAGATTTTCAGTTTTGGTTAATGGCACACCAGCTGGTTTTTTTAATAGCTCCCAGGGATTGAGACAAGGGGATCCATTGTCCCCTTTCATTTTTGTTTTAGTCATGGATGTGTTGAGCCGAATGTTGAAGGCAGCGGCAGATAGGGGATTCATATCGGGCTTTTCGGTGGGCAGTCCTTTGTATGGCAGCGTTAATGTTTCTCATCTACTCTTTGTGGATGACACTTTGATCCTTTGTGAGCCAAATTCTGATCAGATCTGTTCTCTACGGGCTCTCTTGCTATGTTTTGAAGCCGTATCCGCCTTAAAGGTGAACTTATCCAAGTCTGAAATGATTCTTGTTGGTACGGTCAATAATATAGAGGATTTGGCTGATATTTTGGGCTGCAAAGTCTCTAGCTTGCCTTTGAAGTATCTTGGTCTCCCTTTGGGGGCACCTTGCAAATCCAAGGCTATTTGGGGTGGGATTAGTGAGAAGATTGAATATCGATTGGCTGGTTGGAAAAGGATTTATCTGTCCAAAGGTGGTAGAATCACTTTAATCAAGAGCACCTTATCTAATATCACAACCTACTATCTATCTCTTTTTCCTTTGCCTGCAAGAGTGGCTAATAGAATGGAAAGGATATTTCGTTCTTTCTTGTGGGGTGGTATGGAGAATAAGCAGAAATTCCGTTTACTTAAGTGGGATAAGATTTGCACTCCTCTTTCATTGGGAGGTTTGGGGGTTAGAAATCTGAAAACTTTCAATAAGGCACTTTTAGGGAAATGGCTGTGGAGGTATCATCAAGAAGGGGATGCTCTTTGGAGAATTGTTGTTGATGCCAAGTATGGGAGTACTTGGGGTGGTTGGTGCTCCAACGAAGTAAGAGGGGCATATGGTGTGGGTGTGTGGAAATTCATTTGAGTTCTTCAGAAATTTCAGATTTGAGGTGGGTAGGGGAAACCGGATCAGTTTTTGGCATGACTTGTGGTGTGGGGATGAGGCCTTGAAGAATGTTTTCCCCTCTCTCTTCAGAATTGCTTCGAATAAAGGTGCTTCTGTGGCTGATTACTTAGATAATACTGCTGGTTTTATTCAGTGGTCAGCAAGTTTTATTAGAGATGTCCAAGATTGGGAAGTGGGGGACATTTTTTATTTTTACAGCTTGCTTTCTGCTTTAAACATAAACTCTGGAGGGGAGGATAGATTACTTTGGAATCAGTTTGGTAGTAAGAAATTATCGGTTAGATCTTTATACAAGGTCTTAGCGCCACATTCTTCTACTGACTTTTTTCCTTGGAAGAATATTTGGAGACCCAAGGTGCCTCTTAAGGTGGCTTTCTTCGGGTGGTTGGCTTCTCATGGGAAAATTCTTACCATTGATAAGTTAAGAAAGCATAGTATCGTTGCAATGGATTGGTGCTTTATGTGCAAAAGATGTGTTGAATCGGCGGATCATCTTCTTCTTCATTGTGATGTGTCGAAGGCTTTGTGGGACGAGGTTTTTGGTAAGGCGGGAATTGCTTGGGTGATGCCTAAGAGGGTGGTGAACCTCTTGGCCTGTTGGAGAGGGATTCTAGGAAATTGTCAAATAGCAACCGTTTGGAAGATGGTATCTCTTTGTCTTATGTGGTGTATTTGGAATGAGAGGAATGGGCGCTGTTTTGAGAATAGAGAACGATCGGTGGAAGGGATTAGAACTTTCTTTTTTCATACTTTGTTGCTTTGGGCTTCAGTTATTGTATTGGATGAGAATAGTCTTAATGACTTTTGTACTGTTTTTCAGGGTTAGTTTGTAATTAGGTGTTTCTCTCTTGTACACTTCCTGTCTATCCCTAATTACTTTTTTTAATAAATTTCATACTTACCCAAAAAAAAAAAAAATACCACTCCTAGGCATTGCTCTTGTATATGTCCTGTGTACTTGGGCTTTTGCCTGTCCTTAAGATCAGTAAAATCTTATTTATTGATCCAAAAAAATTATGCACAATGGTATATATGCATAGACTCTTGACTTTTCTTGATAGACTCCAAATCTAACTCTTAATTTGACTTGTAAACTAAACAAAAGGTCGCAGAGAAGGGCCTTGTCACTAAATTAAACTATTCTAATATAGGCTACGCACTATTAGATTAAATTCTGAAAGTGCTTCAAGACATTTTTGTGCAAGGAGACATCATCATTGTTTGAGCTTTTGATTTGAAACTTTGATTGCCTTATGTGCTGTATATCCTGATGATAACATGAATTTTTATCTGTGGTGGCTCAGCTGGTCGTGATGATGCAAAGGTCTTAATCCCAGCTACTGTTGTTCTTCGTTACATGTTCACTCCTGCTGAAATGAGGGTAAGCTCTGAACCATCCGTGGGTTGCAGGTCACTTTTCCCTAGTGACCTTTTTTTTATATAAAGGGTTGCCAAGTCGTCATTAACTACTCCAAGGCATGTTTGGATAGCAAGAATGTTTGGAAATATTTGAGAATTGTGAGAATATGTTTGAGATTAGGTTTTGGGAAATGAGAGAAAAAAAGTTGAATAAAAATATTTTTTAAAATAAGTATTGATTTTGGTTTGTGAAAGTGGATAGATAAAGTTAAAAAGTTTTTTAATATTATTTTTGTTTTGGAGTTTGTAAAAGTTGTATTGATTTTTGTGTTTGAGTAATGATTAGATTATAAGTTTAAAATTTGAAATAGAAAAGTTTTTGGAGTTTAAGTGATCTTTGGGAATGAAGTTATGAGAAGTTTTGGAAATTTTGTGGTTTGCCAAACATGCCACTGTTATCATTGAGTCTTTCTTCAAGTTTATCATGAAGTAGTTTTTCTCTAAAACCCGTAGGGGTTGGCTCAAGTGGTAAAGGCCTTGGGCTTGAGAGTTTGCTCCCCCCAGGTTCAAGGTTCAAATCCCCTTGGGTGCAAACAATCTCTAGGGGCCACATCCCCTGATGAAAAGCCAGCGATTTAACTAGTTCCGTGTAGAGAAACTTCTGAGGGTGTGGTGCACGGGACCGGGGTTTACTCTGCAGGGATGGGTCCGAAGGGCCCTTAAAAAAAAAAAGAAAAAAGAAAGAAAGAAAGAAAGAAAGAAGTTTTTCTCTAAGATGCATCCTCAGCTTTGATTCTAAACAGATATAAGGCAAGGAACTCTGATTCCAAACAATTGAGGTAGGACGAAGGGACTTGATTTGATTGCAAGAGAAAGGGAAAATTGAAACTCTAGGTTTTTATTTTGGGCTATGAACAGTAACCAGAGAATGATGTATCTGTATTTAGGGATTATTTGCTGGATGGGTGGTTTGAGGTTATTTGTGATTAGATTTTGGGAAGCAATCTATGAATGATTAGTTCTAATATTGGCTAGAATTTGATACAAAATACACATAAGATGCAGCCTAGTGGTTAAAGGACTGGCTCGGGATGAGCTGTAGTCTCGGACATCTTGGGTTCGAGTTTGCACTAGGAATTACCTTGGATTATTTGATACACCGTTCTAGCAAGCTGGGCTGTATATTTAGGGTTTCCTTGAGTCCAAAGGGCCCTACGTTTTTAACATTATAAGTTGTGAAAAATAATAAATTTGAAAAGAAATTAGGATTCAAACCTAGGCATCTCAGCTAGTTATCCCAAGTTTTACACCTAGGTTTTCCTTGGCATCGCACTTCATAATCCTCATAAGTATAATAATGCTATAAACTGAAAAAACAAATCCCACTAATTTTACATCAGTATGATAGAAAATAGAACCTAATCCTTATAAGTCTTGGTCTCCCGAAAAGATTCAGACTCTAAATAGACTTGGATACTATTGAGTTTGACAATTATGCCCAAACTGAATATCTAAGGGAATCCACAAAGAAAATCCCAAACTGAATATCTAAGGGAATCCACAAAGAAATCCAAAAATAGACTAAAACCCAAAAACATTGTATCTTCATTTTGCAGATACAATTGATACAGAGAGGTCGATCAAGATTGGCACCAAGAGAAATTATTTCACAAATAGAGGAGATCTTGACCACAAACGAAAATCTCTTATCATAGTCAATACCATAAGTTTGGATTTAGCCTTTGGCGTCCAACCTGATCTCGAGGCGGCCAGCACTCATCAAAATGAAACTTAATATTGTACACCCATTTACAATCAAGAATAGGTTCCCAAGTGGTAAGGGACAAGATATCAAGCCTCTTTTTATGTGAAGTAGCCATCTCCAACACCATGGCCTTCCTGTTGTTCCTTTCCTTCCAAAGACACCACAGTAAACATATACTGACTATCTTCCATGCTATTGCAATTTGGGATTGCCATGTAAAAATGTTTTCGGTTAGCAAAAAATACCCACCCTCCTGGGCATTACTATGCTAGCCAACCTCTGCTAAAGAAATAATTCCATAATGCCTTGGGCCCTTGGCAACCTCACAGTGAAGTAGCAAGTGATCAACTGTTTCTATACTTCTTTTACACGCGCGACACCAATCCATTACAATGATCCGACATTTCGAAACAAGTTAATTATGGGATGCTTACTAATACAAGGATGAGTTTGTTAGTAAATGGAGGATCCGTAGACTCTGAGGATGATGACGGGCAATGGAGCTATTGGTTGTGGATGTGTGGTGGATACATGTATTAGAACTTGTGCCTTCGAAGGCAATGGCTTGGGGGAGGGTAGTAGCACGTATTAGACTGCCTTTTTAGGGCTGAATTTTTTGCTTGCTTCAAATGAGTAACGTTCTTGGCTCCAGATAGATGTGTGGCAAATGCTCCCAGATGGCGTTTGCAAATCTAAGGTGCAATACATTGGTCCCAATACCAGGTTCTATGCTAGAAAGCATGAAGGACATGATCATATTATCATTTTACTCGTATAACTTGAGGTGGAAAATATTGGCTTGTCAGAGGAGATAATCAAACAACACCTTTGCTCTCAAGAAAACCTCTACTGATTGAGCACCATAAGTATAGCTCTTACCATGGAACTTGATAGATTTTATGGGTGAGTTAGAAGTAGACAGGAAGGAAGTAAACTCAGGAATACAGGCAGAAAAGTGGAGAAAAGACAGAAAATGGAAGTAAAAGAGGAGAGAGGAAAAAATGGAATGGGATGTGAAGAAATCTACCCGAAGCAAGGGAACTATCAAATCCCTGGCTTTGATATCATGTAAGAGAGAAGAAAACGAGTAAAAATTATCAGAGTTATCTTCTTATTTCATCCCACATGTATAGGAGAAACAGTTACAGTCAGGATGAAGGAAGGGGGTGGGGAATATTCTTAAGAGCAACGATTGGGACACTTAACTAAGGATACCTCACTATATATATATATATATTTTTTTTTTTTTTTTGATCGGTACCTCACTATATTTCCTTCTAGCAGGGCAAAACCTATTGTAGCATAGCGTCCTTACATTTTTTTTATACGTATAGCTTCCTTACATATATGTGTTATGTGTTATGTATGTTATATAGGCTCTGGGGTTAGGAGGATTTGACCCTCGGATGTAGCATAGCATTCTAACACTTCATATATTAGGACCTATCCAAAAATAAAAAACATGTAGTATTTTTTGTTTCATTTGTAAACTAGATTTTATTGAAAATAATAATAAACATAGTCCAAGTACATGGTACAAGAGCATTACCTATGGATGATTATCTAGTGATACAAGAAAGTCAAGAATGTTTAAGCCATTAAAATCAATTACAATACACCAATGGAATAAAGTGTTAAAAAAGAAAGGATTAAGCTCATCCATTGACTGCTCATGGACCTTCAAAACGTTTTGCATTCCTCTCCCTCCAAAGACACCACCATAGGCACATCTGTACGATCTTCCAAATTGTTGCCCTCTGTTTTTTACCCTGAAGGCCTCTCCAATTTGCTAGAAAATCAACCACCCTTTTTTATGTCACCTAAGCTAACCCCACTCTAGCAAAAAGTCATCCCAGAGGGTCATGGCAATCTCATAATGGAGTTTTAAATGATCAACAGACTCCCCTTGCTTTTTGTCCTACTTGTATTAGGAAACTGTCCTATCTTCTGGGTTTGGTCTATGTTTGTCACTGACATGGGATATATGTCAATACATTTTACAAATTAGTTTGGTATGGATTCGTGGGATTTGACTTTCTCAAAATGTTTACAGGCTGATGAAAATTTACGTTTAGAATTAGAGGCAGACGTTGAGGAGGAATGCATAAAGCTTGGTCCTGTGGAGTCAGTCAAGGTAATTTAACTTTTATACTTTAATAATTGGGTGTTTTAATTTTCTTTCCGTCTTTCATTAAGTAACTTCATTATTCAGATATGTATTATAAATTAGCTATATAATAGAGAATCCCACCTGCTCATATCTAGTAGTGTCTGGTCAGTTCTATATTCAGGTTTGTTAAGATGGATAGCCGATGGAAAAATTGTTTTTCAAATTCGTTTAACCTGGTATAAGACATTAACACATGGAAGTCCACTATTGCCCAAAACCTTTCTAATAATCTCTTTCAAGCTTCATCACGTGTTCTTAAAACCTGTGCTAATATTCCTTTCTGCTGTTGCTTCTATTTACTGGCCAAGATGCTTGCCTAGATAAATCTCAGACTGGAATGTGTTTATAATTGGTTAAAGAGAGACAGTTTCTTCTTTAAGTTTTACTAATGCTCCTTTAGTTTCGTATTGTTTGCCCAGTTTGACAAATTACTGCTATTGAGGATTTCTCTGCTTGTTCATATATTTGACCAGTAAACCTACAGAAAATATTTATATTTTCACATTTTCATAATGGCATAGAGAATGATATGTCATGAGCCTTTTTCTGGAAAGTTTTCCTGCTAACATACTCTATTTCGGCAAAAGTATGCGATCATACCTACGTATCAAAAATAAAAAAAAGTGTGCGTGATCATACTGAAACTAAATTAAACAAGAGCTAGAATGAGAGAAGCATGTTTATTTTTATATTAAGCTCTTTTAAGTAACTCTTCTATCCCTTCTTCATTTGAAAACATTGCAACTGTAAGATTCTTTGCTTTGCTTTCTCCCCGATTACACTTAACCATGCACAGGTTTCAGTTTTCTTTCTTCTGTACATTATGCTCTGGTACTTGTGAAGAATAAGCCGAAAATAGATTTCTGAAAATGAATTTCTTTTAGGAAATCTTGATGGGCACCCCCTTTTGCTTTGTTCTATTTTGATATTAGTATTCTCTGTTTAATTTTCCATCCATCGTTAAGAGAAACGTGGACCAATCATAGAGTGCCATGTGGCAAGTTATATTTTTAAAAAATAATATTTCTAGAAAATAATAAATATATTTTTATAATTAAAAACTGATTTTTAAATTTGAAAAAAAAAAAGATGACAGCCACCCATGGTGGCTGCAGCAGGTTCTGGCCACCATGAGGTGGCTAGATCTGAGCCATGTGTGGTGGCCAGATCACTCATGTGGTGGCCTATGGTGGCCAGATGGGGCCGCCAGCCACCACAAGGGTGGCTAGAACTTAACCACCACATGGGTGGCCCAGTTCTAGCCATCCCGTGGTGGCCAGGTTCTGGCCACCAGCCACCACGGGTGGTTATTATTATCTCTTTTTTTTTTTTTTTTTTTAAAAAGAAAATAGTTTTTAATTTTAAAAACATATTTATTAAAATAATAATAACTTGCCATGTGGCACTCTGATTTGCCCACGTAGTTTCTGTTAACATTGATGGATGATAAATGGACAGAGTGCCCTATTCCTTATAAACATGTAGCACATCGGGTTATTTAGCTAAAAGAACCCACAGGGTGCTAGATCAAGATTACGCCAAAGCACAAGTGGTGTCCCATCAAAATTTCCTTTCTTTTATCTCGGTACTTCTCAAACAAAAAATTCTTTTATCTTAGCATTTCACTATTTTCCTGTCATATCTCGGTTTACCAAGAACCGAGCTGATTGTTGTATCGGGACTAATTGTTTTTTCCTCCCTTTTAAGTCTTTGAATGGTAATATTATAAAGCCCATATGACATACGGAGGAATTGTAATGCTCATGGTAGCCTTCTGCTATTTAAATACTGTCTTTCCCAGTCTAGCTTCTGGATTTTTCCATTGAAGGCTGATTTGATTTGGTTCATTTTCTATTTTGTTTGTCTTATTTATTATTTTTTCATGCTCATTCTGGATTTTGCTTGCAGGTTTGTGAGAATCATCCACAAGGTGTCGTTTTGGTAAAATTCAAGGATAGGAACGATGTTCAAAAGTGCATAGAGTTGATGAATGGAAGATGGTAATTGATGAAATCCTATTCATGCAATATATATATAATTTTTTTTATAAGACAAACTAAACTCAAAAAATTGATAAACCCACTTATAAAAAAAAAATAAAAATTGATAAACCCCTTTTGATGTTTTTCTTATTTGATATGACTGCAATCCCTATGTTACCTAAGCAGCATAAAGCAAGCCAGATGACTGCATCTTTTTGTATTAATGGAGTTGTGTAGTAGCATACTTGACATTATTCTCTTATTTTGATCTGTAGTTAATTAAACTAGTTTTTCTGTAATATCTTCTTTGAAATACAATATATATGGTTGGTTAATCATCTACTCTCATCAGATTTCTCAAGGGAAAAAACGACAAGTTTATGTGTTGATTTTTTTTTTTTTTTTTTAAAGAAGGTAAATCATTCTGTTCTTTAGTGATCAGTACTGTTAGCAAACGATTGGTGTTTTCTCTTAGTACACAAGTATAATCTACATAGTGATCATACCTTTAACTCTTACACGTGCCTCATCCAGAATCACTGCCACCCAGCATGTTACTGAAATCCCAATAGCTCGTGGAAATTTGAAGAATTAATAAATTATCTGAAATCTTTCCGCTAAATGTAGTTGTATTTTTTTTTTTGACAAGTAAAATGTAGTTGTTGTATTGTTATTACTTGTTTTCATTTTTATATTCTATTTTTATTTTGCGTTTTGGTAGGTTTGGGGGTAGACAGGTACATGCTAGTGAGGATGATGGTTTGGTGAACCATGCTTTGGTCCGGGATCTGGATTATGATGCTGCACGGTTGGAGCAGTTTGGAGCCGAACTTGAAGCTGATTAAGTTCAATATCACTAGTACAAATTTACAAAATATGTAATACTTCCTACACCAATCTTTTTCTTGTAAAAATCTAGGTCTTGAGGATATTTAATGGGGATGCTTATGGATCCCACTGGATGTAGATATGGTTTGAGAATCCAAGATAGCAATTTGTCATGAAATTTTTGGGGAGATTTGGTACTTACCAAAAATAAAATTCGATATTTATGATTCTGCTTCCAATGAAAAAATGGGTAAAATTTTATTTCGATGAGCCTCTCTAGCCTTAGAAGTTAGAATAGGATTCTTCTTTAATATTATTATTATTATTTTTTTTCGATTCCCAGTTGTGTACAGCCGAATTGCTATTTTCAGGGTTGGTATTGCAATTGTTTCCTCATTCCAGTTTCTAATTCATTAGACTTATTAATAGAGTCTCTTATTTTTCTTAATTTTAATCCAACGGGTTGTAATTCTTGTAAAAGTACATGAGGCCACCAATAAAAATTTAACCGAAAACTATTATCAGCAAACTATTGTGTTTGTTGTAGGACGCCTAAAGCCTACCCTTTTTATATTGCTTTATTTCTTTATTTTCATTTCTATTCAAGATTATAGGTGCCGTTTGGATAGTGAGTTAAGATGGAATGAGTTGAGACGAAAGTCTGAGTGAGAGGAGAGAAATTAACAGTAATTATTCAATGGATGGGGGCAATAACCATAAAAATATGTAGACTATATAGCTTGTAAGCAAAAAAATTGCTTTTGCCTCTTCCAATGTAGGCAATTTTATGGGATCCTTAGCTAAATTTTGATTTGCATTTACATTTGTCTATACCAATGCTAATGCTCGGCATGCTTTATAGGAAAGGAATCTCAATAATATTAGTCTAAAATACAATGTTGAACACAATTCATTCAATTTTCAGATCCCCTTAATACTTGACAGTAGTACATAGTTTGTCATGCACATTTAAACTTATGAAGGATGTGGTGACGAAAAGTTCTAGATTTACGTTGCAATCTTACAAAATAATATGGTTTGATGCGATATATTGGATCTATTTTACTGTAAAAGAGTTTTATAATCTTATGTAAATGAGTTTTATAATCTTACGTATCACGTTGATATGTTAATTTATAAGTTTTATTTTATATGATTTTTGTAGACCACATTTCTCTTCGACCAAACATGTGATTAGGGCTGTGCGTGATTAGGATTTTGGACGCACATGACTCTGCATACCTTAACCTTCACACACACGTACACAAAAAACACAGAAACTGAGAGAGAAATAGAGACGATGTGGAGGACAGGGGTGGCAAGAGTTGTTCTTTCCTCCAGAAAGGTGGGAGCACTAAGCTTACGTGCATGCCATAACCCCAAAGGTATATATACCTTCTTCCTCTAAACCCTTCACAAGTTGAATGTCCTCTCCTCTCTCAACAAGGTTTTTATCTCAATACCTCTTTTCTTTTACGACACCCCTGATTCTTCTCTCAAATTTTGAAGATAATAAGGATGCCCAGTTGTCTGGTTTTGCCTCCGGGGATGAGAAGGAGAAGCCGGAGAAGTTTTGATAGGTCTTTGGAGTTTTGTTTTCATGGCATGGATTTGAGTCTACGTGAGGAGTTTGTGGTGAAAGTGCTTGAAAGCTCACTTGTTTTTGCAGAAACTTATAATGTTGTTTCCTTGAATGGTTATACAAGTGGTGGTCAAATGAACGACGCTTAGAAAGTGTTGTTAATTAGTTGCAGAAAGGGATCATGTTAAGCTGATCCATTGATTTCCAAAAATCCAATTCATATGTATTGTGAAGTTCAAGAGCTTGACAAGGCTTTGAAGTTGTACGGTGAGATAGTTTTTGGCATCGAACCTAATATTGATGAGTACAATGAGTTGGTCCAATCTCTTTGCCTGAAAATTTTGAGAAACTGCAGAGAATTATCTGCTAATGGAAACGAAAGGGAAAAGGGAACTCAAATGAGCAATCAAGGAGATGGAAGAGCAGGAGAAGGAGATCAAAATAGAAGAAAGTATAGAAGGGAGATCAGTGTTGCATCTTAAACAAGGGATTTCAAGGACAGGGAAGATCGCGTGATACAAAGATATATATAGATCATAGGCTTGTTTCGCATGCAAGCCTTTTGTTATTTTCCATGATACGAACAATGAATTAGCCCTATTTTTTCTTCTACGATTTTCTTTTGATATACTCATAAAAAATTATTTTTTATTTTTAAAAAACATAATTTTTATTTAAAAAATTGAATAGTGGCAATCTGTGAAGCTAGCTGGCCTTTGTTTTTAGTTAATATCAATCAATGAAAAATTTAAATGAATGCTTCTCTTTCTAATTAATCCAAAACACCAATGGTTATTTCTCAAAGAATTATACAGATCATTCAAAAACTCAAGTACCTGAAACCAACAATTCTTTTATAAAACTTTTTCCTGGTTTTTGGCTTCTATTTTTATTTTTTAAACTTATTTATGCTATGCTTTTATTTGATAATATATTCTTTTAATTATATATATATATATATATATATATATTTTTATTTTTTATGTACTTGATATTTGGATTTGACCACGCATAACACAGGTCAACATCTCATAAGAGTTTTTCAATGACAGATTATTTTATACATGTAAATACATATCTCAATTTATTTATATTCAAATATTCATAAAATATCACTATTCACAAATCAACTCAGATCATTTGAAACCATCTCAGCCATCTAAATGCAACCTAATTAGTAAAGTTTTTAATGATTTCTTCTGTGAATAATTTTCTCTTCAAATGTTAACAATTTTGCAATTAGCCTAACGGGTTTGCAAAGGTGTGTTACTGAAGATACAAATTTCAAACTGATGAAGGAGCTTACTGTCGAAGAGATCACGCAGGCCACAATCCAAATGGGTCCATTAAGCTCAACAGACCCAAATGGTTTTCCAACTCACTTCTATCAAAACACTAGTCCATAGTGGGAGAGGAGGTGTGCAAAAATGTCATAGATTGTTTAAAGCAAGGAGGTACTGAAACCTTCTAGAGTCGATGAATAGAGGTTGATAAGCTTATGCAATGTTTGTTAACAAATATTTTATCCAAGGTGTTAGCTAATTGTCTCAAGGCTTTGTTCCTAGAAATAATCTCTCCAAATCAAAGTGTCTTTGTGCCAGGAAAGTTAACTACTGACAACATCGTAGTAGCTTATGAAACTTTTGGCGCTGTTGCTGGAGACTTGGTTAGGAAAAGATATTGAATATTGACTAAATTTATTCTTCTACTAGCTGTAGTTAGTTTCAAAAAAGATTAAAAAAATTGTAATATTCTGTAGTGTATGAAAACATGGATACGTGATTATAAACATCGTCTTACTAGTCTAGATTCTGATTCTTTGTCTACAATGAGGGAAAACTTCGAGGATGCAAAAACTCTTAGAAAGTTGTTTTCACCCATTACCACCAACTCTCTATCATGTATAGTGTTGCCAGCAACTATTGTGGCACACTATGCATGATTTGAAACTACAAATAATTCAACTACTTCATATCTTTCATGGTTTTGAGAGAGAAAACCCTTAAATGCAAATGCATGTAAATTTTTTTCTTGAAATTCATGCTACCTTAGGTTCCAAAACGTTACTAATGATTCAGTTCACCTACGTCTATTTCCTTTTTCTTTAAAAGATACAGCAAGGCATGACTTAACTCTCTACCTTCTAGATCTATCACTTCTTGGGATATTTTTGTCACAAAATTTCTTTCTAATGTAAAAAACCAATACTTTGAGGAGATAGATTATTGAATCAAGAAGATAATGAAAATTTTATGAGAATTGGGAGAGATTTAAGGACTTGATTTTGAAGTGTCACCACCATAGTTTCGAGACATCGAGACTGGTGCAATGTTTTTATAATAGTTTAACTTGGACAAACTGTAACATGATTAAGTCAATGAATAGTGGTGGATTTGTAAGTTTATAAAAAAGCTCCCAACAATGTATTTTTTAAATCGTAAAGAGATCATCCTAGAAAATTAAGAAATGAGGTTTGTATGAAATAAGTGAAGATTATGATATTAAGGTTGGATTAGACAATTTCACTCGTAAGTGCACAAACCAAGTGGCAACCAAAAGTGGTCCCTCTTCCTCTATCTTCCACACCATTGCTCACATATGATGTAGAGGTCGTTGCTTGTAGAAGTAATGATCATAAAGTTGTCACCCCTTATCACCCACAGACTAGTGATCAAGTAGAAATATCCAATATGAAAATCAATAGGATATTAGAGAAAACGATATACTCCCCTCGTACTGATTGGTCGCTGAGACTTAATGATGCATTATGAGCATACCGTACATATGGCGCCCCCAGCCCCCATTTGGGATTTGATGGTGACTGAAACACCGGCACATATAATACAAGACTACATACCCCCGTACATGATAGGTAATATGCTATACACCTAAGTACACCAGCAGTATGCAATATCGTTGCAGCGGAAAATAACAAAGGTCAGAAATTCTAAACAAAGCAAAACAACAATTGCAAAGTACATGGTACCAACTAACAAAAAGCATTAACACTTTGTCCATGACCATAACATTTTAGCATAAGATAAAATATCTCAAAATATCAAGTACTAAAGTTTGTCTCCCAAAACACACGGAACCTTCAAAACTATTGTTTCTCAAAAGTTGAGGCCTAAAAACCACAAGTTTTTTTTTTTGCCAAAATAACTAAGATTCTTTTTCCTTCATTGGGGTTTGGGTTTCACACGCTTTTCTAGAGTCTTATCCTGGTCCCAGTTGTTATGCCTTCTGAACTCCGCAATGAACTCCAAAATACCAGTGATCTCTTGGTCAATAGCCTTGAGTCGCTCCAGGATGGAGGGCTTAGGCCGATTAGTGGCCATCTTAGGCACAGTCCTCTCCAAAGGAGGAGGTGCTGTTCTTTTCCTCTTCGTCATAGGCGTCTCCTCTATTCCTGTAACTTCTACTATTCTGGTTGGGGAATGGTAGTGTAAACTATCACAATGAAATTTTAAGAAATCTCAACAAGTAATTACACAACATACATTAATTAAAACAAACATACGAGAGGTACATCATAAAATACGTGCATGAAACATGTACTGGACTTTAAACAGAAACTTGACATATGCATTTGACCATTTTCAAAAGACTTGTACAAAGACTTTGACATTTTTAGAAAACTTTTCTTTTTCATACCGATTCTTAATCAGAAACTCTTTTTATAAAAAACATATCACAAGATTTACATCGAGTAACCCTTACACATGAGCTCTTATTTTTATTCATAGGATAGACACAACACGACTCCCTTCCTTGCATCGCGTGTTCCTACTAGTCATCGTACCATTAATGATTTGTATGCGAAAATCGCAGATAGGACTCTACCACCATCCATGCTTACTACCATCTCTACAGTTCGAGATATACAAAGAATCATAATAACTCAACTTTACTTCGTCGAATTACATGCCTTATGCACCTACTAACATTAGGTGCTTTCTTGCTCCGACATTGTTTGAAAAGAATCCATTTGAGGCTCATCAACTATTCTTCGTTGACTCAAAGGTTACCACTCCATTCTTAATCACTCCAGAGTGGACAAATGAGTTCCATTAGGACAATCTCTCGTCCTAACACTTGAGGTCATGATAAAACATTTAGACTCTTTTATTTAAAAAGAACCACTTTTTTTTTAAAAACATTTTTCCAAATGCATGAGACATAGAACTTAAAACATACGTGCTTATACTTGACATGTGACATATATAGAATGTTATACATGAAATAACTAAGCATAACATGTTCAATTCATAGCATGATTACATGAAACATCCAAACATATTCATGAAACCATGGGAACATGCTTAGGCCAAAACACTTAGGAGTAAAAATCATGAGATTCATCACTTAAACATGTTCCAATCTTCAAGCATATAACGTAGGAATCAAAACATAGTAAAACAAAGCATGAAATCATGACATTTGGCTAAGGTTTGAAACATACAACATATGGTATGGCCGAAACATCATGATACACAGCCCATCAATCTTGGACATGTGAAAACCGAAACATATACAAGTATTTCATGGTATTTTCATCACAAATTTCAAACATATAATTCTTTCTATAGATTCATATGAGATCATATTAACAGATTCAAACAATTAATCAAGAAATAGCAAACAAAATAAACATGAAAATGAAAAGATCTACGCAATCATATACAAATATTAACCAAAGTAGGTTGGTGTATCCTTACAAAAATCCGCATATAAAAATACTAGCAAGCTATAAATTTGAACATTCTATATTAGAAAAGCATATATAAAATGTTAAAAAGATCACTTAATTTTAATTTTACTAATTGAATTAGTTTTTTGTATTAATTTTTCTATCAAAAAAAGAAAAAGAAAAAAGAAAAAAATATTCATGGACCGAATTAGACCGACCGAATGGACTAAAATTCTCAGTCTGTGCCCCCGCCGGGAACCGATTTCACCCCACCTATCATATTTTTCCCATTTACTCTACATTAAGTGCCAATAAAGTCCTTATTTGGTCTTGAGGATTGCATAATTTAAATATTGATATGACTATATAATAAAATGTGGCAAATATTCTATTATCGGCATCCTTTCATGAGACTGATTTATTTTTTCCGACTAAGCCTGTCTTCTTATAATTTACATGTGAGATATATGATTTTGATTACATTATTCCGCTCACATACTATATTGTTAAGATCAGTGTTATACTTCATTAAGAGTGATTTCATTTGTTGAGTGTACACCCTAGTGAGATTTGAGTTGAAACATACTTTCAAATAGAAACTCAATCACGTTTATCCTAAACCAAGCGGTGTATTTTGTGTTTGCTAAAATTTTCACTCACATTGAGTATTGAAGGCATGTGAAATTTCTTTAGTATTTGTAGTGTTTTTAACTTTCATTAAACTTTTTGTTAAGAAAAAAAAAATTACTTATTTTATCTTTAATTTTGAGTCACTTTAATTGTCAAAGACTAGCAATAAGCTGGTGGGAGTGTGATAATAGTCAAAATTGTGCATAACTTTACTATGTTAAACAAAGCATTATCACAATTATGTAGTGTTAGGCCCCGTTTGGTTCAGCTGAGATCAATTTAGTTCAGCCTGATTTTAAACTAAATCTAACATTCAAACCCCCAACTTTTAAATTATTAAACTCATCTCAACTCAAAATCTCCTTACATGTGAGACTCATAACCTTTTTCAACTCAATACATCTTTATACGTGGGATCCACAACCTTTTTCAATTTTTCATAAATAGTACTAAACTCATCTTAACATCCAAATACATCTAAACTCATTTTAGATGGGCCCACATAACTCACTCCACCTACTCAACTTACTACTATTCATAAAGAACTCAATGTAGCTTAGCTCAACATCCAAACACAGCTTTAATCTTTATATTTTTATTAGTCTCCTATAAGAAAACCCACATTTCTCATTGCCAGTTTTCGTCGCAATAGAGCCCTCAAATCACTGAAAATACCTTTTCGCGGCGCTAATTGCATTGCCGCAAGTTGGTTGAGATTAATGCATATTTTTGCCTAAAGTCAGCAAAATCTTGAAATCACCGCAATTGAAAGACTTTTTCCGGCGATTTAATATCGCCGCAAATATAGGATTAATTGCCGCAAATTATGTATAGACAACAACACCTTAAATAGACGGAAGTGGCTTATTGCGTCAATAATTGTCGTCCCAAAAAGTAAATCAAATCGCTGCAAATAATTGATTCTTTTCCGTTGTGTGATAAATCACCGCAATTGTCATCAGTACAGCGATATATGTGGTCGTAAAAGCTAGATATATCGCCACAATAAACTCATTTCCAACAAATATCTGTTTCGACGCTAAAAGCTCATGGGACCATAAAGTTTTTTTGTGACGAATGTCCTTCGCCGCAAATAATCTTTTAAAAAAAAAAATTTACTTGTTAAACGTTTCATTGGTATCATTATCCTTATAATATCTTTTTATAGTCTCATAAATGTGGATTAACTTCTTTAAAGAAGTTAAAGAAGTAATCCACATGAAACAAATTTACTAACCTATAAAAAATCTTAAACCAAGATTGTAAGCAACTACCCAAGACATTCTGTAAGCAATAAATTAAAACCAAGATTACCAAGCATCTAGATTAATAACCATTGCCACTTTATGTGAGAAAACAAGTGCCAAAGTATAAGCATTTAAAGAGATTGTTATCTACCATACAGCTAGCATGCCTGATGGAGTCAGATAATATCATAAGACTGAGAAATTACCTGGTGAATACGCATTTCACCAAGGCGAATCTATGGATATGCTTTATCTTTTGCCAAAGCAGGGATATCACTAAGAAAATACAAAGAACCTCTTGGTACGGTTAAAAAATATGGATCATTCAATATTTGCTGTGTAGAAAAACTGGGGGAGAGAGAGAGAGAGCCAATTACCTTCGTGAACACATATCTAGCAATGAGCCATTATCATCCACTAATATAAATCGAATTAACTCCAACTGAAAAGGGAAGGTGTATTATAATTGAAATAGTATAACACAAGTCCAATATTATTAAACATAGAGCATTGAGATGAGATCAAAATCACGACACAGCAACTTCAGGTTTACATAGAGACTTTATGGCTGAGATAAATATGCCAATTCTTACAAGATAAAAGCTACATTTACTTTCTGCAGTAGTTTGCGAAAAGAAGGAAAATCACCTTGAACTAGTAGTAATATGCCAATTCTTACAAGATAAAAGCTACATTTTCAGCTAGCATTTACTTTCTACATTTATTCCAGAGATACCTCTTTCAAAATTAGAATGAAGTCTGATGCACTGAGAACTCCAACAAACTGACTCTTGCAAAAATCCCACAGAAGAGCCACAGAGAGTCCCTGGAAGTAGTTTCAAATCTATCATCTTTTTAATATGACATTTGAGAAATAAGTTCTACACCTTTCTTCTGTTTTTATATTCCATAGTTTAATTCGTTGTTCAAGTGATCTGAGCATAAGATTACAATCTTTATAGCAGAGGACTGGGTTATAAAATTTCAGTTTTTGTTGTGTTGAGATTGTGATGAATGGCTTATAGAATTACTAAAACACACAACATCCTTACCATACAGTGCACAAACTTCTAATATTGCACCAAATAGTTAGGTCAAATGTACACAACTTTGCTAATTTCCATAACAATATATTGTTATATATATAGTTAGGTCAAATGTATTACTCACTGCCATTACAGCCTGTGAAGGAGGAGTTGGCCTGCAAACACATGTTGAACTTTAACAAATTAACAAGTATATTAAAACATAAAAAGTAAGCAAGCAAAAACAGCACCATAATTGGCAACACGTCTGAATTCAATACAAAAAGCAGTTACATGTGAGAAATGTTCAAAATCAAAATACTGCCCTTTATGAAATTAAGCGAAGGACCTGCATCGACAATTCAAAATACGTCTGAATCATAATCTCTTCATCAACAATTCTGCTTAAAAAGCAATACCACACCTAATTAAGTTATAAACACTAAAAACAGTCTCAAATCTGCATAACAATAAACTAGGTACTTAACAAACAAGTTTTTATCTTACTCGCATCCATCTAAATATAAACTTACAACTATGTTTCACAATTATTACCAAACATTGTCAACCCAATGCATACTTCTTTTACTCTATGTTTCAAAATTTCAACTTTCATTGTTGTTAATCAATTAGAACAAAGGGCAGTTGCGAATGTTATCCATCCATATGTTATTAGATCTATGGAAGGATATATTTATTTCTAAGCACCCTAGGAAAAAGCTGAAAATATTAGTTTTGTAAAATATCAAATTTGAAGCTTTTTGTAAACGAGGAATAAGACGTATGCCACGCACTTGTGATACAGCATGTAATCATCAGTCCACTCTCAAGTTAACTATTAAATTATATAATCTAAGAATGTGTAATATTCTGAGTCAAAAAGACATGGTGAGTCTGAGATCATCCAAAATGATTTTAACGTCAAGAGTGAATTACTTCAGAAATGTTAAGAGTAGTTTTGATGACCTCACCTTGTCTATGCAATTCTTGAACCCATTGTTTGGTTCAAGTGAATGTATCCTGAAGCCAATACATCATATAAATCATTAGGACTCAAAAAAATATTGCAAAGATAGGATAATGGAATCTGGTGTAACAGGATCTCAAAAAATTAAAGCATATATACAACAAAGGTTCTCCAGAAATACATACCAGCAGAACTCCCAAGTTATGTTCTGGAGGTGCTTGGAACTCATGGAATCTCTATGGCATGAAATGTGGAGAAATCAATACGACATACTTATTTAGGAAAATAAAAACAAACAGAATAAACACGAAATGATTGCTAAGATTATCCGTTTACTGAGAGTTAAATAGGAAGTACAATGTTTCCTCTGTGCAATGAACTTCATTAAGCTGTCGACACCAACATTATAATTAATAGGACAAAAGATAGAAAGATGAGACACAAAAAATACAGATAATGAAATTGTATGATGAATAGCATTACAAAGCAATCTCTATAAAACAGTGCCTGTATTTATTTATTGCACCCTGGCAGGAAAACAGAGAAGAACAGAGAGGGGTTGGTGGGCATTCATGGCCAATCAAAACAATGACTAAATATCCAGAGCAACTTAGCATCAACCAAGATCACATTCGATGTGCATAAATGTCTGCACTACTTATATTTTCAGCAGAAAACTGGTTGTAATTATGATAAAAAAAAAATGCCGCATCAAGCTATAAGTCAAGCGATTGAAGCAGTTGGTAAGTTAATCTCAAGAGAAAACCAAAACAGACTGCACAGAAAATTGAAACAAACAACAACAAAAACTGTAACAGACAGCAGCAAGTTCTTTTCTCTCTCTGGGTTGTACAAGTTTTCAACATTTTTCCCTTGATTTCTTAATGAATTATATTTACAAAACATCCAGAAATGATTGCTAACAATTTCTGCATGACTAAGTAACAGAAGAAATGCTAATTGAGTAAATGAAGAAATGACTTATCTGCTTCCATTGGTTATGCTTTGCCATCCACTATTTAAAAAGACACCACGTTTTGAGGGTTACCACTAGGGTACATGCTTTTAACCTGGCAATCTTACTTGAGTATCAGAGGAGGCACAAATGCGCAGTACAAGATTCAGTTTATTAATAAGCAATTATTAACAAACTGAATCAGGAGTTTGTTAACATTCTTTACCATTATATATTATATAACATATCAGGAGTTCCTGAAGCCATTAATCAAAAACCTCTATAGCAAGTCAACATGTGCAACTCTGGTGCCTAAGAACAATAAACAATGGAATCGAATTGATATGGGGCAACTATACTTTTAATAACTTAAAATTAAATGCCACAAATACTTGCTTCACTTTGTATTGGATGCATGTCAATTTAGGTTGTTATATCAAATGGATTTAAGTCCAAGATTCTTTGTTTAGAAAATACTCACAGCCACGATACTAAAAGGCAAGAAATTTATATGTGCTTCTGAAATAAGACATGAAGTTACATTACAATGGACATAAACAAGAGTGTAAGATAATAAAACAAACACCATAAGTGCTCTGCTATCATAACTTAATTCCATTTCTACCAAAACCAATAACACTAGAAAAACCAGATGCATCAACATTGAGCCAAGCCTCCCAAGGATCATGTTCTCCAGTAAAAAGTGCATGCAACCCATGAAGAACAAATCTGCGATATAGTTAATGCACCCGATATTCACAACAAAGAGAACAGAATCCTGATTTACAAAACAATATGCATACTGGCATAGATCCTTGCAGCTCAACTTCAACCAGATTTGGAACTTAGTCATGGGTTAAGCAACGTCTTCACTGCAACATGAAGGAAAGCCAAATGGTTAGACATAGGCCAGACATCATCATGCAAACAATTGATTTGACAACATCCTCCAAATTCCAGTGCAAATTTCCTGCCCTGAGAGTAAAATTGATTAAGAAGATTAACCCATTAGTTTAAACATATACACATATTAAGATCATAGTGTCTCTGAATAAAAGTAAAAATAAAAAATAAAAAAAATATAGGTATATGGCTAAATTCTTGGATCACTGCACATGGATTGGAGCCCAAACTTAGCAAGATTGATCACAAATAGGAATTACAAATAGGAATTAGAGAAGGTCATAACCACCTCAATCTGCAGGTATATGTGGAATTGGACAATGGCATGGCTGCTTCTATGCTACCCAAAGAAGGTATCAATACGGGAAGAAGATAGAGATGTAGTGTTTAGTTGAGAAAAGCATAATGATTTACTGCTTGCAGAACATACGGATTGAAAATACACATCAAAGACTTCCAAACGGAATTGATTAACTAATAAAATAATCAAATGAAGGAAAAGAATATTATTTGTAACAAAAGACGCTACTGATTTCATAATATGCAAGGACTAAGGAGGGTACCAGAAGCAGCAGTTTATACTCATTTTTTCCTTCTATTTAAGTGCATATGACACATAAAAACCTCATTTTGCCAATTTATTTGTTCAATTAATTGAAAGTGCATTTCAAGTAAACAATAAATGAAATAAGTTAAAGTGAAATAAAAGCTTGCAGTCTTCATTATACTAAAGCTTGAAGTAAATCAACCTAAAGAAATTTTATTTAAACAATTAAACTAATGCAAACACAAGTTCCACGAAATTCTAGAAAGCATCAGAACGAATTGACATAAATTTGTAATTCATTCTTACTTATCCAGCAAGATTCATATGGACTCAAAAAATAGTTATATGGCTAAGTTCACAGCCATAAAAGCCCTAATATCAAACCAAAGCCTCACAAAGTAAGATACTTGAATAAAACATTCAAATCCAAACAATTCCAAACAATTCCAAACAATTGACTTTCAATCTGTAATTACTATCTAACCATTCAATTCCTACACCAGCTAGCAACATTGGCCACATTTGTAAATTCTACCATGGCTGGTGAATGATCACCATATTTTATTGAAATATCAACAAGTATTGTTAGTTCCAACAGCCAAAATGCATATGAGATTAGTAAAATCAGAATTGCAATATGAGCAAATGAGGTCTTCTATTTCGAGAGTATAAAGTAAATCTTAGTTAGGTTTTTTTTTTTTTTTCTTTTTTTTTTTCTTTTGAATATTGTACTGGGTTATCCCCATTCTTTGGTCAATAAAGCTCGTTTACTTATAAAAGAAATAACAAGAAAACTGGAAAGGGAGGTTGGGATCAGAGAGAGGGACAATAGAAATCCTGAAGATCAAGTTTCAAGTCATTGCATATAATATATTACAGAGATTATTAGAATATTGTTCCTAAGACACCGGTACTGAGAATGGTGTTAAGCTATTACTTTTGTTGAGGCTTGCAGTTGAAGTACTTATTTGAGTAGTACTTATGTACAATAGTACTGTTCCACCAGATAATTATAGATAATGATCAACATGCACGCACGGTTGAATATGGGCATGCAGTTACTAGCACCTAGCTAGCCTGCAGATCAGAATAGCCTCACAACTCAATCAGATGACAGAGTATACCTTGGAACAACAGCTTAAGAAATAAATTATCACCTTATCTATTGCATACTTAGAATATTATAGAAAGTTCATTACAAATCTAAACAACAATTTATAATATTAGTTGGATTTTTAATCTCATATCATCACCAGATCAATCAGGACATGAATTCTATTTAATGAACAAACTAAGATATTTCGGTGCCTATTAATTATGCACTTAGAGAGCCTAGCTAGCTTTTTAGTGTACAATTTTCGCAATCTCTCTTGAAAATATAGGATTTATCTAGATCTATTAATAAGCCCTCAGGACTCAGAGCCAGAAATATTGGACTCGAATGAATCTAGGATTCCATCTTTGCCCTAGCTAGGAAAGAAAAGTTGCGTATACAGGATTGAAGTTTCCATTTTGGTTACCTAGCTATCGCCAATTAGTTCAACTCTATAAACATGTAAAGTACCCTAGGGTGATCAATTTCTTCTTTAAGTTGGGTCTTATTTATCAGTATGATTAAATCTTGAGCATGCAGATAATCAGTTAGTGGCGTGTAAATCATAAGCAGATCATTTCTCGCCAACATTCCCTAGCTAGCTAGCTTCCCCCAGCCAAAGAATAAAAAGATGGCGGTACTGGTGGATAACTTAAGGCCACTCAATTCTATATTTCCATGGAATTTTTTAAAATAAGTTTTCAAGCTATTTGAATATATATATATATATATATATATATATATATATATAGCACTGGAACTGTAGAGGTTAATTATGCCTCAATATTTAGTACTCTCATCTCGATAGCTTAAGGTATTGACAAGTATTATAGCACTTGAAAAACCAGCGGAAATTTTTTTCTGCTTAGCTACTTAATTAACCAGTACCAGAAAGAACTTGAGTTCCCCCAACTAGAAAGAACATAGATATATGAATATTAACTACAAAAAAGACAACTATAATGATGATCATATTCGAAATACCCTATAACTAAATTTATACATGCGGGGTGCCTCTTGAAGTTATGATCTTGATTATGCAGTGAGATTGTGGACAGTACTGTGCTAACAGATGCAAGTGAATTTCCTTAACAGTGGTGCTAGCTAGTACTGTTGTTCTAGCCTAACATCAAAATACAGCTCAAATGAAAAGGAGAAGTAATTGTCAAATGAGAGAGGGTGGTACAGTAAGGAACTCTTATGCTGGAAGAGCATAGTGATTAAAGAAGGGGGCATGCATGCAAGAGGTTGGTGAGGAACTCAACTATAATTAAATAAATTATAGCAAAAGATCAATCAAAACAAGCAGGCATGAAACCCCGGGCCTCTTCCCAAATAACGTTATATATCATGTACAGCAGATTGATTGCTTTGGATACAGAGAACTGATATTACAACTTGTACAACCCAGAGTTCCAAACCCAAAGAACTCGAGTCCTTGTAATTTATTATTATAAGGTCATATATGATATATACTTGATCTTTGACAATATTGGATAATTTTTTTGTGACTTGCTACCCCAAAACACACTCTAGCCCATTAATTCCAACTAGTGAATGGAATGAATAATTAGGTCAAGTTGGAATACGAGTGGGGATTTCCTAACACCATATTTCAAGATTATTCTCTTAGATCAGATTATAATCAAATCATATATGCATAAGTCAGAGATATTTGTGATTTGGTTATTATCTAAGTCAAGAGATTTGAATATATATGTACATTGGAATAAATATTAAGAAATCTTATGTTATCTTGGCTTTTATAATGACAAGATATATAATACTCCATCTCATCTCTATATAATTAATTAAATTGAATATAAACCTATGTTTTATATTCAATTTAATTACCATAAATAATAATAAAGATATAATAGTCCTAAATCCATCTCGGCAGGGAAGGCCATGCTAAGGGGCGGATCAGTTCTCTCGACATGTCGTGAAGCTAGTGTTAATTTTTTTTTTATCAGTTTTTTCTACAATGTCGGTGCTGCTTTATAGAAGAAAAAGAATAATCAAGGGTAAAGTTAACACAATCTAGTTTTTTACAGCATGTAGCAAAGAAAATCCATCTCTATATGTCCTGTTACGAAAACCTAAAGAACACAAGACACTAAATTTGTACTAGCATTTTATCAAAAAGTGGGAAGTTGGGAGGAGATACCTGTGGTGCATGCGTGAGAATCGCCGAGGAATCGCGAAGGATCTCCACCTCCGATACTCTGCCCAACAAAAAACAGTCGGGGTCTATATTTGGATGGGAAAAGCAAGAGGGACTCGAAATCGGCGAGAAGCGAGTGAAGGAGAGGATGGGGAGGAGGCTTCATGGGAAACCACTTTGCCACCACGAAAAGTGGCATTGTTGATCTCGAAATTGGGGCTTACAAAATCACCAAGTCCAGATTTTGACCCAAAAGGGGAGGAGATCATCGCCGATAATGGCTCGCTTTACCGTACGATCCCCATTCGAAGGGCCTAGCTTCCGTGGATTTCCAAATGGGTGGACGATGCAGCTAGGCTTGGTTTTCTATGGATGAGGGAAGCCGTGGGGCAACGTAGTGCGGTGGATTCATTTGCAGGTAGCAGAAAATCGATGAAGAAGAAGAAAATGGAGGGGTTTTCGGGAGTGGAGTCAGTGGACCGAAGCCAAAATCGAGGGGGGAAAGTTTTGTTTTAGGTTCGTTTTGCCGCCCCCATGTTCTGTCCTTAAAATTACAATTCCAACAGATAAAATTTCGCCGCAAAAAGGCATTTTTGTTGTAGTGATCTTGAAGTATTTATTTTTTTCTTAAATTTTATATTTTCTTTTATCTTAATGCAGGAATTGAAGTTTGGTAAGATTTTTAAGGCAATATTACGTTGAGGTATGCCATGAGAAGCTAGACTTCTATTGAGAATAACTGTAAAAGAATAAACTTTGGACGTAAACAGGTAAAGATAATGAAAAAAAAAAAACCAAGGATGCTGGCGTGAAAATAGGTACTGCACACATGGGAAGGCTGGTCACATAAGGAAAAGGCTGGTTGTTATTCACAAGTAAGTTGTGACGAAAGGAAACACTCACAGACGAAATAAGGTCAATGTAAAAAAAAAAAAAAAAAAAAAAAGAACAAAACAAAACGAGAAGTGAAGAAAGAGGAAGTAAAAAATAAATAAAGTTTCGTTTATTTTTAGAGATGAGATGAAATTTTTTGAGACATATATAAATAATAATAAGATAAAATGAAATAAGATAACGCATATATTTATTTATAGAGATAAGATGATATTAGTTTAACTTTTATGAAGTATTTATAATTATGGGATCCACAACAGTACGAATGTTTTCAAAGTTGGATTTCGGCGATTTTCTCGGCTGTGTTGCATTTTTTTTTTCCTGCATCCTTCTTTAATACCTGTGAAATCCAATTTTTTGTAATAAAATAAATCCCAAAATAGTGTAATCCGTGCATGAACAGTAACACCAAATGATAAAACACAAATCGACATTTTTCTGGATGTGACCGTATAGTGCAACCGTACAAAACAGTAAATGAAAGTCAAGCTTTTTTGTACAAAACAGAAATCAGAAATGTAAGCCAGCAGCATTTTCGAGTGGAGTACAGTTTATAAACAGTAAATAAATTAAGAAAAGATGAAAATAAGTGTTTATTTTCATATACGAGTCTGTCTGTATAAAAATTTAGAAAATTTTTTAGAATTTTATGTTTCATCTCTATAAACAAACGAGGCCTTTAATAAGAAGCATAAGAAACGGAAAATGAAATTAGGAATTGATGCTTATAAATAGACCAACCACACCACGCACAAGGGCACGTCGCACTGAACGAAAAAGAAAATGAAGGAACTCAGCGCCGCTGAGCATACGGGATTGAAGAGAAGAAAAACGCAGTCTTACATTCAGTTATGTTTATGTTCTGAAAGTAATTTCTTTTAATTATTACTTTGATGTTTATTTACGTTTAAATCTTGGAGTTTATTTTCATGAATATATCTAGCTAAATTTTCAACTAAGGTTGAGGATAAAACTTCATTAAAGGTTAGTAATATTGTTTATGAGATCGATTTTTTTTTTCAATTATTTATGTGTTTAATGATATATTATTTTTGCTTCATATCAATTAAGAGAGATTAAATTCTTGATATGAGTTCAATCATATTTTTTTCATGATCTAAAATAATCTTTAATCAGTTGAGAGTCTGGTTCATAATTTTATTAAAAATAAAATCTAATATGTTTTGTGATTTTTCTTAACATCTCAATTGATGATTTGATTTTATATTTTTTAGCAAAGAAGAACATACCTTATATATTTTCTAAAAAAAAATATTTCAACGATGATATTTTCCATGATAACAAGATTGATTTCTATATTATTATATAAATATTCGGGAAGAATCAATTATCATAAATATATTACTATGAATCAATGAGGCGTATTTTCAAACCTTATTTTATTCTCCATTAGTAGTTTATTCGTTGTTTAGATTAATGGGCATCTTCAAAATTTATTTTAATTCTTTTATTGTGATTATTTTAGAGGTGTAACCGGTCTGATTCGGTCCGATTTTGGACATATTTTAGAACTGAACTGGTATATACTAGTTTTGAGAAAAATGAAACCAGTACCGAGCCGAACCAAACCCAGTACCGGACCAAACCCATTGGTTCAATTCGGTCTGGTTCTGTTTACCGGTTCATCGCTTTTTTTCACCCATAGATTATTTTATTAAATTTATTATTTCTTACTTTTATTCATTAATTGTTTAATTCTTAATTTCTTATTTTATTTTAGGATTCATCTTTTTGAACTAGATTATAATTTATTTGATATTTGATTGGTTTCCTATGTTTTTTACAAGTCCCTATAGGTTTGATCTTGTTCTTGCTAAACTATACTTCGATATGGGATGCACACTTGCGAGTATAATTAAAATTTCTCAAGTAAAGGTGCCAAAAACTTATTGTGAAATTTTAATTATAGTCGCAAGTGCACGAACCGTACCAAAGTTTTGTTTATCAAGAACGAGATCGAAACTACAGGAACTTGTAAACAATATAGGAAACCAATAAAAAAAGAACCAAATAAATTTTAATCTAGTTCAGAAACATGAATTGTAAATTAAAATAAGAAATTAAGAACTAAACAATTAATGAATAAAAGCAAACAACAATAAATTTAATAAACTAATCAGAAGAAAAGAAAAAAAATAAATTTTAAGATACGAATTAATATAAACAATGAATAAATTATTAATGGATAATGAACTAAGATTTGGGAATCCACCTCATTAATTCATAGTAATATATTTATGATAATTGATTCTTCACAAACATCTACATGATAATCTAGAAATCAATCTTGTTATCATGGAAAATATTATCGTTGAAACCCTATGTTTTTTAAGAAAATACCTCAAGTATGTTCTTCTTCGCTTAAAAATATAAAATCAAATCATCACTTGTATCTGTTAAAACAAATCATAAAAGATATTAGATTTTATTTTTAACAAAATTATGAACCAGGCTCTCAAGTGATTAAAGATTATTTCAGATTATGAGAAAAATAATTATTAAACTCATATCAAGAATTTTATCTCTCTCAATTGATATGAAGCAAAAACAATATATCGTTGAACATATAAATAATTCAAAAAAATCAATTTCATAAACAATATTACTAACCCTTAATAAAGTTCCATCCTCAATTTTAATTGAAAAATTAGCTAGACATGTTCATGAAAATAAACCCTAAAATCTGAACATAAATAAATATTTAAACAATATTTAAAAGAAACTAAAAAAATTACAATACTTTCAGAACATGAACATAACTGTAAAACTGAAAGGTAAGACTGAGTTTTTCTTTTTCTTTTTTGTTCAGTGCGGAGTGCCCTTGTGCGTGGTGTGGTTGGTCTACTTATAGACCTATCAATTCCTAATTTCATTTTTCGTTTCTTATGCTTCTTTTTATTTATTTAGTTATTTCTTATTTACTTCTTTTTTCTTCACATTAGGGGTAGCCAAAATTTTCGAGTTCTAAACTCTGTTCAAGTTCCAATAGTCATGTGGACTCTGAACTCTGTTTCCAAACTCTGAATTTTTTGTGAAAATCTAGTTTTTTTGTTCCAGGTGACGTTCGCTTGAGTGGCACTCAAGTGTGGCTCGAGCAAATGTCTCACAAATTGTTCGCTCGAGCCTTTGCTTGAGTGTGGCTTGAGCGAAAGTCACATAGATTATTCGCTCGAGTGTGGATCGAGCAAATGTCATAGAGATTGTTCGCTCCGAGCTCCGACTCCGAACTCTGATCGTAGTCGAACTCCGACTCAAAATCGGAGTTGGAGTCGAAGTCGGAGTTGGAAGGGGTTTTGACCTCCAACCCTAGTCAGAGCCCACCCCTACTTCACGTCTCGTTTTGCCCTTTTTTTTGCATTGACCTTATTCTGTCTGTGAGTGTTTCCTTTCGTTCCAACTTCCTTGTGAATAATAGCTAGCCTTTTCCTTACATGTCCAACCTTCCCATGTGTGCAGTACCTATTTTCACGCCAACATGCTCTTTTTTTTGTCATTGTCTTTTTCTTACGTCCAACTTTTGCTACTCTATTTTTAATAGAAGTCTATCTTTTAGCACACCTCAACGTAATAGTACCTTATAATTCTTTTCAATTTCAATTTCTGCATTAAGTTGAAAGGAAATATCAAATTCAAGTAAGAACAAATAAATTATTAATGACCAATAAAATATAAGGATTAGCATACATAATTGTGATAATGCTTTTATTTAACATAGTAAAATTATGCACAATTTTCACTATTATCATAAACGTTGCATACAATGAGTACTCATATAAAAGGAAGATGATGGGTTTTAAAGTTTGATATGAGCATGTTGAGGACAAAATATAGCACCACCAAAATATACCAAGCCCAAGATACACCAGACGACAGACACAATCTATCGTAAAGCCATCATCAAAAGCAGGAGAGAAAAGAAAAGGTGGACAAGACAAAATAAGCGCTGAGAGAGAAAGTGAAGTCTGACACGCAAAGGGAAAGGATGAAGGGACTTAAAGTTGACATTCTCACCAACCACCTCCAATACCTCAATAAAGGGAATTTTCCTACACAAGACAAAGGGGATGAGGGATGATCTAAAGGGGGCCTTTAGGATGACATCATAAGACTTTTGGACGACCTTTGGATGGTTCTCTCAGAAGGCTTCTTCTTGGTGCCCCCCACGCATGCACGTCGTGGTTGCCTGGGCGCCTCCTTGGCCCCGTGCTCACCCATGCACAGCGAGGCTGGCTGGGTGCCCCCTTGGGCCATAACTTGACAACCCCGTTGACATGCCTCGACAGTACCCCGCTGACATGCCTCAACACTGCCCCTTGCATGCCTTGACACTGTCCCATGGCATGCCTTGATAGCATAGCTGACATGCCTCGACGGTGCCCCTTGCATGCCCCATGGGTGGCATGGCATGCACAATGAGGCTGCCTGGTGTGCACGGCGTGCGTGCCGCATGCCCATGTCGCATGCGCAGTGAGGTTAGTACGGTGCCCACGAGCCATGCCTTAACACTGCCCCTGATATGCATTTTGAGTCTTAAAATGGGATAAAGATGCTTTGAATCAAGCATGCAATATGGGCCAAAGGCATATGGCTCGATGGCATAACACCCAAACCTTCAAAATGAGGTCTTGGGTTCGACCCCCCTCCCCGAATAAAAAAAAAAAAATGCAATATGGAATGATGCAAGGGATGTGTAGGGCCATGGATTGGTTGTACGAAGTTAGCCTTGAAGTTAAGAGTATGCATTAAATGAAGCATTAAGCTTGTCTACGAATGGTGAGGTTATGACGTAGTAATGAAATTGAGCTTGATGATTCATTGTTTGGGTCTAAAAGCACTAGCATTGGCTTGGCCAAATGCATCTTCAAACTTTAGCCAATATCACACCTTTTTATATTTGCCTATTCTATTTACATTCAATCCCCACATTGGATTAGCTATTTACTCTCTATATAATAATAAAATATTATTAAATTAATAATTTTTTTATTTAATTTATTTATATCACATTTTATAATTTTACTAATTGAATATTAATAATAATTATATTCTAATTAAATTAATATTAAAAAAATTATATTTTTAAAAGTCATTTAATGTTAATAATAAAAAATATTAATTAAACTCATCTAAATTTCTATCTAAATTTCTTAATTACAAACCAAATAGTATTATTATTGGAGTGAGAAACTAATATTTTAATGTTTTCTTGAAGTGAAAATTAATATTTTAATGTTTGGTGAATTAATAATGATTCTCCATCTTTGGCCAATCACTGTAGCAAAAGTCTATTTTATTTTAGATTTGACCAATCCAATGTGGAGTGTTTCTAGTACATATTATCTAAATTTTAGCCAATTTTTAACTTTAGTTAAGCCAATGCTAGTGCCCTAATGTGCATGTTAAAGACTATATTTCAAGGTTATAGATGTTTAGAGTATATATGGATGCGCACAAATGATAAAGTCATGGATGTTTATAAGGAATCAATATTGATGGAAACCACGCCACAAGCATTAAAGAAAGGCTAGGATTTCCTGGATATATGGAGGATTAATTGGATGATGATAAGTGTTTAAGTGTAAGAATTTTAAGTGAAGAGTTCGTGGAGAAAATAATCGCCTCCCTCCATGTCGGTCCGTCTAGTCCTCCAACCGGTGTGTCCGGTTACGCAGGTCTTCCTCATTTATTCTCTTCAGGGCATAGCAGTCTCAGGTGCTATGTCGGTTGTTCATGTGATACTTGTAATATGAGTGATTTTCCACATCTCCGGGCTATTCTTTTCGGGGGCTCGGGCGTTGATTCCCTTCCATGGCCAAGTTTGTGTGGGCATGGCTCCCCCCTGGGGCTGAGTCGGCACTTCTCCCCTTCTCTTTGTATTTGGTGCTCTTCCCTTTCCTCCTCCACGGTCATGGCCTCCTCGTTGCCCTGACGCCTTCAGATCCGCTTGCTCTACCTTGGACCGTCGTGGGGCAGTTAGGGCCTCGAGTGTATCTTCAGAGTTGATGAATCCATCTACTCGGTCCATGAACTCCCTTAGCATAGTAGGGGTCTTTCGTGCTATTTTTGTCATGAACAGATTCCAAGGCCAGATTCCCCCCAGGTGGACCACCAATGTGATCTTCTCGTCTTGGTCATCGATGTTCATACATTCCCGATTGAACCACGAGAGATACGACTTCAGATTTTCACCATCTCGCTGTTAGACAATAAGGAGGTAAGCCACTAGGCATCTCCTCTTACGACTTGCTAGTAATTACGTCATGAAGAGGCAGGCGAGCTTCTCGAAGCTATCTAGCGTTCCTGACAATAGCGACCCAAACCAGGTCCGAACAGCTCCTTTCAGTGTTAGTGGGAAAGCTTGATAGAAGATTTCTCCTGGGAAACCATGCAGGGTCATGTGAGCTTTGAACGTCTCCAGGTGCTTTAGCAGGTCTTTGGACCAGTTGTACATCTCCATTTGAGGGACCCTGAACTTGGGGGGAGTGGCACTGCCATGACTCCTGCACTATACGGAAGGTCGGTGTTAACGAGCAGTTGGTCTATAATGGATGATGTGTCTATTTTCTTAGCCATTTTCGTGCATTCGTCACCAAGCTTTTGGATTTGGAGGTGCATCTTGCATCTCTCCTCTTCTACCATGGCGTCCATAGGGACCCGCCCCAAATCCACATGTTTGTTGCCACTCGGTTCTCCTCCCCCCCACTAGCTCGTTGTTGGTGCGCTTGAGGGCTGCATTCTCCTGGCAGAGCGTCCCATTTTCCTATGTCAGTTTCCTTACTGTCTCCTCCATGCTCACGAGTCTTACTTCATCGTTACCTCCTCATGGTCTCCCTTTCGTGTAGTTTGGAATTGTGTTGCTGCCAGTATACGAAGTACACGCTTTTATGGAAAAATAAATCCTAGAGATGGCGCTACCGTTGATGTTGTGTTTCGTAGCCCGAGTAATACCGTGATAACCAAGCTCACACCACCTGCAACTAAGAGGGAGAAAAGGCTCCGGTGACATCCATGGTCACTCTGATGCCAAAGTCAATAAAAAAACCTCTAGTGACGAGAAAAGCTCAGAAGATTAGAAAGAAGGTAAGAGGGTTTCAAGAGAGAGAGCCCTCCCGTAGAAGGGATGGCTGTTATTTATACCTGATTCGAGATCCACAACTAAGGGAGATTGTGGCGTGTCAGGTCGTACTTCAGTCAGACCTGCTACCACTCATTCCCTATTACAACAGTGTGTCAGTTCGCGGCTTTGGTGGCCTAGGGAGATCATGGCGTATCAGGTCGTGCTTGGTCAAACCTGTTACCACCTTTTTGCCAGGGTTGGGTGTCAGGTCGTGGCCAAGCCATTCTACGTACTATGGTGGCACGTCATCGCGTGTCGGACCTTCTAACACATGCATCGAGTGCGACGTGCCTTGAGTCTGACGAGGCCATGATGGGGCACGTCCAATCATTAGCATAAAGTAGGGTGTCCTACACGGTGCCATACGGTAGGACTCGGTAGGTAGCCAAGTCCCGAAACACTCTCCTTGGCGTATCCGAGCTCGGTGCCGAAAGGCCGTCCCGAGTAGATTTGTGGTTTTGGACTCGACATGCGGGCTTGCACGGTGCCATACGGTAGGGCTCGGTAAGTTGCCAAGTTCCAAGACACTCTTCCTTGGCATATCCGAGCCTGGTGCCGAAAGGCCTTCTCGGGTAGGTTTGCAGTTATGGGCTCGGCATGTAGTTCTCTAGCTCGGGCTCTTAGCCCACAACAGGGTCTCGTCTAAGGACTTGGGGTTTCATAACTTGACCTCTTTGGATCTGGGCCCCCCGAGATGGGCCCTTCCCTCACACAGATGATTGGTAGAAACACACCGTCTGAATCCTTGTCAATGAGACAAAAGGCTTCTCGAAACTCTGCCACCTGATCTTTTGTCAATGCATCTGCCATGCTAGCTGGGTTTAAAGCTTTGATGCTGTATGTAATCAACTAAGAGACACATAGAGCTGCAACTTAGGTTATGCTTGGAAGATGAGATAAGATGAGAATTTTTAAAAATTTTGTGAATAGTGTTAAGATGAAAGTTTAAAATATTATTTTTTAATATTATTATTGTTTTGGAATTTGAAAAAGTTAAATTAGAATTTGAAAAAGTTGAATTGTTTATTATATTTTATATGGGGATTTGAAAAAGATGTAATGATGAGATGAGATAGAGATGAGATGAGATTTCTCATCTTTGTTTCCAAACATAACCTTAATTTCCGGAGGGAGAAAACTGCAAGGGTTTTCAAGAGAGAATGGTTAATTATTAAAACTGGGTTTTGGAGAAGTTATCATATATATATATATATATATATATATAAGAAGTTTCTCCATTCAAAGCATGCAGTATGAAATATATATTGTAATGGTCAAACACGCGTGCGAGAAATTCCCATTCAGCGTTGGAGATTTTCTAGAAGTACTCACTCTTGGATCAATGGTTCAACCATTCCCAAGATCAATGGATCAATGGTTCCACTCTAAATTCATCTTATCTTATTATTATAATTTTTTTAAATTTTTATATAAATTATAATAAACAATTCAATTTTTTTAAATAATAAAAATATAATAATATTAAAAAATAATATTCTAACATTTAACTCATTTAAAACTATCTTATCTCATTATCTAAACCAGTACTATCAACAAGACCATGACTTTGATTTGCATTTTTTTTTTTTTGAATTTGGAAAAAAGAATATGCTCTAGTTAATAATTCTTGGAGTTGAATATACTCCTCGGTATGAATATAAATAAAGAAAGCGGGTTTGAATTGAATATATCATTTGGCAAAGTGATTGCATCGAGAAAAGAGGGGAAATTCACGGTGCAGCAAAAGTTTTTATACCGTTCACTAGGTCGGTGTAAAACGAATATAAGTCCAAATCCGATAATAACAATTAGAGCTTGAAACCGGTGCCGTAGAATTTAGGTTGTTTATTTTTTCTTGTAAAATGCTTCTAATTAGCGAAAAGAAAAGAAGAATTAAATAACATCAATATTCCCAAATTATCCTTGTCAAGATTACTTTTCCATCTTTAGCAATTCATGTAGCATATAGGTAAGAAAACCGGTCTAATGGGTCGTCTGGTATGTTATATATAGCAAAATGTTTAGGATATGTTTGGTTTCAACCGTTTTTAAAAAATCTTAAAAATGCTTATCAACTTCAAACTAAATATCGAGTGAATCCTCTCTAGCCGTTGACATAGAGATCGAGCCTTAAATATAATTGTCGTCTCCCGAGTCATGTGTAGTGAACTCTGTGTCTAGTATCTTGGTTGGCGCCCGGACATCAAGCGACATTATAGGGAACTCTATGTCAAGCCCCGCTTCCTTCTTGTGCTTTTTGTTCCTCCTCAAGCCCATTAATCTTGCTACTCTCAAGCCCTCGATGTACTTTATAGCAATTAAATATACACATCAACAACTAAAATATTGAATGGCTATTGCATCTTAAATTTGCCATCTCCAATCAAAATAACTAATTAAAATTCACTTAAAATATTGCACAGTATATTGTTATTATGACTGAAAATGAAATGATCTATATGAAAAAGAAATATTTATTCATATATAGCACTTAAGAAGTTCCAGTCAATTCCAATCCTAGAATTCGAGTCAGATTCTCCATATGTTAGAGTTGACAATCCTGGCCCTTCACCTTTGCAATGTTCTTTTAAAGGAAAGCCACATAATCCTATGTTTCCCTTGAATGAAGAATTTGAGAATGTAGCAAATTGCTTGATTTGTGGAATTTTTCTTGACAATTGATTGGACGAAAGATTGGGGAATGATAGGAAAATTGGACCATCTGCGAGTTGGAAGGGAATTTCACCAGTAAGCTCAATGCTTGACAAGTGTAGAGACTCAAGATTACTTAATTTTTCCACAATCTAGATTGTGGAATATTGCCTGTGAAACCATTATGAGACAAGTTGAGGACAATTAGTAATTTGAGTTTTCCAATTTCTTTTGGTGGAGGCCCATCAAAGTTGTTGCATGAAAGGTCAAGGACGCTGAAAACAGTTTGGATCTTCACTAGATTCAGAGATAAACCTTTGGCAATAATTCTTAGCTTAACTTGATATTTAAAACGATACCCGCCGAAATATCGAAAATATGTATGAAAGAGCTCTAATTGCGCCTTATCTTTATAAGCCATAAGTACCTTCAAGATGCTGAAAGATTTTTCTGTCAGCTTGCCACTAAAATTGTTTGAAGCTAAGTTTATACTTTGAAGCATTGGCCAAGTGGCATTAGACTCTAGACAATCAATGGGTCCATGGAACTTGTTAGATTTGAAAACAAGGACACGCAATATGGATATATTCCTTAAGTAACATGGGAAAGCATGCTCAATGATGTTATTCTCGATGTCCAGGAACTAAGAGTGTGCATCCGAACCAGATTTATTTTCGGTCCGGTTAAAAATCCGGATGATCCGGGCGGATTACAAAATTATTATATCTGCCCGGATCGGTTACGGATTCGGTATTTAACTGGTTATATCCGTAACCAGCTTTAATGATAAAACTGGTTTCATAGTTCGTTTCCTTCAGGGTCTCATCTCACTTCTCTCTCTCTCTCTCTCTCTCTCTCCCCGACGAAACCCAAGCATCCTTCATCAAATCCATCGCCGTCGGTGACTAGCAGTGGCCGTCGTCCATTAATGTCAGTTTCTTCTCTCTACTCGGTAGCTTCCTCTCTCTCTCTCTCTCTCTCTAAGTTTGTAGATCTAGGTTTGTATTTGTAGATCTGAGATTCTGTGGTTGTAGATCTGTTTTTTGGGTTTCTTTATTTTTAAAATCTTCCAGCAAAAACGTCTTTGTAGATCTACATGCTCGCAACACTAAATTTTGTAGATATAAGTTTCTAGGTTTGTAATCTGAGTTCCTGTACTTGTAGATCTAAGTTTATGTTGGTATGGTACTCGTATTTGTTCAATCTAAAATCTGTCGGCTTATCTATTTTTTTTTTCCTTCCTTTGGTTTGGATTTGTATCTGTGTTTGTTTTGTTTTTTCTACTGAAAATATTTTTTATTGTTAATTTGCAAATTTTGTAACCAAGAACGAGAAGACAAGATCTGATTTTGCAAATTTATATATATATATATATATAAAAACTCGAAACCCCTCATTTTTACTTGCTCTGTTTTCATTGCCACCTCCTAACCAACCCCACATGCTAATCCAAAATCGATTTTGACCTGATAAGAAAATGGCTGAAAACACCCAAATCGCAAGTAGTAAAGAAGACCGAAAAGCCTATTCTCGCTATTCCACAAGTTTAAGCTCTAACTCCCTTTGTGTTTGGTTGCTGGGAGAGTTTGAATGATATGGCTTTGAGATTGTTTTTTTTTTTACCATTGGATGCTGTTATTTTGCTCTGTTGAGTAACATTTTAAGATTGGGGTTGGAAAACGTCTGCGTGATGTTTATGATTTTATGGATAGATTAGATCTGGATTTACGTTTTTATTCAGAATAATGTCGACAATTTAGTTATTCTCCTGAAATATGCATGGTGATATTCAAATATATAGACAAGCCGCTAGCCTTCAACATATTATTTCTTTGAATCATGTGTATATACGCTGCCAAAAAATTGGCTAATTGGCTCATTGAAGTTGTTCTCCTTTCTTCCATAAGCAATGTTGGAGCCTCCTACAACACTCTTGTTTATGAGGTGCTTTTTCTTTCCTATCTCTGTGTTAATATACAATGTACTTCATGTGATGGCAATTTCACTAGTTTTGGACATGGGCATTTTGATGTTTGTGAGAAGTTGCTTAGTCTGCAAAATTGGGCTCACTTTTTTCACGTTCTATTCCTTTAGAATTTTTCACTGTGTTAATATAGATTGTGTTTATTATGCTTTCTCACTATCTCATTTTTCCTCTAATATATATGCATATCAGTTGGGATATTATTTTTTTACTAATTTCTTGATTTCCGTTCTTTGTTTCCCACAGCTCACAATGAAGAGGATAGGGGGGCTCAACTTTAAATGTTCTTCCACAGTTCTTTACTGCTGCTTTAAAATTTTTCACTATCTATTCCTTGTAAACAACAATGTAATGTATTGTGTATGTTGATGTCTATTATTATTTATTTTGTTTTATAAAAATTTGAATAGGCAATAAAAAAGGTGAAAAAAATGCCTATAAAAAATAATAAACATAAAAGCCTATAAAGAAGCCTTTTGAAAAGTGTTAAAAAGTTTTTTTTTTTTTAAAAGCGTTTTAAAAGTGTTAAAAACATATTTATTTAAAAAAAAACAAAAACACAAGGTATAAAATCCGGATATTGGTCCGAATTTCGATGAAAAAGTTAAAAGTCTTTTTTTAGAAAAAAAAAAAGCATTTTGAAAGTGGAAAAACATATTGTTTTTGTAAAACAGAAACTCACAAAAAAAAAAGAAGATAAATCCGGATTTCCGGTTTGAAACTGGATATCTGGGTCCAAATCCAGATATCCGCCCAGATTTCAATCCGGTTTATCTGGGCAGATATCTGTCCTGTTTTTCAAATCCGGATCCGGATTGACCCAGATATCCAAATCCGGATGCACAGCCCTACCAGGAGCTCCAAATATTTGCACTTGGCCAAAGATTTTGGCAACTTTCCTTCTAATTGGTTTTCACCAAGATCCAAAGTATGGAATTCACAAGTGTTTTGAAACGAATTAGGAATTTTACCTGTGAGGTAGTTTTTCTCCTTAGATTCAGCATGCCTAGAATTGGCAGAGTATTATAATCCTTTGTAGCCTGACTCATCTCAAATAAGCAATTGGGGACCATGTCGCTCAAGAAATTATTAGATAAATCCAGAACATAAAGAGTACCATTGCATATTGACTCGGGAATACTCCCATAAAATTTAGAGCTCGAAAGAGAAAGGAAATGAATATTACCCAAGGATTTAATGGTGCTGGTTGGTATGGTTGAGTGGAAATTATTCCTGGATAAATCCAAGTATACAACAGAACATAGGAGACTCAGGAGTTGCCCTTGGAGTTCGTTGAAGCTAAGATCCACCACCCCCATGGAACAATTGTTGAGAAAAGGTCTTTCTAGAGTCACCAAGTAGTTATTGGAGAGATTTAAGTGGTCAGTATAGTAAATTCCCAAATCCAGTATGGTATTTGTCCATGAATTTGGCAGTTTGAAAGGTCTAGATAGTTTAAGACAGATTGGTTTCGCAAGAAATATGGAAATCTTTTCAAGTTGTTAGAAGCCAATCTCAAAATTGAAAATTGGGGAAAAGAGAATAGTGAACTATTAATTCCACTAAGTTCAATTGAGAGATCATTGTATGAAAGATCAAGAGAGGTAAGATCCTTTAAGTTTTGAATCACACTAAACTGTCAAGAGCCATTGAAGTTATTCGAAGAAAGATCAAGCGCCCAAAGAGAAGGTAGGTTGAACAGATACATGGGAATTTTTCCTTCCAAGTTGTTGTGACTTACATCAAGATCACTCAATCGGTAAGGAGGAGCAATTGAAAATTCATCAAGTTGGCCAGAAAATCGATTGCTTTCGAGGCGTAATTCTTGCAATGCTGGAAGGGAAAAAAGAGAATGTCATGTGTGCATCTGGGTTGAAGAAGCAGAATCTGGGTTGAAGAAGTAAGCAGCAGCTGGATTAAGATTCAGCAAATAATGGTATTAACAGACATGCAAAACGGTGCGTGGGGTGTTAATCAAACGGTGCACAGCATGAGGATTTGTTTTAATGGAACGGTGCGTTGTATTAGTCGAGGGTTGTTAGAATGTTATTTTTACAGCGTCGTTTTCAATTCTTGTTAAATACAGAAGTTCTTTTCGAGTTAAGTCGGTTAGTTCTATTAAGATTTCCTATAAAAGGAATGATCTGGTATGTAGAAAGCATGAATGATTTTGGCTGAAACTATCTTGTAAGGAGCTTAGGGATTGCTCGAAAATCTCTTTCGTAGTTAGCAAAGATTGTGATTCTACTTGTGGCTCTTGTTCGTATCTCGCATCAATTGTAGTTTCTGTGTTGTGCACTTTGCACTGGTGTTCTTGAGGATCTGGTTTCTGCATTCTTGAATAATAGTAAGGAGATACGTGACAATTGGTATCAGCAGTAGGCGATCCTTACAACAAAGGTCGTAATGGCAGAAGGAACGCGTGGTGCATTGAAAGTTCAACAAGATGCATTTCAGGAGAATGTGCATTCAAAGCTGGAACATCATCAACAAGCTATTTCTGGAATAACAGAAAGGTTAGATGTTGTTTCCGATATGTTAAGAACTGTTGTTGAAACTGTGAATGAAATATCTAGAGGTGAGAGGGAAGTGCATAGAGATAAGGATAGGGATAATGCACCTAGGAATCATGAGGACAGAGGTGGATTTCAGAAGAGTTTTAGGTTGGATTTTCCTCGTTTCAGTGGCCTGGATCCTTCAGGATGGATCTTTAAGGCTAATCAGTACTTTGATGCCTTTCAAGTACCATTCCATCAGAAATTAATGGTAGCTTCGCATCATATGGAAGCTGAGGCTTTGGTGTGGTACCAAAATGCGTTGGATTCTGGTCAATTTAATTATTGGGAGACCTTGGTGATTGCTATGCAAAGTAGGTTTGGACCATCAGCATTTGATGATCCAATGGAGGCATTAACCCGTCTTAAACAACCTAGTTCTGTTAGCTTGTACACCACACAGTTTGAAGCATTGTCTAATAGGCTTAAAGGCTTATCAGAGAGACATAAAATGAGCTGTTTTATCAGTGGATTGAAGGATGACATTAGAATTCCTGTTAAAATGTTTAATCCAATGAATTTGGGAGCTGCCTTCAGTTTGGCCAAGCTACAAGAAGAGTATGTCATGTCTTCAAGGAAACCTTGGAGGACAAGTGGCTATTATGGTGATAAGTGGCCAGTAAATCAAGCTGCACCTAAGGTTCCATTGGATGAAGGGAATAAGAGTTTTCCTTCTTGGAAGAGAGTGAATCCTTCTCTTATGGATGAGAAGAGGAGGAAAGGTTTATGTTTTCATTGTGAGGAAAAATGGAATCCGAATCATGTCTGTAAAAAAACAAAGGCTTATTTCATTCAAGCTGATTTCGAGGACTTGCAACAACTTGAGTGCGAGGAGCCTTTGAGTATTGCAGATACATCACATGATTCTACAGATGCTGATACCTTAGAAGTATCTGTTAATGCTATTTCTGGTTCCATTAGTGCAAGTGCAATGAGATTACATGGCTGTGTAGGCTCTTGTGCTGTTGAAATTTTGGTAGACTCGGGGAGCACACACAATTTTGTGGATCCTCTAGTAGTCCAGGATGCTAAGTTGATGGTTCACCAAGCATCTAGTCTGCAAGTCAGTGTGGCGAATGAAGAAAAGCTTTTAAGTCAAGGCAATGGTGTGGAGGATTTTAAGATTCAAGGCTCAAAATTTTCTGTGCCTTTCCATGTCTTAGCATTGGGAGGATGTGATGTAGTCCTTGGGGTTCAATGGTTAAGGACATTGGGATCTATTACTTGAAATTTTGTAGATATGCCTATGAAATTTGAATGGGGGGGTCAAATGGTAAGCTTGCAAGGCTTAAATTCTGCTAGTGTACAAATGATGTCTGGTGTTACAGGATTTAAGCCTCATTTTGTGAGTAAACAAGGATGGTTGCTACAATTGATGCTTGTTGAGCAGCAACCTGTGGAACAATGTGTGGAAGGGCCAATGGCTGAATTACTTAAAGAGTTCAGTGATGTATTTGCTGAACCTGTTGGGTTGCCCCTGAGGAGAGTTTTTGATCATTCAATCATTCTTAAGGAGGGTGTTTCTCCTATTTCAGTTCAACCATACAGGTATCCTCATTATCAGAAATCTGAGATTGAGAAAATTGTCCATGATTTGCTGCAATCTGGGGTAGTTAGGCCTAGCCAAAGTCCATTTTCTTCTCCTGTGTTATTGGTGAAGAAAGCTGATGGTACTTGGCGAATGTGCATCGACTATAGAGCCCTAAACAAGGATACAATCAAAGATAAATTTCCCATTCCTGTTATAGATGAATTACTGGATGAATTATTTGGGGCGAAAATTTTTTCTAAGCTGGATTTAAGAGCTGGTTACCATCAGATCCGTGTGAGAGAAGAAGACATTCCAAAGACAGCTTTTAGAACTCATGAGGGCCATTATGAGTTTCTTGTCATGCCATTCGGCCTTACTAATGCCCCAGCTACATTTCAAGGGTTGATGAACCACATTTTCAAACCTTTTTTGAGGAGGTTTGTCTTGGTTTTTTTTGATGATATACTCATATACAGCAAGGATATTGCTGAACATTTGTTGCATGTAAGGGCTGTTTTAAACACTTTGAAACAACATACTCTTTATGCCAAAATGTCTAAATGCAAGTTTGGGGTGCTGGAGATTGAGTATTTGGGGCATATTATTTCGAAACATGGGGTACAAACAGATCCAACAAAAACAGCAGCTATGGTTGATTGGCCTGTTCCAAAAACCTTGAAGTCTTTAAGAGGATTTTTAGGTTTAACAGGCTATTACAGGAAATTCATCCGGGGGTATGGCTCTATAGCAGCTCCCTTAACAGATTTATTGAAGAAAAATTCTTTTGTTTGGACTGATAAGGCTGCTGTTGCATTTGAACTTTTGAAGAAAGCTGTTAGCACCCCTCCTGTGTTGAGATTGCCAGATTTCACTAAAGTTTTCACAATTGAGTGTGATGCTTTTGGTGTGGGACTTGGGGCAGTCTTGATGCAAGAGTCTCAACCCATAGCCTTTTATAGCAAAGCTTTGAAGGGAAAAGCCTTGCTATTATCAACATATGAAAAGGAACTTTTGGCTTTGGTGTCTGCTGTCCAGAGGTGGAGGCCGTATCTTTTGGGCCATTCTTTTAAAATCAAGACTAATCAGCAAGCTCTAAAATTCTTGGTGGAACAGAAGATTGGTACTGAGTCACAACATAAATGGGTTTCCAAACTCATTGGCTATGATTTCACTGTGGATTATAAGAAAGGGAAAGAGAACTTAGTGGCTGATGCCCTTTCTAGGAAGGATGAGGAAATGCAGGCTGTATTTGCTATGATATCTGTTCCCACTCCTTTATGGGTTGCAGAACTCAAGGAGAGTTATTCTTTATGCCCTGATTATGTGGATTTGGTCCCTAAATTGCAGCAAGGACAGCCAGGTCCAAAACATTTTACCACTCAGCAAGGTTTGTTACTCAGGAAAGGGAAACTGGTTGTGGTCCCTTCTTCCTCCATTCTATCTAAGATCTTGCAATACATTCATGAGAACCCACAAGCTGGCCATGTGGGTTATCATAAGACTCTTCAGAGGGCAAGGAGGGATTTTTGGTGGCCAGGTATGAGGAAGGATGTGCGACAGCTAGTCAAAACATGTGACACTTGTCAAGTCAGTAAGAGTGAGAATGTGAAGTACCCGGGCCTCTTGCAACCCTTACCTGTTCCTGAATCTCCATGGTTGGATATTTCCATGGATTTTATTGAAGGCTTACCCCTTTCTAATGGATTTTCTGTGGTCTTATCTGTGGTGGACAGATTGACAAAGTTTGCTCATTTTTTTCCCCACTCCCATCCTTACACAGCTATTAAGGTAGCTAATGTATTTTTTAATGGGGTTTTTAAGCTGCATGGGTTACCTCATTCTATAATTTCTGACAGGGATGTAGTTTTCACAAGTTCTTTCTGGAAACAGTTGTTCTTCTTGCAAGGTGTTTCCTTGGATTTTACATCCTCCTACCACCCCCAATCTGATGGACAGACAGAAGCATTGAATAAATGCTTGGAAGGATATTTGAGATGTTATTGCAGCCAACAACCGAAGGAGTGGACTTCTTGGATGGCTATGGCTGAGTGGTGTTATAACACTACTCTCCATTCTTCAATTCAACTCACTCCTTTTGAGGCTCTTTATGGTTATGGTCCTCCTAAACTCCTCTCTTATGTGCTTGGTACCTCTTCTAATGATGCTGTGGATCAGCAATTGCGGACAAGGGATGAATTGCTGAGTTTATTGAAAGATAATATGAAGAAAGCACAGCATAGGATGAAGTTTTTTGCTGATAAAGGGAGAACAGACAGGTCTTTTCAGGTGGGTGACTGGGTTTTCTTGCATCTTCAGCCTTATAGGCAGAAAACTGTTGCTATGCGTCACAACGTGAAGCTGGCTCCAAGGTTTTATGGCCCCTTTCAAGTCCTGCAGAAAGTGGGGTCAGTGGCTTATAGGCTTGATTTGCCACCTACTTCCAAAATTCATCCTGTTTTTCATATGTCTTGCTTAAAGGAGAAGGTGGGGCAGCATATCATTCCTTTATCAACCTTACCTCCAACTGATTCTAGTGGTCAGTTGCAACCTGAACCCCGAGAAATACTTGCAAGAAGGATGCAGAAAAAGGCTAACCATGCTATAACAGAGGTATTAGTGAGTTGGGTGGGGGCTCCTCCTGAAGATGCTTCTTGGGAATCCTTGTGGAAACTCCGTGAATTATATCCTCATTTGGTGGGTACTGTGTTGTGAATGTGTGCATCTGGGTTGAAGGCCTTGTGGGCAAGTCCTTTAAGGGGGGGAGAATGTCATGTGTGCATCTGGGTTGAAGAAGCAGAATCTGGGTTGAAGAAGCAGGCAGCAGCTGGATTAAGATTCAGCAAATAACGGTATTAACAGACATGCAAAACGGTGCGTGGGGTGTTAATCAAACGGTGCGCACCATGAGGATTTGTTTTAATGGAACGGTGCGTTGTATTAGTCGAGGGTTGTTAGAATGTTATTTTTACGGCGTCGTTTTCAATTCTTGTTAAATACAAAAGTTCTTTTCGAGTTAAGTCGGTTAGTTCTGTTAAGATTTCCTATAAAAGGAATTATCTGGTATGTAGAAAGCATGAATGATTTTGGCTGAAACTATCTTGTAAGGAGCTTAGGGATTGCTCGAAAATCTCTTTCGTAGTTAGCAAAGATTGTGATTCTACTTGCGGCTCTTGTTTGTATCTCGCATCAATTGTAGTTTCTGTGTTGTGCACTTTGCACTGGTGTTCTTGAGGATCTGGTTTCTGCATTCTTGAATAACAGTAAGGAGATACGTGACAGAGAAACTGGAATAATCCCTTCTAGTGAATTGTAACTCAAATTAAGAGCCTCCAAATTCAAAAGATCTACCCATCGAGTGGAAGTAATTTGACCTGTTAAATCATTGCTGCCAAGATTTATTGTTTTCAGATTCTTGCTCATCGAGTGGAAGTAATCTGCAACAGTTTTGCAGATGAAGCACTGTAAAAAATCAGGCTATTCTTCAATTGCAGCAACAAGGATCTCTGATTGGTAAGACATTTGCCAACAACCACAGGAGCATAGAAGGTGATAGAAAGTAAGCATATGGGCATGAGGAAAAGCCATGAAAGGAGTACTGGAATTCTCATTGAATGCTGTAATAAGAGATACCCACGCTATAATGATCGAGTTCAACAGCAAACAACACAAATCTGATATATGTAGCACCGAAACCAGGAAAAAAAAGACAAAAAATGTAAGCAAAGTTCAGTCAATTTCTGCTGCCAAAAATAAAATCCAATACATCATTTGGTTGAGCAAAATATAGGAAAGAAAAAGACGGTTGGGGTACTTACAATTGCAGGAAGATACACTGCTCCAGCCAAGAGGTCGTGTCGAGTATAACGTCCGTTACAGGATTCGGGCCACTGTCTTCTTTCACGTTCACCAGCTCATATTTATTATTTTAGTTCAAGTGACGTCTTCCACTAAAGTCTTTCAAATATATATATATATATATATAAATATATATATATATATATATTTATATATTTAATTACAATTATTTTAGTTCAAGTGAAGGACGTGAGTAGGCCGCTGGTATGCTTGACCTTGAAAGTCTTCCACTAACACAACAGTACTGCTATGCTTGACTTTGAAAGTCTTTCAATTAAGTCTTCGATTATGGTTGTTATAATTTAATTCTAAGCATGTTCAATTTCAGTCAATTCACGTTAGTTCAGTTCTGCCCATGTCAGTTCATGTCATGTCGGGTTTCAAGTTGAGTCTGTACTCTATTTAAGTCATGTCAGTTCATACCATATTATATGTTGAGTCACATCATACTTATTTATGATTACCATGTATGTATTCATGTTTTTATTGTCATGCATGCATATTTAAACTGTATATTAAGTTTTCTATTAATTTGCTGATTACAAATCTCACCGTGGTAGTCATAACTACCATTTCCTTTGGAATGGTAGATCATGTGCTAGGATCAGGAGACGCAACAGATGATCGAATTGAGGCGGTCAACTAGACAACAACGACATGACGCAGAGCTCATCACTTTGATGCTTTGTTTCCTGGATAGTATTATGGCATCCTAGACTAAGTTGTGCAAGCTACTCGATGGATTAGCCTAACAGTTACCGTAGTTTTACATGTACTTAGGGAGCTCGATCTTATACTAATTATGTTACAGACCTGTTGGACAAGTACTGTAACCTTTTGGATATTAGTTATATTATGAATGTCATAAAGTATGTTTATGTTTTTGGGATATATTACTGGTACATAGTATTACTAAAAAAAAAAAATTATCCTCTGCGAATATTGCATATTCTTAGTTGCATGCTAGGTGCATTGTACTTTTAATTGTCATAAACGAGGGTAGGTAAACTTATGTTGCATATCCGATACTTTAGATGTCCGTTCGATTCCAAGCAAAAATCTGGGGGCGTCACACATATAAAATCTCCGTTGCCAAAAATTTAAGAAGATTTGAAACTCCTTCTACACTAAGTCGATAGAACTAGCTTCATAGATGTGCAACATTTTCCAAGTAGCTCTAACTATGTAACGATCTACAGTTTCTGCAAAGACCTCTTTTATCGGTTCCCTGGTTATTATGATCCTTACTAATAATATCAAATGGGGGAGAAGCTTAGAATAGAAAATTAAAATTATTTATCTTTTTTATATATAGATATTTGCTAATACTTGATTTGATTTTGGCCTTATTTGGACACTTAGGCCCCATTTGTTGAGATAGTCTCAACCCATCTCATCTCAACATTTAAACATCACTCAAACACAAACACTTTTCAATTTCAAATTTTTAAATTTTTAACATTTTCATCTAATCATTATGTAATTATTACAATTTTTCCAAACTTTCAAATAAAACACAAAAAATAATTCAACTTTTTCATGAATACAAATGTATATAGATGCTTATATAAATTACATGAATGTTGGCGTTAACATAAGCGAGCATGGCATGACTTGACAAATAGCAGACATGTTCTGACATAACTTAAACTGACATGTAGGGGTCTTAATTTTAATAGATAAAAATTTATTTGATTGGAAAAAACTATGGTGCCAGGGTTACGATGCCTGCTGCTGGGGGCCTGCAGGTGGCCTTGGCATCTTCTAGCCAGCGGTCCTTTGCTAATATGGTGGCCCAATCTCCACAACCTCTTCCTGAGGTGGAGATTCCTTTGAGGCCATCGAAGGTTTTGGATGGAGAGACCTTCATCAATTTCTCCAAGAGGAAATTGATCAGTCTGCATTTCAATTCTCCCTGGTCTTGAAGTTTCTTCGGCAATAGCCCTTGTTGGTTTATATTAGGGCGTTTATTCATGGTAGATGGGGTTTGGATTTTCAGCCTGTGGTATCGACGATGCCAAATCCCAGATCTATTTTTGTGAGGTTTTCCAATGAGGTGGATTTTATCAAGGCTTTTTCGAGGGAAACTTGTGAAGTGGAGGGGGTGTCATATCGGGTGTTTCATTAGAGCCTTGATAATTCTGAGGAGTCTAAGCCAGAGGTGGTTCCTATCTGGATTGTGTTGCCACGGTTAACCCCCCCCCCCCCCCCCCCCCAAATTTTTACCATGAATCATTTCTTAAGAATATTGTGCTAGGGTGTGTATTGAAATGAATATGGCCAATGATCTGATTGATTCATTCTGGATTGGTATGCCACATCAAAAGGGTAGTTTTCTTCAGCATGTGGTGTACGAAACTTTACTAGCGTATTGCAAGAAGTGTTTGGTGCAGGGACATAATCTTAATATGTGTAAAAGGATTGGAAAGGGTGAAAAACATAAGGTTGATGGTGGTGTAAACAAGGCCAAAGATAGGTCTAGAAGGATAAACAGGCATTATATCCAGATGAGATGCAGAAAGTCGGGGAAACGAAGGTTTTGAATGAAACAAAGGTCTCGAATTCTGATGTGAGTAGCGATGCCTTGAAAGCTAGTGGTTCTAGCATTGCTCTGGAAGGAAATATGTCGATTGTGTTGTCTCCTATTCTTGAGGAGGGGGCTGAAGGCTTGAAGGTCAAGGATGCAGATGTTCATGCTTAGAGAGAAGATAATGTCAAGAACTCTGTAGTTGTTCTTGTGGAATCTTTGGCAAAATCTAGTATAGGACTGGAGGGTGTCACTATAAATGGGAGTGGAGAGCATGGCGATGGTCTTTTGGGGTTCCTGGTTAATGAAGTGGCGAAACTAGGGGATGGTAATGATTTAGAAGTTTTAGCAGTAGCTCCTATTGTTTGTGTTACTGAAGTGGTCAATGGAGAATGTTGAGAAGAAGATGTTGTTTAAAAGGATGATGCTTGTTACGTGGTAGTTAAGATATGATTCTGGGAGGGATGGGGATGTGTCACAGTTATGTAAAGAGAAAGATTATGCCTCGGATCCTAATGTTTTGAAAGGGAAAATGGATGGAATTCCTACCAAAAGCTCGACTAGGGCTAAAAGGAAGCCCCTAAGAATGAATTTATGATGCATCCAATTATATATTGAAATATTAGGGGGTTAGGTACTTCTAAAAGAAGATTGAGAAAGTTATGTAGGAAGAATAAAAATAGTATTATGGTTTTGGCGAAGCCGTTTCAATCTAGTAGAAAATTGGCTAAGGCTTGGAATTATTTTGTTTTTCTGGTTGTTTGTCTAATGAAGAGAAAGGGGGAAAGTCATGGCTTTTGTGGAGATTTGATGTGTAGGTATCGATGGTAGCTGTGTCGAATCAGTCAATTACAGTTCTTGTGGAAGATAGAGATGAAAGTATTTGCTATTCGTTTGTGTATGCAAAATGTTCTCAATATGAGCGAAAGGAGTTATGGGAGGAGTTGCGTAATGTAAGTCCGAGTGGGGTGTCATGGATTTTCATGGGGAAATTTAATATTATTAGAAGAGATTCTGAACGTAGAGGAGGAAGACCAAGATTACCTTCGGCAATGGAATATTTTAATGATTTCATTGATGAGATTGGGTTGTTGGATGTGAGTTTCTCAGGGAATCAATTCTCTTGTTGTAATGGACAAGATTGAAAATCAAGGAGCTGGTCGAGAATTGATTGTGTGTTGATCAACCGGTAGGAGAAGAATGAGTGGGTTTGAGGAAGCTTCAAGATATTTAAAAATCCTTGTATATGAAATTTGATTGGAAAATACTTGTGGATAATTCTTTGTGGTCTCAATTCTTTTGTGTAAAATATATTCGTAATAAACATGCTTAATTGATTAATTGTATTAAGGGGTCTCAATTTTGGAGATTGGTTATTCATTGTATGCCGGATGTGCTTCGTTTGTCGAAGTGGAATGTTAAGGAAGGAAATGTGTCTTTTTGGCGTGATAGGTGGCTTGTCGAATTTGGTAATAAAAGAGTGCAAACTAGATTCTAGGTTGGATGTTGGTCTACTTCAATGTATGGCTTGAGAGGATAGAACAACAAAAATTATGAAGGTCTTGAGTAAAAGTCGCAATGGGGCAGATTGTTTGGTATGGCTAGATAGTGTAGATGGAAAATTTTCTACCAAGAGTGCTTGAGATTGCATTCAAATATGAACGCCAAATAATAGATGGTCGGATTGGGTGTGGCACTCTTGTTTGCCAAAAAATATGTCGATGACTACGTGGAAGGCTATGCTTAATGGTCTTAAGGGTGAGTTTGTAAAGAGAGTTCAGATGAGATGAGATGAGATATTTTGTTGGAAGTTGAATAAAATATTGTTAAATATAATTTTTTAGTATTATTTTTATTTTGAGATTTGAAAAAGTTGAATTGTATATTATATTTTTGTATAAGAATTTAGAAAAGTTGTAATGATGAGATAGATAAGATAAGATGAGATAGGTTTGTGTATCAAAACCAACCAGGGGATTAAATCTATTGGTATTCCTCTAGCTTCAATGTGACTGTTGTGTGCATGGTGACTATGAAACTCTGGAACATGTGCTAGCTAAGGGGAAATTGCCAGAGAAATATGGAGAAGAAGCTATATGTTAGTGGGGTTGATATTTGTGGAAGGGAGGAGCTAGAAAGATATTGTTGAAATATGGATATGTAAATCATCTCGAACATGTCAAACAGGGTAGCTGATTGGCTTGTTATCAGGAATGGTTCTTTGGTGTCTTTGGATGAGGAGATGTAGAGCTCATATGGAAGGTATATCTGATAATGTTGCTATGGGTTGGAGGCACATTGTTTGTTAATGAATCAATGATCATAACATGATTGAAAATGCTACGGTCCTGACATGCAATGGGTCTCGGTTATATTTTTTTTACTTAATGATTAAGAAGTATTTTTTAATAATATTCTGAATTTTTCTTTAGTATTTAAAGAGATTAAAAAAATGCATAAAAAAGAAAAGAAAAAAAAATGAATTACACATATCAGAACTCAATACCGGTAAACGTTGCACTACCCTAACATGATTAGTTGTAGCGGTAGAATTAGGTTGTTTGTTAATATGTAAAACAGCTTTGCTAGTTACAACCGGGATTTGCAATCGGGGGACAACCGGCTATATGTATTACCTTACGTGGAATAAAAAATAATGGAAAATAAAGGGCAAAAAAGTAAAAAAAAAGAAACAAAAAAAGAAGAAGACGTCTCTCTCTTTCTTCTTCCATTCTACCTTTACGGGTTTGATAACTTGGTTTACTTTCCTGAATTTTTTTTCTACCTTCCGTAATCCCTCCCTCTCCATCTCCTGCATATTCCTGTTTGGGCTGATTTTTTTTTTTTTGAATAGATCTGCAAATTGCTGGGTAAGTTTTTTTTTTTGGATTTCCCTTTTATTTTTGGATTTTTGAATGGTTGTTTTGACGAAGATGGGTTTATTTCTGGATGAGTTTTTCTTCACAAACCCAGACGACATGATCTCCAGTTCCCAGACCCAAGCGGTGAAATCTCTTCTTCCAGTTCAGAGATCGAGCAAAGCAGAGCTTTTCTTCCCTTCTTCCAGACGACGCAATCTCCAGCTTCCCTCTTCAACAAATTTCCCTTCGTTTTCGTTTTCATGTTTTTTTTTCTTGAAAGTAGATGGTTTTTAATCCGTCGGAGTGTTTGGAAGGGAGGAAGATTTATTTTTTTGTTAATTTTTTTTCCTGCATGAATTCGAGTTTGCTTTATATTTGAGAAAATTATGCTAAAATTATCCCTATTCTGAATCTCTGATTCAAGGTTACATTGAAATCTCAATTTCATCCATTTTTCACCGAGCTTATCTAATTTCAAAGCGAAGAACATGTAAATATATTCAACTTCTGAACCAAAATCGAATAGCTGGGGAGTCTCTGCTTTCATGGAATTGTTTTCTTGGATGGGAAGATAGCTCAGCTCGTCCTTTTCAATTAATGTGTGTGTGTATTTTATGTTCCTTTTAATTTTTAAAACCCCTTTTCTAGTGCCTGTAATGCTGACCAAGGAGAGAGTAAACGCAAGAGGTGTTGCGGAATGAGATTATTTTGACAGTGACGCAGTCAGCAGCACTTAATCATGCAGGTGCTGAGAATATGAAATCCAGACAATTATCTGATGCCATATATGATGACGACGGGGAGAGGCAGAGAAGACGAAGGAAGACGAAGAGAAAGATGAAGGAAGATGAAGAGATGAAATCTGGAGGAGTGAGTTTCGAAATAGAGGGAAGGAGTAAAAGAAAACGGTCCGTTTAGTTCAGAACGAGTCGTTTCACTTGCCACGGGGGCAAGGATTCCCCCGCGGTTATCCAAGGCGGTTGCATATAGACTTTTTCTATCTTAGTTTTGCATCTTTGCTAACCATTTTTAATTTCTTTATAACTCAAATGAATGGACTCAAATATATATATATATATATATATATATATATATATATATATATATATATATATATATGCTTATTATGAATTCATGTAGCATGCAGGTAAGCTACTATATATAAACCATTACACCACTCTTCCATTAATTAAGAAAACCGGTCTAATGTTATATATTATGAAATATTTATTGGTTTCAAACATTTTTAAAAAGCCTTAAATATTTTTCAAATTCCGAAACTAAAAACAAAAATATTATAAAAATTATATTTCTCAACTCCTTTCTGCATCCACTTTTGCAAATCTAGTACTATTTTTCTTTTTTTAAATAATCCACTCCACGAAACTTAAAGCTAGCTATATATAAAATTAAGTACATCCACTTGTTGCCAATACGGTAAAAAGTCCAGTGCGAAAATATAATAGCGACAACATCAGCCAGTTTTGCTTTCAAATCCCGTTCACGACCTCCCATAAATCACCTGCAAATCTACCATCAAAAGTACTATTTTAATAACATTTTTAGCTTCATAACAACAAGCAATATATATCATTTAAAGCAATAATCACGTCCAATTGGATGAGTATTTTTTTTTTCTTTCATTTTTCATTATATTGAAACATAAAAAAGTCTTGCCTGATAACATTCACGGCTCATGGCTATAAAGCTATCACGCATGGCTCCGTCCTTGATTTCTGTGAGCTCTTCTTCTGTGGTTCATGTGTGCTGGCCTTTGACAGTTTTCTATTGTAATATATAGTCGAGGGAGGACCTTAAAAAATATATCATCAGCATGTTTGTAGTAGCACATCCTCCACCTCTTCCAAAACATAAGAGGCCCAACGGCAATTGCAAAACCAAAAACAAATCCCAATTCAACACTTAAGAAGTTCCAGTCAATTCCAATCCCAGAATTCGAGTTAGATACTTTAGATGTTGGAGTTGACAATCCCGGCCCATCATATGTACAATGTTCTTCTAAAGGAAAGCCACATAATCCTATGTTCCCCTTGTAGGAAGATATTGAGAATGTAGCAAATTGCTTGATTTGTGGAATTTTTCCAACCAATTGATTGAACGAAAGATTGAGGACAGATAGAAAAATTAGACCATCTGCGAGTTGAATAGGAATCTCACCTGTAAGCTTATTGCTTGACAAGTCTAGTGACTCAAGATGACTTAATTTTCCCAAAGATTGTGGAATATTGCCTGTGAAACCATTGTGAGACAAGTTGAGGACATATAGTGATTTGAAATTTCCAATTTCTTTTGGTAGAGGCCCATCAAAGTTGTTGCAGGAAAGGTCAAGGATGGTGACAACGGTTAGGATCTTCACCAGATTCAGAGATAGACCTTTGATAATAATTGTCACCTTATCTTGATAATCAAAATCAAAAGTACGAAAACCCAAACCAAAATCAAACCTATAAATAAAGGTTCTATGAATTAGCTCCAACTCCGCTTCATCTTTATCAGCCATCAATGCCTTTAAGATGCCAAAGGACTTTTCTGTTAGCTTACCACTGAAATTGTTTGAAGCTAAATTTATAATTTGAAGCATTGGCCAAGTGGCATTAGACTCCATACAATCAATAGGTCCATCAAACTTGTTTGATCGCAAAACAAGGACACGCAGCATGGATATATTCTTCAAGTAACATGGGAAAGTATCCTGAATGTTGTTATTCCCGATGTCCAAGAACTCCAAATTTTTGCACTTGGCCAAAGATTTTGGCAACTTTCTTTCTAATTGGTTTTCACCAAGATCTAAAGTTTGCAAACCACAATTGCTTCGGAACGTATCAGGAATTTTACCCGAGAGGTTGTTTTTCCTTAAATTCAGCACCGCTAGATCAGTTGCCTCAAATAAGCAATGGGGGACCATGCCACTCAAGAAATTGTTAGATAAATCCAGAACACGAAGATCCGTAGCATAACAAATTGATTCGGGGATACTCCCATAAAATTTATTGCTCGAAAGAAAAAGGAATCGAATATTAAATATGGATTTAATGAAGCTAGTTGGTATGCTCGAGTGGAAATTATTCCTGGATAAATCCAAGTAATAAAGAAAACCTGCAGTGCCAATCGGGAGTTGCCCTTGGAGTTCGTTGGAGCTTAGATCCACGATCATCAGCAAAGAAGAATTGAGAAAAGGTCTTTCTAGAGTCACCAAGTGGTTATTGGAGAGATTTAAGTAGACCATTGTAGTAAAGTCCCAAATCCAGTGTGGTACTTCTCCATGAATTTGGCAGTTTGAAAGGTCTAGCTTATATAAGTCAGATTGGTTTCGCAAGAAATCTGGAAATCTTTTCAACTTGTTAGAAGCCAATCTCAAAGTTGAAAACTTGGGAAAAGAGAATAGTGAAAAATTAATTCCACTATATTCAATTGAGAGATCATTGTATGAAAGATCAAGAACGGTAAGATCCTTTAATTTTTGAGTCATGCTAAACTGCCAAGAGCCATTGAAGTTATTCGAAGAAAGATTAAGCGCCCAAAGAGAAGGTAGCTTGAACAGAGACATGGGAATTTTCCCTTCCAAGTTGTTGTGACTTAAATCAAGATCACTCAATAGGTAAGAAGGAGCAGTTGAAAATTCATCAAGTTGGCCAGAAAATCTATTGTTATGAAGGGTTAATTCTTGCAATGATGGAAGGGAAAAAAGAGAAACTGGAATACTCCCTTCCAGTGAATTGTAACTCAAATCAAGAGCCTCCAAATTCAAAAGATCTACCCATTGAGTGGAAGTAATCTGACCTGTTAAATCATTGTTGTGAAGGTATATTGTTTCCAGATTTTTGCTCATGCTTAATGATGGAATTGATCCATTGAGTCTATTATTCATTGACAAGTCCAAATGAAACAATTCGGTTAGATTTGCAATTGACTTCGGAATTTCTCCACTGAAATTGCAACTAGAAAGATCAACTTTAGACAATAATTTTAGATTCCCAATAGAATATGGCAATGACCCTGAAAAATTTGTATAGCGAAGGACTAGGGTTTGAAGAGATCCATTCGAAGGAAATTCTGGCAAGAAACCTTCAAGTTGTTCATTATCTGACAGGTCAACCATTTGCAATGTTGGAATTTGAAAGATCCTTTCTGGAAATTTTCCATTCAACGAAGAGGCTACGAAAATCAAGGTTGTCAAATTTCTGAAGTCTGCAAAAAAATCAGGAATCGGAGCAGATAAATCGTTATAGCTCATATCAATAACAGAGAGGGATTCAAGATTCGCCAAGGACGGATCAAAAGGCCCTGACAGATTACAATTTGACAAGCTCAACACTCTTAGATTTGGTAGTGAAAATGATAATGTTGGGCCCCCCTCATACCCTTGCATTGATATATGCACACCATCGAGATAAAGTTCCGTAAGCTTCGAAAGGTTTTGAACAAGCATATTTAGATTTGGATTCTCAAGCTTCAAGTCGTTCCAAGTACTTAAATCGAGACTAACCAATTCCTTTAAATGCGAAATTGTAATTGGAATCTGTCCTTCAAACCCAGTATAAGAAAGGTTTAAATAAACCAAATTCGACAACTTGTTAAATTCTGAAGGAATCTCAGAACTGTTGAAGTGGTTGTATGCTAAATTCAGATTCTGAAGATACTGAAGCTTGAAAAGGCTGCTTGAATTGTAAAGTGGACATGAGATAGAGTCATTGGTGAGGTTGAGACCAATAACACGTCCCTTGTTGCAGGTCACGCCTTCCCATGAGCAACAATCGATGCTTTTGTTCCAGTGCACCAGTTTTGTAGATGAAGCACTGTCAAAAGTGAGGCTATTCTTGAATTGGAGCAACAAGGCTTTCTGATTGGTAAGACATTTGCCGCAAACCATAGGAACATAGAAGGTGATAGAAAGTAAGCATATGGGCATGAAGAAAAGCCATGAAAGGAGTACTGGAGTTCTCATTGAATTCTGCAATAAGCTGAGACGCCCACACCAGGGGAAAAAAAAAAAAAAGGACAAAAAATGTAAGCAAAGTTCAGTCAATTTGTGCTGGCAAAAATAAATGCTGATACATCATTTGGTTGAGTAAAATATAGGAAAGAAAAAGACGGTTGGGGAACTTACAATAGCAGGAAGATACAGTACTGCTCCAAGAGATCGTGTCGAGTATAACGTCCGTTACAGGATTCCTGTCTTCTTTCACGTTCACCAGCTCATATTTATTATTTTAGTTCAAGTGAAGTCTTCCACTAAAGCCTTTCAAATATATATATATATATATATATATATATATATATATATATTTAATTACAATTATTTTAGTTCAAGTGAAGGACGTGAGTAGTCTATGCTTGACTTTGAAAGTCGTCCACTAAAGTCTTCCACTAACCCAATAGTACTGCTATACTTTGAAAGTCTTCCACTAACCCAACAGTACTGCTATACTTTGAAAGTCTTCCACTAAAGTCTTCCACTAACACCTTCCACTAACACAACAGTACTGCTATACTTTGAAAGTCTTCCAGTAACACAACAGTACTGCTATGCTTGACTTTGAAAGTCTTTCAATTAAGATTATGTTTGGAAGGTAAGATGAGAATTTTGTGTTTTGTTTTAAAATTTAAAATATTATTTTTTAGTTTTGAGATTTGAAAAAGTTAAATTGAAATTTGAAAAAGTTGTATTGAGATTTGAAAAAGTTGAATTATTTATTATATTTTATATAGGAATTTGAAAAGGTTGTAATGATGAGATGAGATGAGATGAGAATTTTATTAAAGATAAAACTTCCAAACATAATCTAAGTCTTCGATTATGGTTGTTAAAATTTAATTCTAAGCATGTTCATTGAGATGTGAAAGTATATATATTTTTAATTCAAAGAGGATAAACGTTCGCGCGCGTCGATATATTTTATTAAGTACTAGACTTCCTTTTCGATCTAAATAAAATTCCACTTACTGATTATCTTATAGTTGATCTCTAGATTTCTTTAATTCTCTCATTCTCATTCCATAAACTTTTTAATTTAAAAAATTTATTTATAATAAATAGAATATATTTCAGTGACATGATGGAAAAATAATAGAGAATGGTAATTGGAATACACTTGAAAAGAGAATCCCTAAAATCAAAAGAAAAGCGTATCCGAAAGTGCAACGTATTTGAAAAGTTAGACTGCATGATAGTTGTGAAAGACAATAATTTTCTGCTTGACTTTGAAAGTCTTGCAATTAAATCCACCATGTGGATGAAGACTTGTTGCGTGTGAAAACAAGAAATCATGCCATGTTATATGTTAAGTCAAGTCATGCTTATTTATGATTATAATTAGGCATTCATGCCTTTACTACCATGCCTGCATCCATAAACTGTATGTTAAGTTTCATGTTAACTTATTGAAATTCGTACCTAAAACTCATTGCGGTAGTCTCAACTACCATTCCCTTAAAATGGTAGATCATGTGCTAGGATCAGGAGATGCGGCAGATGACTAAAGGTGGTCAGCTAGACAGTGATGGCACGATGCAGAGTTCATCACTTCGACGCTTCATTTCCTCGATAGTCCTATGGCATTTCTTGACTGAGTTGGACAAGCTACTCGATGGATTAGCCTAGCATTCTATGTAATCACTTGATTAAATCACTTTCACATATTATTAATGCCTAAAATTCATGTTATGAGATCATTATTCAACCTTTTAAATCTTGAAAATTTTATTGGAGCAAAAAAACTCGGATTTAGGTTTGATAGCATACTAAACACTAGCCAAACCCCTTTTAAACCCAAAATTGAAGCTCATTCAGTTAAGACCTATGAAATTGGACCCCCTTTGCAAGGATTTTGGAGGAATTTTTCCCCCATCTATGGCTGACCAAACTCTGTCCAAAATATCCCCAAGTTGTACTTGATTGGAAGCCCAAAGCCACCCCACATTAACAAAGTCTCACACGGCAACTCCAGGGAGCAATACCATGGGCTGGTTTTACCCATTGTTTTGGGCTGACACACCATCACTCAAGTGTCACTCAAGCCCTCTCTTCAACCCTTAGATTGTGTAAGAGACATCCAGTCCATTTACCCCTCTCATTTCATCCCGTTTCCCACACATTTCTTAGAGAGAAACTTAGAAGCTCTCTCGGACAATTTTCTAAACCTTCTTGCTTTCAATTTTTTAAGCGCCTGTAAGTATTTTATCATGATTCCTCATGAAATTTGTTTCTATGTTAGTCTAGTTTTTGTGGGTATTTGTTTGATTTTATGGTCATTTGATCATCCCAAAAGTCATTTTAACCATGCAAAGGCCTTTCTGGGCGATAAATTGAATAGTATGTTGTATTTTAGAGTCTTTGATCACACTACTAGATAGATTTTTAACAACCATTTTTATGAAGTGTTGTTAACATGTTTATATAAACGTTTGTTAAGGATTCGTTACATGTTATAAGTTTTTGATGAAATATTTTCTTAGATCTAGAAAGTTCTAAGCTGGAAGGAGTAAAACAGTTTCTGTTTTATGAAAACTTGGATTTTTTGTTGTTTAATTTTACTCTAATGATTTTGATATTTTTATCTAATGATCCTAAACCTTTAATCTACATGTTAGGATGTTGGTTTGAAGATTTTAAGCATTTATTTGTAAAGATATGACTTTTATGCATAAGGATATTTGGTTAAGTAAAAAATGTGAGGCTTTCAACAAGATCCATGTTTTGGTCTAATTTTAGCTATGTGATTTTAAGCTTAATGCATGGATCTACTTTGAGACATATTTCTAAACTACACGATGTTTTTATTTTGTGGTTTTTATCATGGTATCTCTCGGATCAAGAGGATTGATCAAAACAAAAGTTGAGAAAATTTTGTAAAAGCATATTTTATTTTATAATGTAGAGTCTTGCACCTTGGGAAGGACTGTAAAAGATGTTTTAAATCAGACGGTAATTCCCGTCGTATTTTCTAAAATATTTTTGTAAAAATACCCACCACAAGGAGGGGCGTTACATGCTAGTCGGGTAAGGGAAGGGTGGTATCGGAGTATGGCGCTTGTCCATACGACCCGATGACCAATGTAAGGTATGTTGGTCTTAGATGATAAAAGGGTAAAGTACGTGTGTTGTCTGGTTAGACACATGTACCGGACGGGTTTACCGTATATAATGGGTAATCTGTCCTATGTATGATGACGCGGTACTTAAGCCTCGGAGTGGCTTAGAGCCGTGTGATGTGTACGGATGGTCATGAGAAGTAGAGTGAGCTAAGATACATGAGGGTAATGGTGAAGGTACTGTCTAAAAATGGGATGCGTGACTTAGTCGGTCTAAGTCATGCATCAGAATGTGATTGATAAGAAGAACAGGACAAAAGTCCTAGTGTTTTAATCCTAAGGTGAATCATAAGTTCACCCTAGTGAGTAAGCACTTGAAGTAAAACGTTAAGGTTGAAGGAAGTGGAGACCGTAATGGGTCCCTAAGGGTTTTATCATAGTAAAGGACGTGAAAGAGCACGGGATAGAAGGAGAGTATTTTAAGTAAAGCATAACTTTATTTCTAGTCAGTTGCTTATGTACTAGATAGAGAATAACCTTAAGGTTATGTATGCATGTAGGTTGCCATCTGACATGCGCATGAATGGACTGTACGGTATGAATGGACTGTATGGTATGAAAGTAGCATGGAGTCCAGGTAAGTGTTACGTTCATACTCTTCTAGAGTTTTCTAAAGATATGAAAAAGAAAAAGAAATATTTTTCCCTACGAAAACAAAGAAAAGAAATGATCTCCCTTTTCAAGGGCAGACGTTTTACGAAAAGAAGAATGAAAAGTAACGTATTTAAAGTATAAGTATGTACGGCCTCCTTCGGCAGCCCCTGTTTACGCACCCAAAAGTATTAACTATATGCATGTTGTTGAGTCTAAACTTTCACTCAAAATAATGAGTAAAAATCCAGATCAGTTTTACCTACAAGTATACAGGTGTTGTAGTATCTTTACAGGATCGAATCCACAGGGAGTGACTAATGTGATAAAGTGAATAAAGTAAAAATAAATTAATAAAAAGAACGAGTAATCAAAAAGAAAAGAGATCACTGGGATGAAGATTTTAAAATAACAAAGTATAACTGAAACAACAAAATACTGTAAACAAATGGGCTGAATAATTAAAACACTAGAAATAAAAGAGTTGCCGAATACAATACACAATAAATGAACTGGCAGCCGACTAAAAAAATAACAATAGACTGGAAATGAAATAAGCTGAAAACTAAAACGCAATAAACTGAGAGCAAACCAAAACTAAAATGCAATAAATTGAAAGCTGCCGAAAATAGCTTTACAAACTAATGAGGTTGCCGAAATCACAATAAACATGAAGACTGCCGAAAATACTTTATGAAATAAATTATAGTTGCCGAAAGAAATACAAAGTAAACTTGAATTGCCGAATTAAAGTTGCTGAACAGAAATACTATAAAATAAGCTAGCTGCCGAAAACAAATTAAGTGAGAAACTTGAGAACAACAGTGAAATAAATGAGATGTTGCCGAATGAACACAAATAACTGGGAATAAACAAGCTGCCGAACAAAAAACACAGTAAATAAAATGGAAGTTGCCGAAAGTAGACTATAACTTGCCGAATGAAAATAATAATAAAACACTATAAACTCAAACACAAACTGCTGAAAGTAATAACAGAAGTTGCTGAAAATAAAATGAGAACCGAACTAATCAAATGAGAACCGAACTGATGATGGTTTCCGAAAATAGAAGGTGAGAAGAGAGAGCCGAACTCCCTCCTCGTGGATGATTTTGAACTCCTGGTTTCGTCCGTTTATATAGGCTCCAAAATAATTCATCCCTCTTTATTTTATTCTCCCACTGCCGTGCTTTATATTTTCTTTCTTTTCTTTTTGCTTTCCAGCCGACCGGATGCACATGCATGTTTACTGCTTTCTGTTTTCTTTTGCTTGAGCCGAAACTGACTGCACCTCACTTTCTTCTTCTTCTTATTTTTCTTTGCTGCACCGAGTGACACGCACTGCACCGAACTTTATTCTCTTTCTATTTCCAGCTTGCACCGAAACACATGCACGCACCGAATGGTTCTGCTTTCATCTTTTTATTTTCTTTCGGTTTCTTTTTATTTTTCTGTTTTCCTTTCGGCATGTGCATTGTTTGTTCTTTGTTCCCCACCAAACTCCAGCCAAAGCTGCACTGAACGGTTCACTTATTTCAAACTCGGGTGTTCTGTTTCGGAGGTAAGAAAACAGAGGAAACCGTGCGGTTGTTTCGTGGTGGTGAAGAGGCTGTGCTGCTGCCGGAGGTGGAGAGAAGGTGTAGTGGCGTCGGAGAGTTTCTCATGGTGGCTTAGGCACGGCTGCGTAAAGCTTGGAACGGCATGCATGGCGTTGCATGCAGTCGGTCGAGAGGTTGAAGATGAATCAAAACGGCGTCGTTTGGTTTTCGATGGATACGGCACGTCGTCGACCTCAAACGGCAGATTCAAGTTCCGTGTAAAACGACATGTCGTTTTTCCTAAACGACATGTCGTTTAGGACCTGTGCAGAAAAATAAATAAAATAAAATAAAATAAAATAAAATAAAATGAAATAAAATAAAATAATATAGAATAAAAATAAAATAAAATAAAATTAGAAAAAGAAAATAATTAATTAAATAAAAACTAAACTAGAATATTAAAAATGTATTATTGCATGTGAGATAATAAAATCAAATTAAATCACAAGTTATATAAAAATAAGCATAAATTATGCTTTTAAACAATTTAAATCACAACTTGGATTTATTGCCTCTTGATCATTTTTCTATTTAAAATCAATGATAATATGATAAAACAATTAAAAATACATTGATTTTAACTATATAAATTATGCAATAATGCAGCTCAATCACACCCCCCAACTAACCTTTTGCTAGTCTCTGAGCAAAAGAGTGAAAATTCATTGAGATGAATATTGCATAAAGCTCGAAATTCAAACAAAAACAATCAAACATAATAATGGATTCTCACAAATGCAACACATGACTATCAACCCCCGGGAGCTATATTCACCAAGACTGTCTCAACAATCTTTCACAAAGAATTTAGAGAAAATATCTTTGAACACAAATGTGTGTATATAGACTGTGTGTTCTTCATTACTAGCCATGATTTGTGTCAGGATTTTTTCAACTTTAAGATTAATCAATGATGATTCTAACTACCTCAAAGCCCAAGGGACTAGCAGTTTTCACGCCAACTCTGTTTAAAGATTGAATACTCAACCCCCAAAGTTTGGGTAACTGTTTTTAGCCCTTTTTTTTAGGAAAACTCCATATGCTTCATCCTTTATTACGTATTCCTTTTTTCTTCTTTTTTTTTTTTTTTTGGGACAGATTTAAAACAGTGGGGAATCGAACCTAGGATCGTGCGCCTAACCCACACATTCCCAAGTTCGCCCTTACCACTGAGGCAAATCCGTGATGATTTTTTTTTTCCTTTTTTTTTTTTTTTTTTTATAAAAGGCTCGGTAGTCCTGCAGTTTACTTCTCCTGTGTTAAATCAGTGAACAGTAATAAAGAACACTGTGAGTATGTGCAAAAATGTCCTTCAAGATTTTCCCTTCATTATATAAGTCATGCCAAGTTTATCTCAATAAATATAGCATCCCGGTGTTTCAAGTCACACATCAAACAAAATATGATTCATCAGGAATTATGTTCTATGCTCAAGGTTGAAAATAAATCTTCATAAAAATAATTTCGTTCATCTACACCACTAAGATGCTCAAATTTCACAAAATGAAAGAATAGAGTGTGTGTCAATTATGTGTATATCAGTGCATATTGCATTAAGGCAAAATATTGGTTATCACATGCACACACTTTTTTTTTTTTTTTTTAAAGAAACAAAAACAGAAAAGAAAAGACTCATTCAAAAACGGGTTTTCTTAGACTCAATATCCCTAAAGAAATACCGTCAAACAAATGGGATAACAGGCAAGATAACTACTTTGCCAAAGCGGACACTTGCGATCACTGTGCTATCGCGTGTCGGTATCACATCATTTTGTCAGGAAATCATTTGGAGGAAAAATAAATACTAGCATATTTTCAATAGAAACTCACCCCCCAACTATATGTGACATTGTCCTCAATGTTAACCAAATGTGATGAGATTTTACAAAAGGGCATGAATTACAGCATGATTAACATCGCAGAGTAAAAGGAAAGAAATCACCTTTGATAAGTAGGATCCTCTAGAGTAGTGGATTCAATCTCTGGAGTAAAATGACCCAAAAATGGTTTCAACCTCTGACCATTGACTTTAAAAGTATTACCATCCTCCGGATTTTCTATCTCAATAGTCCCATAAGGATAAACAGTTTTTACCACAAATGGACCACTCCATCGGGATCGAAGCTTGCCAGGAAACAAATGGAGCCTAGAGTTATACAACAAAACCTTTTGGGATGGTTCAAAGGATTTCCGAAAGATATTTTTATCATGAAAAATCTTCATTTTTTCCTTGTAAACCCGAGAGTTGTCGTAAGCTTCATTCCTGATTTCTTCTAACTCATTAAGTTGAAACTTACGAAGAGAGCTAGCTTTGTCCATATCAAAATTGAACCGTTTAATAGCCCAATAGGCTTTGTGTTCCAATTCCATAGGCAAGTGACACGCCTTTCCAAAAATAATTCTATATGGGGACATACCAATTGGGGTTTTGAAAGCAGTACGGTATGCCCAAAGAGCATCAGTTAGTCGTAAAGACCAATCTTTGCGATTTGGGTTAACTGTCTTTTCTAAAATCTTTTTAATTTCCCGATTGGATATTTCCACTTGGCCACTTGTTTGTGGGTGATAAGGGGTAGAAACCTTATGAGTAATACCATATTTTCGCATTAAGGTTTCGAAAGGCTTATTACAAAAATGTTTACCCCCATCACTGATAATGGCTCGAGGTGTTCCAAATCTAGACAAAATATTTTCTTTTAAAAAATTCAGCACAACCTTATGATCATTTTGTCTACATGGAATAGCCTCAATCCATTTGGACACATAGTCAACAGCTACCAAAATGTAGAGGTTGCCAAAAGAGATTGGAAAGGGTCCCATAAAATCGATGCCCCAACAATCAAATATTTCAATAATCAGAATTGGATTTAATGGCATCATATTTCGGCGGGTAATTCCTCCCAATTTTTGACAACGTTCACACATTTTACAAAATTCATGGGTGTCTTTAAAAAGAGTGGGCCAATAAAAACCACATTGTAGAATTTTGAAGGCTGTTTTCTTACCAGAGAAATGTCCACCACATGCTCCAGAGTGACAGAAAGATATTACACCTTGGAATTCATTGTCCGGCACGCATCTTCTAATTATTTGATCTGGGCAATATTTAAACAGATACGGATCATCCCAGAAGAATTTTCGTACCTCTACAAAAAATCTCTTCTTGTCTTGTTGAGTCCAAGAGTGAGGAATTTCCCCTGTAACAAGAAAATTTGCAATATCAGCATACCAAGGCACTTGGGACATGGCAAAAAGTTGCTCATCTGGAAATGTGTCTTTAATTGGAACTGTCTCTATGGGATTTGAAAAAACAAGTCTAGACAAGTGATCAGCAACAACATTCTCAACTCCTTTTTTGTCTTTAATTGTTAAATCAAATTCCTGCAGCAAGAGGATCCATCTAAGTAGTCTGGGCTTTGTATCTTTTTTAGCCAAAAGGTATTTTAAAGCTGCATGATCAGTAAAAATGATAATTTGAGATCCAATCAAGTAAGAACGAAATTTGTCAAGTGCAAAAATTACTGCAAGTAGCTCTTTTTCAGTTGTTGAATAATTCATTTGAGCACTATTTAAAGTTCTACTTGCATAATGAATAACACAAGGCTTTTTGTCCCTACGTTGGCCCAACACAGCTCCAACTGCATAATCACTAGCATCACACATAATTTCGAATGGTAAGTTCCAATCAGGTGACTACATAATTGGGGCTGAAATTAACATACCTTTTAGCTTTGTAAAAGCTATTGTACAGTCCTCAGTCCATACAAAAGAATTTTCCTTTGACAATAAATTGCACAAAGGTTTGGAAATTGTACTGAAGTCTTTGATGAATCTTCTGTAAAATCCTGCATGTCGTAGAAAAGATCTGATATCCCTGATATTCTTTGGGATGGGCAAATTAGCAATTAATTCAACTTTTGCTTTGTCAACTTTGATACCTTGAGAGGAAACAATATGACCAAGCACAATCCCATGAGTAACCATAAAATGGCATTTTTCCCAGTTTAAAATCAAATTCTTTTCTTTGCATCTAATCAGCACTTTTTCTAGATGAGTTAAACATTCATCAAATGAATCACCAAAAATAGAAAAATCATCCATGAATATTTCAACAAAACGCTCTACCATGTCGCTGAATATACTCATCATGCATCTTTGGAATGTAGCAGGGGCATTACAAAGTCCGAATGGCATCCTTCGATATGCAAAGGTACCAAATGGACATGTAAAAGTTGTCTTCTCTTGATCTTCAAGAGCAATCTCAATTTGGTTATATCCAGAATAACCATCTAGGAAGCAATAAAAATTATGGCCAGCTACTCGTTCAAGGATTTGATCCATGAATGGTAGAGGAAAGTGATCCTTCCTAGTAACCAAATTTAGCTTTCTGTAGTCAATGCACACACGCCAACCAGTAGTAACTCTAGTTGGGATTAACTCATTTTCTGCATTCCTAACCACAGTTGTACCAGATTTTTTAGGTACCACCTGTGTAGGACTAACCCATTTGCTGTCAGAAATAGGGTAGATGATCCCTACATCCAGAAGTTTTAACACCTCTGCTCTAACAACCTCTCTCATGTTGGGGTTGAGTCTACGCTGCATCTCTCTAGAGGGTTTAACATTGTCCTCTAAATATATCCTGTGAGTACAAATCAAAGGACTGATTCCTTTTATATCAGCTATGGTCCATCCGATTGCATCTTTGTGTTCAATGAGAACATCAATTAATTTCTTCTCCTGAATTTTATCGAGTTTTGAGGAGATGACAACTGGTAATGTCTCTGCTTCACCTAAAAATGCATATTTGAGTTCAGCAGGTAGAGGTTTCAAGTCGAGTTTTGGTGTTTGGACATTTGAAGGGAGGGGCACAACATCACGAGGTGGTAACTCCTCAAAATGTGTCCTCCATTTATTAGTGTCCATTACAGGAGTGGATCTTAAAAAGTTCATAGAAGAAAGCATAGAATTATCATCAACATTTTCACAATGAACCAAACAAACCTCTAGAGGGTCAGAAAAATATGACAAATCAAATTGATCCTGAACAAGAGTTTGAATCAAATTTACTTCATGCACGTCATCATCATCGCCAGGTTGTTTACAAATGTTGAAAATATTCAACTCCAAAGTCATGTTGCCAAAAGAAATTATCATCACACCACTCCGACAATTTATTAAAGCATTCGAGGTTGCAAGGAATGGTCTTCCTAAAATTATAGGAATTTGTGTGCAAATATCAAAGACAGGTTCTGTGTCCAAAACAATAAAGTCCACCGGGAAGTAAAATTTGCCTACTTGCACTAATACATCCTCAACTATTCCTCTCGGTATTTTTATTGAACGATCTGCAAGTTGGAGTGTTACCTTGGTAGGCTTAAGCTCACCAAGACCCAATTGCTCATATACCGAGAAGGGTAGGAGGTTGACACTAGCACCAAGGTCAAGTAAAGCTTTCTCGATTTTAAAGTTCCCAATGACACAAGAAATTGTTGGACAACCTGGATCCTTATATTTTGGGGGAGAATTATTTTGGAGGATGGCACTTACCTGTTCTGTGAGGAAAGCCTTCTTTTGTACCTTCAGTGTACGCTTCACTGTACACAGCTCTTTCAAAAACTTCGCATAAGATGGAATCTGTTTAATGGCATCCAACAAAGGAATATTAATTTTCACCTGTTTGAAAATTTCAAGAATGTCAGCATTTTGAACCAATTTGTGAGAAAATTGCAACTTCTGGGGAAAAGGGGCAGGTATTGGGGATTTGAGAGGGATATCTAACTCAATTTTGTCAGGTTCACCATCACTCTTGGAATTTGAAAAATTGTTGATCTTATCTTCTTTCATTGAAATATTTTTATCAATTATTTTTCCATTGCGTAGAGTGATGATGGACTTGGCATGTTCAGTTTTTGAATCATAAGAATTTGGATTACTTACCACTAATTGTCCTTTGGGATTTGGTTGAGTTTGAGCAGGAAACTTACCCTTTTCTTGAATGCGCAATGTGGAGGTCAATTCACCAATAGAGCCTTTCAAGTCATTAACAGCCTGCATTAACTGGCTATTAATATTAACTTGTCCCTGCATGAAAGTTTGTAATGTCTCCTCAAGGGTTTTCTTATGTGGGGGCACATAAGAGGTAGAAACAGAAGGTCCTTGAGGATTTTGATGTGAATTGGGGTCATTCCTCCAACTAAAGTTGGGATGATTCCTCCATCCAGGGTTGTATGTCTCCGAATAAGGTGAAAATGATTTTTTATACATACCAAGCGAATTGCAGTGTTCCTTATATACTCCTCTCATTTCAGTAAGGGTTGGGCAATCCTGCGCGAGGTGACCTACTTCCTGACAAACGACACACGGTTTAGGTACATCAGCTTGGTGAATACTGTGAGCTGTTGCAATTCCCTTTGTCTTTAGTGCCTCCAACTCTCTTGTTAGACCTTCCATCCTTGCTTTCAAGTTATCTTCTTCTCTGAGATGGTAGATACCTCCACTAGACTGAGTTTGATTTGTGCGTGCTCGATTGGTATTGTCGAAAGCATTTGGTCCTGTCCACGTGTGCGCCTTTTCTGCAAGTTCATTTAAATACTCTATTGCCTCATCTGGATCCTTCTGCAGAAACTCACCATTACACATCATTTCAATGAATTGACTCTCCCTAGATGTAAGACCTTCATAAAAATAGCTAACTAGACGCCAGCTTTCATAACCATGATGGGGACACAAGTTAAGTGTTTCTTTAAAACGTTCCCATGTTTGGTACAAAGTCTCACTATCCTTCTGTGTGAATGTTGAGATTTATCTTTTCAAAGCGTTAGTCTTGTGATGAGGAAAGTATTTATTGAAAAAGATTTGAGTCATCTCAGCCCATGACCCAATTGACCGTGGTCTCAATGAATACATCCAACTTTTTGCCTTATCCTTTAGTGAAAAAGAAAAGAACTTAAGTCGAAAAGTATCCATAGTGGCAGGTTGACTATTAAAAGTAGCAACGACCTCTTCAAACTCTCTTATATGCACATATGGATTTTCACTATCCAAACCATGAAAAGTGGGGAGAAGTTGTATCATACCAGGTTTGAAATCCACTGGAGGAATATTAGGAGGAAATAAAATGCATGATGGTGTTGCTGTGCGTGTAGGGTGAAGGTAGTCTTGAAGAGTCCTAGGTTGATCTTTGTGCACATTCATGTTTGATGAGGAACTTGATGAGACAGAATATGTATCAGAATCAGAAGGCGTGTCAAATAAATTTTCAAAGAGAGTATCAGTGTCTACTTCAACTCTCCTTGCAAATCTACCCAACTCGTCTCTATATCTATGCATGCAAATATTGACAGGAAAAGAACGAGATTACAAAATGATATGAATTATGAAAGCAATGCCACAATTTTTTTTTTTTTTTACAAAATTTAAACAAAACAAAAAAAAAAAGAAAACAAGAGAAAAAAATATTTATACATATATATTTTACCACATGTTGCAATCCCCGGCAACGGCGCCAAAAACTTGTTGAGTCTAAACTTTCACTCAAAATAATGAGTAAAAATCCAGATCAGTTTTACCTGCAAGTATACAGGTGTTGTAGTATCTTTACAGGATCGAATCCACAGGGAGTGACTAATGTGATAAAGTGAATAAAGTAAAAATAAATTAATAAAAAGAACGAGTAATCAAAAAGAAAAGAGATCACTGGGATGAAGATTTTAAAATAACAAAGTATAACTGAAACAACAAAATACTGTAAACAAATGGGCTGAATAATTAAAACACTAGAAATAAAAGAGTTGCCGAATACAATACACAATAAATGAACTGGCAGCCGACTAAAAAAATAACAATAGACTGGAAATGAAATAAGCTGAAAACTAAAACGCAATAAACTGAGAGCAAACCAAAACTAAAATGCAATAAATTGAGAGCTGCCGAAAATAGCTTTACAAACTAATGAGGTTGCCGAAATCACAATAAACATGAAGACTGCCGAAAATACTTTATGAAATAAATTATAGTTGCCGAAAGAAACACAAAGTAAACTTGAATTGCCGAATTAAAGTTGCTGAACAGAAATACTATAAAATAAGCTAGCTGCCGAAAACAAATTAAGTGAGAAACTTGAGAACAACAGTGAAATAAATGAGATGTTGCCGAATGAACACAAATAACTGGGAATAAACAAGCTGCCGAACAAAAAACACAGTAAATAAAATGGAAGTTGCTGAAAGTAGACTATAACTTGCCGAATGAAAATAATAATAAAACACTATAAACTCAAACACAAGCTGCTGAAAGTAATAACAGAAGTTGCTGAAAATAAAATGAGAACCGAACTAATCAAATGAGAACCGAACTGATGATGGTTTCCGAAAATAGAAGGTGAGAAGAGAGAGCCGAACTCCCTCCTCGTGGATGATTTTGAACTCCTGGTTTCGTCCGTTTATATAGGCTCCAAAATAATTCATCCCTCTTTATTTTATTCTCCCACTGCCGTGCTTTATATTTTCTTTCTTTTCTTTTTGCTTTCCAGCCGACCGGATGCACATGCATGTTTACTGCTTTCTGTTTTCTTTTGCTTGAGCCGAAACCGACTGCACCTCACTTTCTTCTTCTTCTTATTTTTCTTTGCTGCACCGAGTGACACGCACTGCACCGAACTTTATTCTCTTTCTATTTCCAGCTTGCACCGAAACACATGCACGCACCGAATGGTTCTGCTTTCATCTTTTTATTTTCTTTCGGTTTCTTTTTATTTTTCTGTTTTCCTTTCGGCATGTGCATTGTTTGTTCTTTGTTCCCCACCAAACTCCAGCCGAAGCTGCACTGAACGGTTCACTTATTTCAAACTCGGGTGTTCTGTTTCGGAGGTAAGAAAACAGAGGAAACCGTGCGGTTGTTTCGTGGTGGTGAAGAGGCTGTGCTGCTGCCGGAGGTGGAGAGAAGGTGTAGTGGCGTCGGAGAGTTTCTCATGGTGGCTTAGGCACGGCTGCGTAAAGCTTGGAACGGCATGCATGGCGTTGCATGCAGTCGGTCGAGAGGTTGAAGATGAATCAAAACGGCGTCGTTTGGTTTTCGATGGATACGGCACGTCGTCGACCTCAAACGGCAGATTCAAGTTCCGTGTAAAACGACATGTCGTTTTTCCTAAACGACATGTCGTTTAGGACCTGTGCAGAAAAATAAATAAAATAAAATAAAATAAAATAAAATAAAATGAAATAAAATAAAATAATATAGAATAAAAATAAAATAAAATAAAATTAGAAAAAGAAAATAATTAATTAAATAAAAATTAAATAAAAACTAAACTAGAATATTAAAAATGTATTATTGCATGTGAGATAATAAAATCAAATTAAATCACAAGTTATATAAAAATAAGCATAAATTATGCTTTTAAACAATTTAAATCACAACTTGGATTTATTGCCTCTTGATCATTTTTCTATTTAAAATCAATGATAATATGATAAAACAATTAAAAATACATTGATTTTAACTATATAAATTATGCAATAATGCAACTCAATCACATGTGAATGGATGACTATACGTAATATCTATTGTATGTATTTTCAAAGAAAAGACATGGAACAAAAAGATGTTTTTCGAGCTCTCGCCCCAAACGAACGTTTTCTTACGAAAGGAATGTTTTCTCACGAAAGGATATTTTTCCATGAAAACATGAAACGAAATGAAAGGCATGCTCATGCACATGAAATGAATGAAAGATGCGGCTCTCCAGAGCCGCCATGAATGAATGAACGTAAAGAAAGAATGAAAGAAAGGCATGAGCATGCATGAATGTATGAAAATACGTAACGGCCACATGAAATGAATGAACGGGATATCCAAACGAATGAATGGGCAGATTGCAATGCCGGGCGGTAGTATCTGGTAGTGCACCCAGTGCTGCATCCTTGACTGAATGAGGTTCCAACCCATGGTCACGGGCGAATCCATTGGCCATAGGGCTGCTAACCCGAGCACATGAGGCGTAACAGTGTGCACTGGCCTATGAAAATGATAAGAAAAGAATGTATGAATGCATGACATTTTTTAAGAAATGAAGGCAGTAACGGGGGAAAGTTTTACTAAAAGAAAAACACATTTTAAATATGAAAACCCCCCGTCTACTGATGTTTACGAACGAAAGTATGTATGCATGTACGTATAGTATGTATGGAATGATGAATGCATGACTGAAAACCTATGTTTTTATATTTTAACGGTATGAAGTAATGCTTACTGAGTATTCGACTCATTTTAGTTTTTATGTGCGCCCCTCCCCTCACAGGAACTGAATGAGCAGTACGCTCAGGAGGAACACAGCCAAAGGAGAAGGGCACGGAAGTTTAGGCATGATGGTTTTAAATGTAAGAAAGGTCTTTTTATTTTAAAGATTTATATTTTCCATTGTTTTAATCCCCAAGCCTCTTTTGTTATAAAAGTACATTTTTATTTTATAACGTAGAGTCTTGTACCTTGGGAATGACAGGAAAAGGTTTTAAATCGGACGGTAATTCTTGTCGTATTTTTTAAAATATTTTGTAAAAATACCCATCACGAGGACGGACGTTACACTTTTAAAGAGGATCAAATGGAAGTAAGAAGGCAGTTGCCATTTGTTGATGAATTAATTTTGGAGAGACTCTGATTTTACTCCCTTTTTCCTCCTGGCTGTCAACGTGAGGTTGGCCTTGGAGGGTTTGCACCACGAATAGCCCAGAGCCGATCATAACAAGAACTTGAAGCCGCAGAATTTAGGTTGTTTGTTAATGAATCAATCATCATAACATGATCGAAAATGCTACGGTCCTGACATGCAATGGGTCTCGGTTATTTTTTATTTATTTCATGATTAAGAAGTATTTTTTAATAATATTGTGAATTTTTCTTTAATATTTAAAGAGATTAAAAAAAATGCATAAAAAACAAAAGAAAAAAAAAAGAATTACACATATCGGAACCCAATACCGGTAAACGTAGCACTACCCTAACATGATTACTTGTAGCGTAGAATATTTAATTAGGCTGTTTGTTAATATGTAAAATGCTTAAAATTAGCAAAAAGGAAAAAAAAAAAAAGAATTAAATAACATGCGAATTCCCAAATACTATAAACCATTACACCACTCTTGCATTAATATATTAATTAAGAAAACCGGTCTAATGTTATATATTATGAAATATTTATGAGTTTAAACCATTTTTAAAAAGCCTTAAATACGCTAGCTTACCAACTTCAAACTAAATGTTTTCAAATTTATTTTTAAGTACCATTTAACTTTTCAACTTTTAGTCCAATCATTTGCTTAGAATTTTGTCAAAAGTCAGAAACTAAAAACAAAAATATCATAAAAATTATATTTAAACAAGTTCTCAACTCCTTCCTGCATCCACTTTTGCAAATCTAGTACTATTTTTCTTTTTTTAAATAATACACTCCATGAAACTTAAAGCTAGCTATATATAAATCTAGTACTATTTATTACCAATCTTACAGTAAAAAGTCGAGTGCTAAAATATAATAGCGACAACATCAGTCAGTTTTGGTTCCAAATCCCATTCATGACCTCGCATAAATCACCCGCAAATCTACCATCGAAAGTACTATTTTAATAACAACAAGCAATATATATCATTTAAAACAATAATCACATCCAATTGCATGAGTAATTTAAAGCAATAATCACATAAAAAAGTCTTGCCTGATAACATTCACGGCTCATGGCTATAAAGCTATCACGCATGGCTCCGTCCTTGATTTCTGTGAGCTCTTCTTCTGTGGTTCATGTGTGCTGGCCTTTGACAGTTTTCTATTGTAATATATAGTCGAGGGAGGACCTTAAAAAATATATCATCAGCATGTTTGTAGTAGCACATCCTCCACCTCTTCCAAAACATAAGAGGCCCAACAGCAATTGCAAAACCAAAAACAAATCCCAATTCAACACTTAAGAAGTTCCAGTCAATTCCAATCCCAGAATTCGAGTTAGATTCTTTAGATGTTGGAGTTGACAATCCCGGCCCATCATATGTGCAATGTTCTTCTAAAGGAAAGCCACATAATCCTATGTTCCCCTTGTAGGAAGATATTGAGAATGTAGCAAATTGCTTGATTTGTGGAATTTTTCCAACCAATTGATTGAACGAAAGATTGAGGACAGATAGAAAAATTAGACCATCTGCGAGTTGAATAGGAATCTCACCTGTAAGCTTATTGCTTGACAAGTCTAGTGACTCAAGATGACTTAATTTTCCCAAAGATTGTGGAATATTGCTTGTGAAACCATTGTGAGACAAGTTGAGGACATATAGTGATTTGAAATTTCCAATTTCTTTTGGTAGAGGCCCTTCAAAGTTGTTGCAGGAAAGGTCAAGGATGGTGACAACGGTTAGGATCTTCACCAGATTCAGAGATAGACCTTTGACAATAATTGTCACCTTATCTTGATAATCAAAACCAAAACTAAAACCAAAATCATTCCTCAAAAAAAAGTTTCTATGAATATGCTCCAACTCCGCTTCATCTTTATCAGCCATCAATGCCTTTAAGATGCCAAAGGTCTTTTCTGTTAGCTTACCACTGAAATTGTTTGAAGCTAAATTTATAATTTGAAGCATTGGCCAAGTGGCATTAGACTCCATACAATCAATAGGTCCATCAAACTTGTTTGATCGCAAAACAAGGACATGCAGCATGGATATATTCTTCAAGTAACATGGGAAAGTATCCTGAATGTTGTTATTCCCGATGTCCAAGAACTCTAAATTTTTGCACTTGGCCAAAGATTTTGGCAACTTTCTTTCTAATTGGTTTTCACCAAGATCTAAAGTTTGCAAACCACAATTGCTTCGGAACGTATCAGGAATTTTACCCGAGAGGTTGTTTTTCCTTAAATTCAGCACCTCTAGAGTTGCCTCAAATAAGCAATGGGGGACCCTGCCGCTCAAGAAATTGTTAGATAAATCCAGAACACTAAGATCCGTAGCATTACAAATTGATTCGGGGATACTCCCATAAAATTTATTGCTCGAAAGAAAAAGGAATTGAGTATTAACCATGGATTTAATGAAGCTAGTTGGTATGCTCGAGTGGAAATTATTCCTGGATAAATCCAAGTAATGAAGCAAACCTGCAGTGCGAATCGGGAGTTGCCCTTGGAGTTCGTTGGAGCTTAGATCCACCACCGTCGGCAAAGAAAAATTGAGAAAAGGTCTTTCTAGAGTCACCAAGTGGTTATTGGAGAGATTTAAGTAGCTCAGTATAGTGAATTCCCAAATCCAGTGTGGTATTTGTCCATGAATTTGGCAGTTTGAAAGGTCTAGGTCTAATAAGGCAGACTGGTTTCGCAAGAAATCTGGAAATCTTTTCATCTTGTTAGAAGCCAATCTCAAATATGAAAACTGGGGAAAAGAGAATAGTGAACTATTAATTCCACTATATTCAATTGAGAGATCATTGTATGAAAGATCAAGAAAGGGAAGGTCCTTTAAGTTTTGAGTCGCACTAAACTGCCAAGAGCCATTGAAGTTATTCGAAGAAAGATCAAGCCGCGAAAGAGAAGGTAGCTTGAACAGAGACATGGGAATTTTACCTTCCAAGTTGTTGTGACTTAAATCCAGATAACTCAATTGATAAGAAGGAGCAGTTGAAAATTCATCAAGTTGGCCAGAAAATCGATTGTATTGAAGTTGTAAATCTAGCAATGCTGGAAGGGAAAGAAGAGAAACTGGAATACTCCCTTCTAGTGAATTGGAACTCAAATCAAGAACCTCCAAATTCAAAAGATCTAACCATCGAGTGGAAGTAATCTGACCTGTTAAATCATTGTTGTCAAGGTTTATTGTTTCCAGATTCTTGCTCATGCTTAATGATGGAATTGGTCCATTGAATCTATTACCTGACAAGTCCAAATGAAACAATTCGGTGAGATTTTCCATTGAGTTCGGAATTCCTCCACTGAAATTGCAATAAGAAAGATCGACGTTAGACAATAATTTGAGATTCCCAATAGAATATGGCAATGACCCTGAAAACTTTGTATTGCTAAGGACTAGGGTTTGAAGAGATCCATTCGTAGGAAAATCAGGCAAGAAACTTTCAAGTTCATAATTATATGACAGGTCAACCATTTGCAATGATGGAATTTGAAAGATCCTTTCTGGAAATTTTCCATTCAACGAAGACCAACTGTAATCCAAGGTTGTCAAATTTCTGAAGTCTGCAAAAAAATCAGGAATCGGAGCAGATAAATTGTTATAGCTCATATCAATAACAGAGAGGGATTCAAGATTCGCCAAGGACGGATCAAAAGGCCCTGACAGATTACAACTTGGCAAGCTCAACACTCTTAGATTTGGTAGTGAAAATGATAATGTTGGGCCCCACTCATACCCATGCATTGATATATCCACACCATCGAGATAAAGTTCCGTAAGCTTCGAAAGGTTTTGAACAAGCATATTTAGATTTGGATTCTCAAGCTTCAACCAAGTTGCACTTAAATCGAGACTAACCAATTCCTTTAAATGCGAGATTGTAATTGGAATTTGTCCTCCAAACCCAGTATAAGAAAGGTTTAAATAAACCAAATTCGACAACTTGTTAAATTCTGAAGGAATCTCAGATCTGTTGAAGTCGTTGTATGCTAAATTCAGATTCTGAAGATACTGAAGCTTGAAAAGGCTGCTTGAATTGTCAAGTGGACTTGAGATAGAGTCATTGGTGAGGTCGAGACCGATAACACGTCCCTTGTTGCAGGTCACGCCTTCCCATGAGCAACAATCGATGCTTTTGTTCCAGTGCACCAGTTTTGTGGACAGAGCATTGTCAAAACTGAGGGTATTCTTCAATTGGAGCAACAAGGATTTCTGATTGCTAAGACATTTTCCGCAAACCATAGGAACATAGAAGCTGATAGAAAGTAAGCATATGGGCATGAAGAAAAGCCATGAAAGGAGTGGAATTCTCATTGAATGCTGTAATAAGAGACAGCCACACAATAATGATCGAGTTCAACAACGGACAGCACAAATCTGATATATGTAGCACCAAAACCAGGAAAAAAGAAAAGAAGACAAAAAATGTAAGCAAAGTTCAATGCCGATACATCATTTGGTTGAGCAAAATATAGGAAAGGAAAAGACGGTTGGGGAACTTACAATAGCAGGAAGATACACTGCTCCAAGAGGCCGTGTCGAGTATAACGTCAGTCACAGGATTCGGGCCACTGTCTTCTTTCACGTTCGATCTGCAGGCTATAAATTTCTACGAACAAATCTCACTCTTAATTCAATTTGGGTTCCATTTTCGTTCACCTGCTCATATTTGTTATTTTAGTTCAAGTGAAGGACGTGAGTAGGCCTCTGAAAGTCTTCCACTAAAGTAATTGCATTAATTTTTCCACAAGCATTATTACAAATACAACAGTACTGGTATGCTTGACTTTGAAAGTCTTTCAATCAAATCATATAGACTACTCCCTCTATAATTCATCTTCCTTTTCAATCTAAATAAATTTCCACTTGCTGATTATCTTACAGTTAATTCTCTAATTCTCATCCCTTAAACTTTTTAATTTAAAAAATTTATTTATAATAAATAGAATATATTCCAACATGATGGAAAAATAATAGAATGGTACGTGGAATACACTTGAAAAGAGAATCCCTAAACTAAAAAAAAAGCGTATCCGAGGGTGCAACGTATTTGAAAAGTTAGTCTTCATCGCATAATAGTTGTGACATTATTTCCAGAGACAATTACAAAAAATAATAATTTTCTGCTTGACTTTGAAAGTCTTGCAATTAAATCCACCAGGACCACCATGTGGATGAAGACTTGTTGCATGTGAAAACAATATATCTTGCACAACTTCTAAAGACATTATCCGGAGGTTCAGGCAGGTTTGGCACGTTGAATGAGACACAAAATTCTAATCTCATCTTATCATTATAATTTTTTTAAATTTTTATATAAAATATAATAAACAGGTCAACTTTTTAAAATTTCAATTCAATTTTTTTAAATCTCAAAACAATAATAATATTAAAAAATAATATTTTAAACTTTCATCTTAAACTAAACATTCTCATCTTACTATCCAAACTTGTGCTAGTCAAATCATTTTAGAAATTTCAGAACTGATAATTAAGTCGTGAGAATATCATATATGACATGTTTCATAATAGTTCATGTATATCATTTCAATTCTATATACATTGTAGAAAAAATAAATAAATGGAATGTTCAATTCGAAAATTGTTTCCTTGTTGGAAGTGTGTTATAATGCAAATTTCCGGCGCGACTGTAGCCTAACAATACAGTCTAATGGACTGTGATGATGGATTGGGTGTTGACACAGTAGTGGAATGCTCATGATCCATGAAGTAAACAATAAATAAACATATAAAATATAAATAAAGTGAAAAACACAAAGATTTATGTGCTTCCACTCTGTTTGGTGATTATACAGTTACTCATGGCTTCACATAGTTCTTAATTCAATGGAAAAGAATTGAACTTATGAGAGGTCGAAGAAGATGTCATCCTTCTAGGGAGAGTGTCCCACAAGTGTGAGAGGTGTGGAGATTTGTTAATTCAGAATTTTCTTGATTTTGTTAAGGAGTAGAAGATTTAGCCTAAGAAAAAAAGTATTTTTTTTAGGTCCTTTATCCCCACTATTTTTGGATTTAAAAGGAAAATTTTCTTCATGAAAAATTGCATCTCCTCAAAAAGAACATTATTTTCAAAAATCTATAAGTTGTGCTACTTTTTGCTTATCAAAGAAAGGCACAAGTACGAGTAATACTTCTAAACAATATCTAAATTGAGTCTTTTAGGATATGTTAGCTTAACAAATGCCAAACAGTCTCAAACTTTAAAATAGCATAAACTTGGCTTACGCCATCTCCATAACTTGAAGGGTGTAGGTTTTGAATTTTTATAAGGCACCCTACTTAATATATGACAAACAGTCAAAATTGCTTCAACCCAAAAACTTGAGAGAGCTCCAGAACCAATAAGCTTTGCATTTGTCAACTCAATTAACATTCTATTTTGTCTCTGAACCAAACCGTTAGATGCATATGAGTATGCTGCAGTAGTATTATAGATAATTCCCATAGATTGAACAAATGAATTGAAATCATTTGAATCATCCTCTCAGCCCCTATCGCTTCTATTTTGTCGTTGGTATGCTTGACTTTGAAATTAGTCTTTCAATTAAGTCTTCGATTATGGTTGTTATAATTTAATTCTAAGCATGTTCATTGAGATGTGAAAGTATATATATTTTTAATTCAAAGAGGTTAAATGTTCGCGCACGTCGATATATCTTATTAAGTACTAGACTTCCTTTTCGATCTAAATAAAATTCCACTTATTGATTATCTTACAGTCGATCTCTAGATTTCTTTAATTCTCTCATTCTCATTCCATAAACTTTTTAATTTAAAAAATTTATTTATAATAAATAGAATATATTTCAGTGACATGATGGAAAAATAAAAGAGAATGGTACATGGAATACACTTGAAAAGAGATCCTTAAAATCAAAAGAAAAGCGTATCCGAAAGTGCAACGTATTTGAAAAGTTAGTCCGCATGATAGTTGTGAAAGACAATAATTTTCTACTTGACTTTGAAAGTCTTGCAATTAAATCCACCATGTGGATGAAGACTTGTTGCATGTGAAAACAAGAAATCTTGCACAACAGGTTTGGCACGTAGGATGAGATACACAATTCTCATCTTATTTTATTTTATAATTATAATTTTTTAAAATTTTCACATAAAATATAATAAACAATTCAACTTTTTCAAATTCTATTTCAACTTTTAGATACTAAAACAATAATAATATTAAAAAATAATATTTTAAACTTTCATTTAAAACCAAAAATTCTTATCTTACTATCCAAACATATACTAAGTCAAAACATTTTAGAAATTTTGGAACTGTTAATTAAGTCATGAGAATATCATATATGACATGCTTCATAACAGTTCATGCATATCATTTCAATTCTATATACATATTAGAAAAAATAAATAAATGGAATGTTCAATTCTAGAAAATTGTTTCCTTGTTGGAAGTGTGTTAATGCAAATTTTCGGCATGATCGTAGCCTAACAATAGAGTCTAATGGAATGGATGATGGATTGGGTGTTGACACGGTAGTTGAATGCTCATCCATGAAGTCAACAATAAATAAAAATATAAAATATAAATAAAGTACTGAGAAACACAGAGATTTACATGCTTCGACATAAAAGTTTACATCTACAGTTCACTTGAGGGTGAAATCCACTATGTTTGGTGATTATACAATTACTCATGGCCTCATATAACTCTCAATACAATGGAAAAAAATTGAACCTAAGAGAGGTCGAAGAAGATGTCATCCTTCTGGGGAGAGAGTGTCCCACGAGTGTGAGAGAGGTGTGGAGATTTGTTATTTCAGAATTTTCTTGATTTTGTTAAGGAGTAGAAGATTTAGCCTAAGAAAAAGAGTATATTTTTTAGGTCCTTTATCCCCACTATTTTTGGATTTAAAAGGAAAATTTTCTTCATGAAAAATTGCATCTCCTAAAAGAGCACATTATTTTCAAAAATCTATAAGTTGTGCTACTTTTTGCTTATCAAAGAAAGACACAAGTATGAGTAATACTTCTTACATCTAAATTGAGTCTTTTAGGATATGTTAGCTTAACAAATACCAAACAGTCCCAAACTTTAAAATAGCATAAACTTGGCTTACGCCATCTCCACAACTTGAAGGGTGTAGGTTTTGAATTTTTATAAGGCACCCTACTTAATATATGACAAACAATCAAAATTGATTCAATCCAAAAGCTTGAGAGAGCTCCAGAACCAATAAGCTTTGCATTTGCCAACTCAATTAACATTCTATTTTGTCACTGAACCAAATTGTTAGATGCATGAGTATGCTGCAATAGTATTATAGATAATTCCCATAGACTGAACAAATGAATTGAAATCATTTGAATCATCCTCTCGGCCCCTATCGCTTCTAAATCTCTTAATCTTCCTACCAAATTGATTTTCAACATTGACAGAGGAACTCTTTGAATTTTTCAAAGGTATCACTTTTCATTTTATAATAAATAAACATAAGTGTGTTTCGAAAAATCAAGCTTGGAAGTGATAAAATATATATCTCCCCACGAGTTAAAATTCCTTCAAATTCACTTAGATCAATTTGAACTATAATCCAATAATTTGGCATTTTTTCAACACTTTTATGATCTATTTTTTAATTTTTTCTTGACTACAAATTATTTAACATTTTTTAAAATGTTGTGTCAGTTAGGGAACTCATCCTAAAATACTCATGATTGCAACATATCTACTATTACTATGGCATAAATATGGATGCCAAGAATTTAAAGAATGATGCATATAAATAGAAACATTTGATTCTTTATTCTCCACATTCAAGTTAAACATTCCATCACAAGCATTACCCTTGATTTACTTTCTGGTAATTACATATTGATCACCATAGTTTGTTTGAAGCTAGCCATGTTAAGTACAAAATTTGATATCAAAATTTTCCTCAAAGATAGTGTATAGAGTAGATACCTCCATAGGTGGATTTTAGCTCATCCTTATCACTCTCAAGAACCTTGGTTTTTCTTGAATTACCAAGTATAATAGTTTTCTCTTCTCAAAAGAAGTATAGTTTTTGAACCAATATTTATCAAAGTAGACATGCCTATTCGTTCCAGAATCTACCCACCACCCTCCAAAAAATTGAACTACGTTAATGTCTCTAATCATTACTTCAAATGACTCCTCAGTAACATTAACTTAAAAATTATTCTCTCGCTTTTAAAACTTGCAAATTTGAGCGAAGTGCCCACTTTTGCCATAGACAAAACAAGCTTTATTTTGTGAAAGGGGCCATCATTCTTGTTCTTTTGACTTGGAAAGTCTTTTTTGTGAGATTGACTAAACTTTTTGATTTTTTTTCCTACTTCAATTGACAATTTTTTTTTATTTATTTTGACCTTTGGGCAAGCCACCATTTTCAAAAATTAAAATTTCCTTTGTTGTGGAATTCCCATTACCATTTTGAATCATCAAAGCATCTTGGCCTCTAGCTTCCTCGTCTATGCGAATACATGCAATTAAGGTCTCCAAGGATCTATGTTTTTGTTTGTGGTGCATGAACTTTTGAAACTTGCTCCGGTCCATGAAGGTGGTAGCTTGTCAATGATGCCACAAACAATTATATTTTCTCCAATCTTGATGCGTTCGGATCTAATTTCCGTTGCAATCATTTAAAAATCTTGCACTTACTCTACAATAGAGTTTTCATCTATCATTTGATATCAAAAGAGGTGACTTGCTGCATATTTCTTTGCTTCGGCTTCTTCCCTATCATGTTTACTCTTTAAAGCTTTCCATATTTTCTTTGCAGAGGAGTAAGTAGTATGGTAATAATCATAAAAATAATCCACAAGATAATTCAAATGATAATATCGACAATTATACTCATTTTTTATGTATTTTTCAACCTTTACCTCATGAGCTTTCACTTGTGCTTCATTCATTTTGTTGGTAATGATCTTGCTAGGATTAACATGGACTTGCATTTACAAAACATAACTTCAATGACATCAGAGTTTTTGTACTTCAAAACATGCTTGGTTTCATACAACCTAGTTCGTTCATTCATATTCTTCTTCTTGCAAAAGGTGGATGCTCTACGGTTTCCAATACACCGTCTACTCCTACTAGCTACCGCATCACATCATAGGTCTGTCCATCATTTGTGAGTATGTTACCAGAGTCTTACCTCATGGTATTTCCATTACCAAGAGTGAATAGCACCCACCAGCGTTAGATGTTTTTTGACTTCGCTCCGATGATCTTTTGATCCCATTGCTTGCTAACGATTATTTGTCAACCAAGAGATTCCACTCCATTTTATTCACTCTAGGGTAGATATAGGAGTTCCACTAGGATAATCCCCCATCCTAGCATTTTAGGTTGTTATAAAAATATAACTTTTCATTCTTGATAGACTCGCATGCTTCATGAAAAATGTTTGTGCTATGTGACAAATATTCATGCTTATGGAAAATAACATCATGACATAACATAAATACTGCAAATTTTAACGAGAATTTAAATAAAACAGGAGTTACTTGCTTGACATTTATGGAAAATGACATCATGACATAACGAGATTTTTTGTGAAACTTTGATTCTTTTGTTCTAGGTGACGTTCGCTTGCGTGGCGCTCAAGTGTGGCTCAAGCGAACGTCTCATAGATTGTTCGCTCGAGCCTTCACTTGAGTGAGGCTCGAGTAAAAGTCACACAGATTACTCGCTCGGGTGTGGATTGAGCAAACGTCGCACAAATTGTTCACTTTGAGCTCCGACTCCGAACTCCGATCTGAGTCGAACTTGGACTCAAATAGGAGTCAGAGTCGAAGTCAGAGTTGGAAAGGGTTTTGACCTACGAACCCAGTTGGAGCCCACCCCTACTTAACGTCTCGTTTTGCCTTTTTTTTTTTGTGCATTGACCTTATTCTGTCTGTGAGTGTTTCATTTCGTTCCAACTTCCTTGTGAATAATAGCCAGCCTTTTCCTTACATGTCTAGCCTTCCCATGTGTGCAGTACCTATTTTCACTCTAGCATGCTCTGTTTTTTGTCACTGTCTTTTCCTTACATCCAACTTTTGCTACTTCTATTTTTAATAGAAGTCTATCTTTTGGCACACCTCAACGTAATGGTACCTAATAATTCTTTTCAATTTCAATTTATAAATTAAGTTAAAAGAAAATATCAAATTCAAGTAAGAACAAATAAATTCTTAATGACTAATAAAATATAAGGATTAACACTACATAATTGTGATAATGCTTTTATTTAACATAGTAAAATTATGCACAATTTTCACTATTATCATAAACGTTGCATACAATGAGTACTCATATAAAAGGAAGATGATGGGTTTTAAAGTTTGATATGAGCATGTTGAGGACAAAATGTAGCACCAACAAAATATACCAGGCCCAAGATACACCAGACGATAAACACAATCTATCGTAAAGCCATCATCAAAAGCAGGAGAGAAAAGAAAAGATGGACAAGAAAAAATAAGAGCTCAGAGAGAAAGTGAAGTCTGACACGCAAAGGAAAAGGGCGAAGTGACTTAAAGTTGACATTCTCACCAACCACCCCCAATACCTCAATAAAGGGAATTTTCCTACACAAGACAAAGGGGATGAGGGATGATCTAGAGGGGGCCTCTAGGATGACATCATAGGACTTTTGGAAGACCTTTGATGGTTCTCTCTGAAGGCTTCTTCTTGGTGCCCCCTGTGGCCCCCACGCATGCACGTCGTGGCTGCCTAGGCGCCCCCTTGGTCCCGTGCTCACGCATTCACAGCAAGGCTGGCTGGGTGCCCCTTTGGGCATGCCTTGATAGCCCCAGTGACATGCCTTGACACTGCACCATGGCATGCCTTGACAACACAACTGACATGCCCCATGGGTGGCACAAAATTGGGCATGCACAACGAGGCTGCCTAGTGCACACGACGTGCATGCCACATGCCCACGTCGCATGCGCAGCGAGGTTAGTACGGTGCCCACGGGCCATGCCTTGACACTGCCCCAAACATGCATTTTGAGTCTTAAAAATGGGATAAAGATGCTTTGAATCAAGCATGCAATATGGGCCAAAGGCATATGGCCTGATGGCATAACACCCAAACCTTCAAAATGAGATCTTGGGTTTGACCCCCTTCCTCGAATAAAAAAAAAAAACATACAATATGGAATGATGTAAGGGATGTGTGGGGCCATGAATTGGTTGTACCAAGTTGGCCTTGCAGTTAAGAGTATGCATTAAATGAAGCATGAAGCTTGTCTACGAATGGTGAGGTTATGACGTAGTAATGAAATTGAGCTTGATGATTCATTGTTTGGGTCTAATGTGCATGTTAAAGACTATATTTCAAGGTTATAGATGTTTAGAGTATAGATGGATGCATGCAAATGATAAAGTCATGGATATTTATAAGGAATCAATATTGATGGATGCCATGCCACAAGCGTTAAAGTCAGGATAGGATTTCCTGGATATATGGAGGATCAATTGGATGATGATAAGTGTTTTAAGTGTAAGAATTTTAAGTGAAGAGTTCGTGGAGAAAATAATCGCCTCCCTCCGCATCGGTCTGTCTGGTCCTCCGACCGGTGAGTTCGGTTATGTTGGTCTTCCTCCTTTATTCTCTTCAGGGCATTGCAGTCTCAGGTGCTATGTCGGTTGTTCATGTGATACTTGCAATTCGGGTGGTTTTCTACATCTCTAGGCTGTTCTCTTCGGGGGCTCGGGCGTTGATTCCCTTCCATGGCCAAGTTTGTGTGAGCTTGTCTCCACCTAGGGCCGAGCCAGCGCTTCTCCCCTTCTCTTCATATCTGGTGCTCTTCCCTTTCCTCCTCCGCGGTCGCGGCCTCCTCGTTGCCCTAACTCCTTCAGATCCGCTTGCTCTACCTTGGAAGGAAACCATGTCGAAGGAAGAGATTTCTTTGGAGGAAAAGATCGATCTTAAATTGGTTGCCATGAAAAACAAAAAAGATAAAAAAACACAGAGAATTCTCGAATTTTTACTGGTTCAGATGTTATCAATAAAGGTAAAAACAGAACCTGTAGCATTCATGACTTTTGGTCTTTTGTTTTTCTTTTGTTATTTTATTTTTCTTGGGGCATCTTGCATTTCTCCCGAAATCCAAATAGTCAGCAGCCACAATTGTCTTGTCTCTCGTAGAGGGCGTGAAGTTGGGGGAAAATTACGAAAATAGTTTGTAGTTTTGGAGCAGGGGAAGTGTGAGGGTTGCAAACTGTAACAGATCATTGGGGGTGGTTTAATTTCCCATCATATGAGGGGGGTAATTTAATTCAAACTTCATCACGGGGGCCAGTTTTGGTTTTGTTTTTGTTGTTTTTTGTCTTGTCTTGTGTCGTTTTGTTTTCAGGGTTAGTTTCGTTATTTGACATTATTACCTGCCTTCTTGGGATTGGAGGGGGTGATGAATAAAATAAATGATATTTGTAGTCGTAAATTGTGTAAGCGGTGTATAATTTTTTTTAAAAAAGATAAGTAATTATGAGACTCATATAAAAAAATTAATTCTTTAACAGTTGATCCCATTCTGTTTTAAAATGATTATCCAATACTCATACACTTTACGATTATAAGTCCAAATCCAATAATAACAATTAGAACTTGAAACAGGTGCCATAGAATCTAGGTTGTTTATTTTCTCTTGTAAAATGCTTCTAATTAGCGAAAAGGAAAGAAGAATTAAATAACATCAGTATTCCCAAATTATCCTTGTCAAATGAATGGACTCTAATGTGTGCTTATTATCAATTCGATCATGTAGCATACCGGTAAGAAAACTGGTCTAATGGTCGTCTGGTATGTTATGTATTGTAAAATGTTTAGGCTATGACGTTTGTTTTCAACCGTTTTTAAAAAATCTTAAAAATGCTTATCAACTTCAAACTAAATATCGAGTGAATCCTCTCTAGCCTTTGACATAGAGATCGAGCCTTAAATCTATTAGACATCTCGCGAGTCATGTGTAGCGAACTCTGTGTCTAGTATCTTGGTTGGCCGGACATCAAGCGACATTGTAGGGAACTCAAGCCCAGCTTCCTTCTTGCTACTTTCAAGCCCTCGATATACTTTATAGCAATTAAATATACACATCAACAACTAAAATATTGAATGGCTATTTCATCTTAAATTTGCCATCTCCAATCAAAATAACTAATTAAAATTCACTTAAAATACAATAGTGACAACATTAGTTACTTAAGCTAGCTTCCAAATCCCGTTGATCACCTTCCATATATCACCTGCAAATCTACCATCAAAAGTATTTTAATAACATAATTAGCATGACAACAACAACCAACATCATTTAAAGCAATATTCATATCCAATTGCATGAGTAATTGTATTCTTTTTTCTGTTTTCCTTATATTGAAACATAAAAAAGTCATACCTGACAATATTACTCCTCATGGCTCATACCTATCGAGTGATATATCACTCATGCCTCCGTCCTTGATTTCTGTGAGCTCTTCATCTATGGTTCACGTGTGCTTGTCTTTGACGGTTTTCTATTGTAATATATAACCGAGGGAAGATCTTAAAAAATATTTCATCAGCATGTTCGTAGTAGCACATCCTCCACCTTTTCCAAAACATAAGAGGCCCAACAGCAATCCCGAAACCCAAAGCAAATCCCAATTCAACACTTCTGAAATTTCAATCAATTCCAATCCCAGAAGTTGAGTCAGATTCTTCAAATGTTGGAGTTGATGATCCCGACCCTTCACCTTTGCAATGTTCTTCTAAAAGAAAGCCACATAATCCTATGTTCCCTTTATAGGCAGATTTTGAAAATGTAGCAAATTGCTTGATTTGTGAAATTTTTCCCGACAATTGATTGAACGAAAGATTGAGGAATGATAGGAAAATTAGACCATCTGCGAGTTGGATAGGAATCTCACAAGTAAGCTCATTGCTTGACAAGTCTAGTGACTCAAGATAACTTAATTTTCCCAAAGATTGTGGAATATGGCCTGTGAAACCATTATGAGACAAGTTGAGGACATATAGTGATTTGAATTTTTCAATTTCCTTTGGTAGAGGCCCATCAAAGTTGTTGCATGAAAGGTCAAGGGTGGTGAAAACAGTTAGTATCTTCACCAGATTCAGAGATAGACCTTTGACAATAATTGTCACCTTATCTTGATAATTAAAATGATATTGTAAGAGAAACTGAAACGTTTTATGAATATGCTCCATCTCCGCTTCATCTTTATTGGTCATCAATGTCTACAAGATGCCAAAGGACTTTTCTGTCAGCTTACCACTGAAATTGTTTGAAGCTAAATTTATAATTTGAAGCATTGGCCAAGCGGCATTAGACTCCATACAATCAATAGGTCCTTCAAACTTGTTTGATCTCAAAACAAGGACACGCAACATGGATATCTTCTTCAAGTAACATGGGAAAGTATCCTCAATGTTGCTATTCCCGATGCCTAGGAACTCCAAATTTTTGCAGTACTTGGCCAAAGATTTCGGCAACTTTGCTTCTAATTGGTTTTCACCAAGATCTAAAGTTTGCAAGCCACAATTGCTTTGAAATGTATCATGAATTTTACCTGTGAGGTAGTTTTTCCTTAGATTCAGCATCCTGAGAATTGGCTCGGTAAACTCCCTTCCAGTCTCACTCATCTCAAATAAGCAATGGGGGACCATGCCGCTCAAGAAATTGTTAGATAAATCCAGAACACGAAGACCTGCAGCATTGCAAATTGATTCGGGGATATTCACATAAAAATTATTGCTCGAAAGAGAAAGGAAAATAATATTATCCATGGAGTTAATGATGCTAGTTGGTATGCTCAAGTGAAAATTATTCCTGGATAAATCCAAGTATTCAGCAAAACATGGGAGAATCGAGAGTTGCCCTTGGAGTTTGTTGGAGCTTAGGTCCACAACCCTTGTGAAAAAAACATTGAGAAAAGGTCTTTCTAGAGTCACCAATTAGTTATTGGAGAGGTTTAAGAGCATCAGTGAAGTAAATTCCCAAATCCAGTGTGGTATTTCTCCATGAATCTGGCTGTTTGAAAGGTCTAGATTGTATAAAGCAGATTGGTTTCGCAAGAAATATGGAAATCTTTTCAACTTGTTAGAAGCCAAACTCAAAATTGAAAATTGGGGAAAAGAGAATAGTGAACAATTAATTCCACTACATTCAATTGAGAGATCATTGTACGAAAGATCAAGAAGGTAAAAGTTTTGAGTCACACTAAACTGACAAGAGCCATTGAAGTTATTCGTAGAAAGATCAAGCGCCCCAAGAGAAGGTAGTTTGAACAGAGACATGGGAATTTCCCCTACCAAGTTGTTGTGACTTAAATCAAGATCACTCAATAGGTAAGAAGGAGCAATTGAAAATACATCAAGCTGGCCAGAAGATCGATTGTTTTGAAGGTGTAATTCTTGCAATGCTGGAAGGGAAAAAAGAGAAACTGGAATACTCCCTTCTAGTGAATTGGAACTCAAATCAAGAGTCTCCAAATTCAAAAGATCTACCCATCGAGTGGAAGAAATCTGTCCTGTTAAATCATTGTTGTCAAGGATAAGTCTTCTCAAATTCTTTCTCATGCTTAATGATGGAATTGAACCATTGAATGTATTATTCATTGACAAGTCCAAATGAAACAATTCGGTTAGATTTGCCACTGACTTCGGAATTTCTCCACAGAAATTGCAACCAAAAAGATCAACTTTAGACAATAATTTGAGATTCCCAATAGAATATGGCAATGACCTTGAAAACTTTGTACTGCTAAGGACTAGGGTTTGAAGAGATCCATTCGAAGGAAATTCTGGCAAGAAACCTTCAAGTTCATAGTTATCTAACAGGTCAACCATTTGCAATGTTGGAATTTGAAAGATCCTTTCTGGAAATTGTCCATTCAATGAAGAGCTATGGAAAATCAAGGCTGACAAATTTCTGAAGTCTGCAAAAAAATCAGGAATCGGAGCAGATAATTCGCTATAGCTCATATGAATAACAGAGAGCGATTTAATATTCACCAAGAAAGCATCAGAAGGCCCTGATAGATTACAGTTTGACAAGCTCAACACTCTTAGGTTTGGTAGTGAAAATTATAATGCTTGGCCCGATTGATACCCTTGCATTGATATATTCACACCATCGAGATAAAGTTCCGTAAGCTTCGAAAGATTTTGAACAAGCATATTTAGATTTGGAAGATTTGGATTCTCAAGCTGCAACCAAAAGGAGGTTTCATAAGTACTTAAGTCGAGACTAACCAATTCCTTTAAATGCGTAATTGTAATTGGAATTTGTCCATCAAATCCAGTATGTGAAAGGTTTAAATAAACCAAATTCGACAACTTGTTAAATTCTGAGGGAATCTCAGAAATGCTGAAGAAGTTGTTCGCTAAATTCAGATTTTGAAGATATTGAAGCTTGAAAAGGCTGCTTGAATTGTCAAGTGGACCTGAGATAGAGTCATTGCTGGGGTCGAGACCAATAACATGTCCCTTGTTGCAGGTGACGCCTTCCCATGAGCAACAATCGATGCTTTTGTTCCAGTGCACCAGTTTTGTAGATGAAGCACTGTAAAAAATGAGGCTATTCTTCAATAGGAGCAACAAGGCTTTCTGATTGGTAAGACATTTGCCGCAAACCATAGGAACATAGAAACTGATAGAAAGTAAGCATATGGGCATGAAGAAAAGCCATGAAAGGAGTGGAATTCTCATTGAATGCTGTAATAACCTGAGACACTCACACAATAATGATCGACAGCGGATATCACATATATGATACATGTAGCAACAAAATCGGAGGAAAAAAAACAGAGAAAAAATGTTTGCAAAGTTCAGTGAATTTCTGCTGCCAAAAATCAATGCCGGTACATCAATTGATTGAGCAAAATATAGGAAAGAAAAAGACTTACATAGCAGAATATAGCACTGCCCGAAGAGGTGTCGAGTATAACATCGGTCACAGGATTTGAGCCACTGTCTTCTTTCGTTCGACAAGTATATAAAATGCATTCACTTCTTTAAATCGACTTAATTGGAAAACTTTCATAGTCAAGCTAGCATACCACTGTCGTAATAATATTTGTAATTATGCTAATGGAAATATCAATGCAATTGCTTAAGTGGGAGACTTCAAAGTCACGTACCATACTCTATATATTTGACGTGATGGAGTAAAACAGAGACTCATACTTGGAATATTGCACTTGAAATGGGCATTCCTAAAATCAAAAGAAAAGCTTATTGTAGGGTAAAGCTATAGGCGTGAAGTGTGAGATGTGAACAGTGGCTGATTTGTAGTAAAATTCTTGTTGATATACTTTGACTTCAAGTGAATGGAGTCTTGTTATATGTAAAAGCAAGAAATCGTGGGCAACATCCAAAGATATACTGACTGGAGTCTGGAGCTTCCGAACTGTACGTCAAAATATTTTGGAAATTTAGGTCTGTATAGCAAAATAAGTAGCTAGAGATTCATTTGACCAATCAAGGGAATGAAGCTAGAGATCATTCATTATTGTTGAAACACTGCTTCCGATTGAAGGACACTCATTCATTAGAGAACTTTTTTTAGTATTTAAAAAAGTTATTATTAGTAAATTTATATATATATATTTTTTAAATATTTAAAAATGTTAAAATGTTTTTAAAAACTGAGTATGAACCACCGATCACGCCCAAGTACGGTAAAAGCTGGGTGGCAAAGTAACATCATCCTTATATTATAAATAAAGAAATGATATTTATAGTTGTAGAGTGTGTAAGTACCGCGTAATCTCATTAAAAAAATGAGTAAATATGGAACTCATATAAAAAATAATTAATTTTTTAATAGTGGATTCCACTCTTTTTCAAAGCGATTACGTGGAGTTTACGCACTCCACGACTGTATGAAGTATTACTTCTAAGAATATATTAGAATATCTATGAATAGTAGTAAAATATTTTGTGAATATTAATGAAATAATAGTGAATAGTAGTGAAATGGTCTAAGAATATCTAAGAATAGTTTTGTTCCTAAACGTGGCCTAAGACCTACTATATTGATCTAAACATTTTACCTTGTACAAGTGTATTTTTATTCACTACTATTTCATTATTATTCACAAACTATTTCACTATTATTCATAGATATTCTAATATATTCTTAGTATCCAAACAGGCCCATAATTACATTTGTTTTATTGCTAATAAATATGTTAAATAGATTTATAAAAGAAATTTTTCATTTATAAGTCGATGTGGATAACATACTTAGTAAATTTCTTTTATAACATAATTTGATTTAAAAGATAAATTGTAAAATTTGAAAATTACAAATTAAATATTATCATTTAAATAATGTGGATGGTATGCTCTACATGTCGAATTGATAATAGAATAACTATTTAAATAAATGAGGTGCATACACCAAACCTTGTCATAGTTATGTGATAGAAAAAATCTATTTATGATCTATTTTCTCATTGTCCCATGATGTATATGTCATTAGATAATAGGTTCACAAGTGAAATATAATAAATAATTTCCAATCATATAATACTACATCATGGATAATGGGAGGATGATGAGAATTAAGATAATGAGGAGCATTTTTATTTTATCATTCACCAAAAAATGTTATTAGTTTCTCTTCAATAACGGCTCGAGTTTCATATATATGTCGTTTTGCTTAAATTTAGAGATATCTGTAGGGGATCTGGCCGTCGTATATCTCCGTCAGAAATGAAATTAATAGCATCATATCGTATAGTACCTTCTAGATATATAATCAAAACGTATAAATAAAATCATATAATTATTGAGATACAAACTATTATATTATTCGCAAATGAAATGGATAAAGTTTCATCCATTTCATCTCATCTCATTTCATTTTCAAATATTATTCAAATATAAATAATTTTAAATTTTAAATTTCAACTTTTTCATCTAATTATTATCTAATCATTACAACTTTATCAAATTTTTAAACAAAATACAAAAAATAATTCAACATTTTCAAATCATAAAACAAATAGAATATTAAAAAATTATATTCTAACAATACTTTAATTATATAATATTTTTATTCAAAATTTTCTCATTTCTCAAAACCTAATAAAACAACATAATTAAAACTATTTCAATACTATTCACAAATTTCTCATCTCTATCTCATTCTCTAGTATTCCCTAATCGTTGAATTATTAAGAACATTTGACGAGATTGTTTTGTAAAAAGTGTAACAAAGAGGTTTGTTGACATTTTTCTGAGAAATTGGATATCTTGGAATTAACAGGAGTGGTTCAAGGTTGGGCAACAATTCTAATGGGACTCATGTCTAGTAGCATTCCATGGTACACCATGATGGTCCTTCACAAAAAACTCCCCTTCATAAAACATGTAGACGACACTATGGCTATATTCCACACACATGCAGTTGCCGGAAGCCTCGGTGCATGGGATCCTCACCGGCTTCTTCACTAAGCCCAAGCTTTGCCGCATCTTCTATTTTTTTGAAGGTATATTGATCTCATTAATACCAAACTTATAACATCTCAGTAGCTACAATTGATTGAATGCAAACAAGGCATTCTACAATATCATATAGATCTACAGAGAAATTTAGAACTGATTTAGCTAAGTAGTGTGCAGCCATGTTAGCCTCTTTATACGCATGTGATCCTGTCCATTGACTGAAGGTGTTCAAAAGTTGTCTTACATCCTCAATCATCATTCCCCCTCTGCTCCAGTTGGAACCCTTATGTAGTAGGAGATCAATGACTTGTTTCGAATCCCCTTCCAACGTTAACTTCTCCAACCCAATGTCCTTGCAAAACACTGCAACTAGTAGGAGACCTCGAGCTTCAGCATCAAAAGGGTTATTTGTGATTACCCGAGAGGCCCTGAGAGCACCTATAACCTGACCATTATAATCTCTAATGATAAATCCCATCCCCATTCTACATGTACTAGCACTTAAAGCTGCATCCCAGTTTACTTTAAAGAGACCTACTACTGGTTTTTGCCACCTGAGTTCCTTCTGAAAACTCTGAATAGGGGTGGGTTGATGGGCCTGGTTTGCCTTATGAAAAGAATCCACCTCGATTCTTGTTGTTTGGGTTATGTTGGTGGGATGCCTGAAACCTTTCCCATGCATGAACTCATTCCTTCTAGTCCATATCCCTTTTAAAGTTACAGCCACCTTTTCTAGTTCATCTCTATCTAGTTGCTGCACTAGAGACATCCATATGTTGAAGAACAAGTCATTTTGGATTGACATCTTCTGGACCTTGGTGCACCCTTTACTCCACACATCCTTCGCAACTGAACATCCCCATAAGGCATGGCCTGATATTTTTGGTTCTGCTCTAAATATTGGGCAGAGAGGGTCTTCAATGATTTTCCTCCTCTTCAGATTGGCACAGGTGGGGAGGGCTTCACTGCAGGATCTCCACACATGGAATTTTACAGCAGGTCCAACCTTCATCTTCCATAGCCTCTTCCACACTTCTTTGTCACTGTGCTTTCTCGATGCTTCCCCCTCAATTCCTGACTCCACACTCCTTTGGTAGTGATACCCACTTTTAACTGTGTACTGGCCATTGCTGGAGAATTGCCAAGTCATCCTATCTTCTCTACCTCCCAAGCTGATGGGGATGGTGTGGCGCCCCCGGCTTCCATGTACGGACCAGCACGGAAATCGAGACACCCGGGATGATGACAACCGGTCACGCATCCCAACGACAAGTGTCAAGTGTGTGCAACAAATAAACAGTGCACAATTAAAAACACAGCGGAAGGTAATAAAGTCTACTAGTACCATAATTTTAATTAATACAGAAATCCAAAATACAAATACCTTAAAAACAAAGCCAAAGTCCCAAAATAAATACAAGTCTGAAGAAAAGAACTACAACACGAGTGATCCCAGATCACTCCTTCGGCGGAGCCAGATCCTCAGGCTCGGCATCTGCATCATCAACAAAATCTGCAGTACCATGAAATGGTACCGCAGGTAAGTTATAACCTAACCATGTCCAGAGATAAAACCATACTCTAACAATTAACCATGCATGCCTAATGATGCAATATGAAAAAAAATGCAACACACGCCAAAAATCTCATTGGCTCAAAATCATTCCCAGTAAAATCCATTTCCACCATTTTCCCAGAAAATGGTACACAAAAACAACTCACGCTATTTTCCCAGAAAACAGCTCTTTTCCATTTAATCCAATTAACCATATGCACCATGGTCTCCCCTATGGACCATCCGCACGTCCTGGCTACTTTACGAGAGATGCCTAGTTCCGCACCCGGTGCGTTCGTGGCCAGGTCATCCTCTAGCCCCCGCCAGCAGAAGGGCCACGGAGTCGGCAAGTCCAACGTCTGATCCCGTTGTCACCCGGCGACAACCCAGGGGACGTCACTCAGTATATTGCGCTCCTGAGTGACCAGAGGAGCTCCACCGAGATAATGCCCCATCTCGGCTTGGGGTCGTGATACACACGCACCCACAAATTCAACACACGCACCCACAAATTCAATCAACACATGAAAATCCAGTTTTCATAAAAGTCACATGAACATGAATGCAATACACGAAAACCCAGTTTTCAATTTACAAATATGATCATGCGTGCATATGCCATGAACCAACAGTAACCTCAATATCACAATCAAACCAGATCAAAAACACAATTCCCAAACCTTAACCAGATCACAGCCAGAATATCCAATAACCAACTCCAATTCACAATATCATCAAATCCAACAATAATCTAATCACCAATAAACACACAACAATATACTCCGATTAATCCAACCACCCCCGAACTCCTCAGACTCAGTCCGAAAACCAACCATGATACATATATAAATAAAAGCAGTTAATTGCATAAATATAATTAAATCTCAAAGAAATGTTTAGGAAATACTTACAGCGCTTTAAAACAATTTAACGAAGGTTCCGAGGCATTGGAAATCACCAAAGCTGCAAATTCGCACAGTGTAAAAACACTGGCCGAAATGCAGTGAAATGGGAATTTTTTACAATTTCAAACGGAGACTCGAAATTGATAGGATAGAGCCTATGGAAGGTGGTGAATCTAATGGTGGTGGTGGTTTGCCGAGAATAGTGGCGGAAATGGGTGGTTTTTGGCCGGAATACCCGAATCGGGTTTGGTGCTCGTTTGACCGGCGATGGATCGGGGCCGGGTTTGGGTGGAAAAGCTTGGTATTGGGCCGGTGATGATGTGGTAGAAATTTGGTGGCCAATGGCGGCCGGACGGCGGCGGAAGGAGGAAATACCCACCGCGGGTTCAACCGGTCCGTGGCGGCTAACGGTGGCTCGGGGCGGTCTGAGATTTTATGGGGGAGGTTGCTGGTGGCTGAGGGACCGAATGGCCGGAGGCGGCGCAGCAACGGCAAGGCCGATTTACGTGAGAGAGAGAGGAGAGAGAGAAGGGGTCGGGCTTGCGGGGGAAACCGGAGGAAAGAAAAGAAAAAGAAAGAAGAAAAAGGAAAGAAAAGAAAAAGAAGAGGGGAAAAAGGGAAGATCCAGTCTTTCAAGCTGGGTCCCGAAAAATCCAACGGAGATGAAATTAAAACCGAAAACTAAATAAAATAAACCAAACGCAGTGAAATAATTTAAATGCAACAATAAAAATTAAAACCCATAAATAAATCAATTTAAAATTAAAAATCATTTTAAATGCCAAAACAGTAAATAAAATCTAGAAGCACATAAAATAATTTTCACAACATAAAATATTAAGAAATAATATTTAAAAACTCCCAAAATTTTAAAATAAGATAATTAATCACAAATTAAATTAAATAAATCCGTCATTAAAAATACACTAAAATCTGGGATGTTACAATCTCCCCCCCTTAAAATAAATTTCGTCCTCGAAATTGTAGGGTCAGACATCAATGCTAAAGACAGGCATGAGATGCGACTAAAAGTAGGCTTAAGAGACATATCGCCAATCAAACAAACGATTACAGATATCGTTCCATCATGCCTACTTCTCTTTTCCAAGAGAAATCTTAAGCCAGAAGATCATCCCAAACTACCTTCTCCAAAAGTATCGACTTAGGTCTTAACCTTTACTCCTTCCAATTTACAATCTGAGTCGGGGCAACCTCATAAGTAAGGTCAGGCTGAAATTCGATGCGTCTTGGGTCGACAAAGCGCACCTCTTGCTGACCAAAACTTTTCTTGAGAGCACATGGAACACATCAAGAACATTTCCAAAATACTCTGGCAAAGCAGTCCTGTAAGCAACAGCCTCATTCATCACCAAAATCTGAAAACGTCCCACAAATCTTGGGCTAAGTTTTCCTCTTTTACCAAAATGCTTAACGCCTTTCATGGGAGAGACTTTGAGATAATCCAATCACCTTCCTCAAAAGACAAGTCTTTCTCCTTGAATCCACATAATCTTTTTGACAACTTTGCGCTTCCGCCATAACATCTCTTATAATAACTCGGCCCAAATAATATACTCTCACCAATTTCATCCCAACACAAAGGCGGTCTGCACATTCTCCCAAATGCACATCATGATTATCATTCCTAGAGCGGCCAGGTAAACCAAGATCTCAATATCCACAAAACCTTAACACAACACCTAAGGAATTCCAATGATTACTAGTTCCAATTGATAATCTGAACTAACCTCTATTGGTTCCTACAATAAAACTTCCAAACCTTCGCTGAATACTACACTTTAGTAACCTAGTGGCCACTTCCAAAAATTAACCATCAATAACGAAATTGCATACACAATAATTAATCTCCAATTACAGGTATTCCTCAAAAATTTCAAGTCATCACTAATTCCTCAAACTCAGCACAAAATTTGAACTCCTTATTATAACCAAAGTATCATGCTCCTGCTGCGCACTCTGATAATCACCACATACCGAAAATTCATGTCCTCATAAAACAACACCATTGAGTACCAGGTAGTTCCATACCTACTAACTAAGAAACTCTTACCACAATTGGTGGAAGTACCCTCCTCCAAAATCATGAATTATCACACATTACTCAAATAACTCCCGCTACTTTAAACAAGATCAATATCCAAAAAGAATACATCCACGATCAATGACAGAAAACCAATATTAATCAACTTCAGCATCGCAGTTGAAAACAAGTAACACTACCACAAAGTGTACTCGTCTCCTCTTAAGATAAGGAACTTACTCTGAAAGACTCGAATCCAACCCGTCAACCAAAAAGAACAATTAACAACTTCTACGCGACTACCTAAACCCGAAAGCTTAATATCTAAATTCTGAATATCATCTAATCTAGCGATGACTAAACTCACTACGAACTACCATTTAGTTAACCAAAATCTTATCAAAACTTTCTTGGTAACTTGCCCACCTACTTCTACTCCTATAAGCTAGTTTTAACACAACTAAATCCTTCAATAACACATCACTAATAAACCTCGAGGCACGTCATACTGCTTAAACCATCACTCCACCAAAATTATTGCACAACATCCAAGGATCTTAATATTTTATTAACTCATATACTTGATTATGCTATCCACCGTTGATGCCTAAGCTTCAACTTCCAAAATTCATCAATTAAGCCAAATAACAATGTCCTTAACTCACCAAACTTGACGTTCCATTTCCAAAGGAAAGTATAGTCTCAAAAAAATTTAAATTCCTATGTGACCTCAAGTCACAATTAATTCCTTTAGGTAATCACAATAATTAATGCCAATCATCATTCCATCGAGTAACTTGCTTCGACTGTACTCTTCAATCAACTCACCAAAACTCTTGAACTTAATACTGTCGTAACGACTCCTTAACAATACCTACCAGAACTACTTCTTCCAAGCCAAGAATGAGACTAGAACCTGTACTCTCCGAAATTCCTACAAACTCACAACTGCTACACATCGATCTCGTGCATCCTTAGCTAGAATCCATATTCCTCCAACGTGCAAGTTATCTATCACTACCATTTCCATCATCTGGACCTATATCCTCGAAATCAACAAGAATCATCTCTTAAATCAACACCTTCTTAATCCTTAAAATTGATATGGATCAAATCTTAAATCTACTATTGTAACCTCACGCTAAAAACAATCATTTTCCCGAATTCGATCCAAATCTGCAATCCTCAGAAAATACACGAGCTAAATCATTACCTTCCATCTCCAAATAAATATTCTCATTAAAAAAAATTCCTATATTAATAATTGATCTCTGATCAACCTCAATTTAATGATCACAGACTAAACAGTCTCCAAAATAAAACAAGCTAGCACACCAAGCTCGAGGAATTAAAAACTTAAATATTATTACAAATCAATCATTCAAACCTATAATTCTAAAACCTTAAACCCAAAAGAATCGTTTCCTAGAATCTTCAAATTCGATGACCTTAAATCTAAAGCACTCACCTTACAAACCTTGCAAAATTCTAAAACCCCAAATAATATCAAAGCGCTTAACAGAGTCGGCAAAAATCTAAAACTTCTAATTTAATTAATCCCTCAAGTGCTTGTTGAACCTACCATCTTAGATCCTATAAACTTATTTCCTAGAAACTATAGGACCTCAAACCTTAGATAACTTCTCAAAAATCTATCCTCGAAGTTCGTTGAACTTATGACCTCTTACTCCCTAGACTCAACAATTAATCCTATGGAACTTAAGACCTCAAGTATCCTAGGCGAACTAAAGCTATTCTCACCTTAGCTGCAACTTGAGTTCCTACTCCATAGAGTTCACTTAGACCATGTTGTTTCCTTCGAGTCTCGATATTAAAACATACCAATTGCTAAGAGTTCAGGCCTACTACACTAAATGCTCAAGCCTAATAATGACATTCACAGTCGTACCTTCTTCCTGTCATAGCGTAGCCCTTAACCCACTTTTTAACTCAAACCGATTAAAATCTAATTATGAAAAAAAAAATAATAATAATAAATTAAAACACAACAAAATGCCATGAAATAAAATAGAATAAAACCAACCAAAAATAATAACATACAATAAATTAAAACATTTAAAGTAACATACCTCGAACAACATAAACCAAAACAAAACAAAATCTCACAAATAAAATAAAATTCCATAAATAAAATAACATGCGATAAATGAATAAAATAATGAAGAAGTACACAATAAATAATTAAAACAAATAAAGTAAGCGACCATAAAATAAAACAATTAAAGTAAAATAACATTCAACCAAATAGATGAAACCAATAAAAATAACAACAAATATAATAAATTAAAACCATTAAAATAACATATTTCAAACCAAAATAATTTTAAATCACAATTTTTTTAAAACTTTCTGGTACTTCACCTAAGGGACATGTGGCTTTACCCAGAGCCGAACTGCTCTGATACCACTTGTGGCGCCCCCGGCTTCCATGTACGGACCAGCACGGAAATCGAGACACCCGGGATGATGACAACCGGTCACGCATCCCAACGACAAGTGTCAAGTGTGTGCAACAAATAAACAGTGCACAATTAAAAACACAGCGGAAGGTAATAAAGTCTACTAGTACCAGAATTTTAATTAATACAGAAATCCAAAATACAAATACCTTAAAAACAAAGCCAAAGTCCCAAAATAAATACAAGTCTGAAGAAAAAAACTACAACACGAGTGATCCAAGATCACTCCTCCGGCGGAGCCAGATCCTCAGGCTCGGCATCTGCATCATCAACAAAATCTGCAGTACCATGAAATGGTACCGCAGGTAAGTTATAACCTAACCATGTCCAGAGATAAAACCATACTGATATGAACCCGTAGGAAGGGAATCCCTTGAACCCACAATCAATTTGAAAACGCACCCAAGAAAGCCAAAATCAAGTCAATGGATGGAGAATCTAGACCCGATGAGAACTCGTTTCAAGAACCTAGATTATATTAAAATCTAGACCCGATGAATAACCCGTCTCAAGAACCCAGATTACAAGGAGGAACGCCACAAAGGTTGTGATTTGCCTTTGATAAGTTCAAAAGTTCAATGAAGAACAAGAGGAGCAAACTCACTCACAAATAACATTCAAAATTGTCTAATCTTCAAATGAGGCTACAAAGAGTGTTTTAACCAAAACCCTATTGAAACCCTAACCCAAAATAAACCCTACTTCCAAAACTACCCTCGGATGAACAGTACCCGCGGCTACTGTACGGCGCTACAGTAATTCACTACAGTGATTCAGACGTGAACAGTGCCGAGCTACAGTACTCTTGAAACCCTAGTTTCTAAAATGTAACTTTCCAAATAAGCCCTTGGCCACAATACAAGGCCTTTCCAAAACCCTAGTTCAAAACAAATAAGACATACGTGTGGGCCAAGCATCCTCAAGCCCTCTTATTCTAAACTAATAAAATAAATACTTTTAACAAATTGAAAACCATCAATAATAAAAGGCCCAAACGATACTTTAAGTTGTGTCTTCCACATCTTGTATCAAATGGATTAAAACTGGTTCTCCCTCTTTCAAGCCCATCTTGAGTGTTGGGCTCTTGCTAGCTTCAGCCAAGTGGATTGCACCAATCCTTGCATTGCTTCCTTAATCTTCGTGGCTATTGAATTGGCCCATCTGGAAGTTGCAAAGAATCTTTAAGACTAGGTCCACCTAGGTTCCCATCACATACTCTAACAATTAACCATGCATGCCCAATGATGCAATATGAAAAAAAATGCAACACACGCCAAAAATCTCATTGGCTCAAAATCATCCCAGTAAAATCCATTTCCACCATTTTCCCAGAAAATGGTACACAAAAACAACTCACGCTATTTTCCCAGAAAACAGCTCTTTTCCATTTAATCCAATTAACCATATGCACCATGGTCTCCCCTATGGACCATCCGCACGTCCTGGCTACTTTACGAGAGATGCCCAGTTCCGCACCCGGTGCGTTCGTGGCCAGGTCATCCTCTAGCCCCCGCCAGCAGAAGGGCCACGGAGTCGGCACGTCCAACGTCCGATCCTGTTGTCGCCCGGCGACAACTCAGGGGACGTCACTCAGTATATTGCGCTCCCGAGTGACCAGATTAGCTCCACCGAGATAATGCCCCATCTCGGCTTGGGGTCGTGATACACACGCACCCACAAATTCAGTCAACACATGAAAACTCAGTTTTCATAAAAGTCACATGAACATGAATGCAATACACGAAAACCCAGTTTTCAATTTACAAATATGATCATGCGTGCATATGCCATGAACCAACAGTAACCTCAATATCACAATCAAACCAGATCAAAAACACAATTCCCAAACCTTAACCAGATCACAGCCAGAATATCCAATAACCAACTCCAATTCACAATATCATCAAATCCAACAATAATCTAATCACCAATAAACACACAACAATATACTCCAATTAATCCAACCACCCCCGAACTCATCGGACTCAGTCCGGAAACCAACCATGATACATATATAAATAAAAGCAGTTAATTGTATAAATATAATTAAATCTCAAAGAAATGTTTAGGAAATACTTACAGCGCTTTAAAACAATTTAACGAAAGTTCCGAGGCACTGGAAATCACCAAAGCTGCAAATTCGCACAGTGTAAAAACACTGGCCGAAATGCAGTGAAATGAGAATTTTTCACAGTTTCAAACGGAGACTCGAAATTGATAGGGTAGGGCCTATGGAAGGTGGTGAATCTAATGGTGGTGGTGGTTTGCCGAGAATAGTGGCGGAAATGGGTGGTTTTTGGCCGGAATACCCGAATCGGGTTTGGTGCTCGTTTGACCGGCTCCGGCGATGGATCGGGGCCGGGTTTGGGTGGAAAAGCTTGGTATTGGGCCGGTGATGATGTGGTAGAAATTTGGTGGCCAATGGCGGCTGGACGGCGGCGGAAGGAGGAAAAACCCACAGCGGGTTCAACCGGTCCGTGGCGGCTAACGGTGGCTTGGGGCGGTCTGAGATTTTATGGGGGAGGTCGCCGATGGCTGAGGGACCGAATGGTGCCGGCGGTGTCGACCACCGCCGGCCGGAGGCGGCGCAGCAACGGCAAGGCCGATTTACGTGAGAGAGAGAGGAGAGAGAGAAGGGGTCGGGCTTGCGGGGGAAACTGGAGGAAAGAAAAGAAAAAGAAAGAAGAAAAAGGAAAGAAAAGAAAAAGAAGAGGGGAAAAAGGGAAGATCCAGTCTTTCAAGCTGGGTCCCGAAAAATCTAACGGAGATGAAATTAAAACCGAAAGCTAAATAAAATAAACCAAACGCAGTGAAATAATTTAAATGCAACAATAAAAATTAAAACCCATAAATAAATCAATTTAAAATTAAAAATCATTTTAAATGCCAAAACAGTAAATAAAATCTAAAAGCACATAAAAATAATTTTCACAACATAAAATATTAAGAAATAATATTTAAAAACTCCCAAAATTTTAAAATAAGATAATTAATCACAAATTAAATTAAATAAATCCGTCATTAAAAATACACTAAAATCTGGGATGTTACAGATGGTCCTGATAGCTTCAATTTCCTGGGTTGAGAGCATTTCCTACATGAGGTCTTCTCTCTATATTTTCAGGTTGGGGTCTATTATGTCACTCATTGATTCGCACCAAACATCATTGTCCCTTGGTGTTGAGATCTGAAAAGAGGGGAGTGTTGGAATCCACCTATCTCTCCAGATGTTGATGTTGGTACCATTACCCACTCTCCATATTAGGCCTATTTTTACCATAGATAGACCTACATGGATGCTTATCCAAGCGTAAGAAGGTCCCGAGCCCAATTTTGATTCCAAAAGACCCACCTTGGAGAAATACTACTGCTTGAGAACTCTTGAGACTAATGAGGGTGGTTCTTGTAGCATCCTCCAACTTTGCTTTGATAGCATGGCTAGGTTGAAGCTTCAAAAGTCCTTAAAACCAAGACCCCCTAGTTCCTTGGCAGAGGTTAATTGTTCCCATGATACCCAATGGATCTTAGAGGTATCTTCATTGTACCCCTACCAGAATTTTTTAAGGAGTTGATTTAGTTTCCTGGTGATGGAGGTTGGCAAGAGAAAGGTCCCCATTGCATAGGTTGGGATGGCTTGGAGTACAATCTTAAGGAGTATTTCTTTTCCTGCATTTGAGAGTTACTTTGTCTTCCAATTAACAACTCAAGCCCAAGTTCTGTCTATGAGGGAATGAAAAGCTGCAATCTTTGTTCTCCCTACCATTACAGGTAACCCTAAATATTTTTCAAAGGTCCCATTCGATTTAATGCCAACCAGTTGCGGGATCTGGATTTGAGTCTCTTGTTTTGTATTCTTGCTAAAAAAAACTGAGGATTTGTCCTTATTTAACACTTGTCTTGAGGCCTGTTCATAGAGTTCCAAGATCATTAGCAGTCTATTTAGTTCCTTTGTAGTTGCTTGACAGAAAAGAAGGCTATCATCTACAAAGAACAAATGATTCACCTTTGTGGGACCTTTCCCCAATGGTGCACTAGTTAAATCACCCCTCTCTTCAGCTTCGATCAGTGATGCAGATAAGGCTTCGACACACAATATGAAGATGTAGGGGGAAATGGGATCCCCTTGTCGGATTCCCCTGGTTGGACAGAAACTTTGTTGAGGCTAACGATTAACTAGAATGGAATAGAAGACTAAGTTTAAGCAATTTTGGATCAGGTTGATCCAATGTTGGGGGAACCCCATTTTCTTCATCACAGCTTCCACAAAACCCCATTCAACTCTATCGTATGCTTTGCTCATATCTAACTTGAGTGCCATGAATCCTTTCCTCCCTTTTATCCTTGAGTGCATCGTGTGTAGTACTTCGTAAGCAACTAGAGTGTTATCTGAGATCAGTCTCCTTGGGACAAAAGCACTTTGGTTTTCAGAAATAAATGCTGGAAGTACCCCTTTTAGTCTATTTGCCAAAGTTTTAGAGACTATCTTATATAGGACATTGCAAGGCTTATGGGCCTAAACTCAGCCACCTTTTTAGGGTTTTTGACCTTGGGTATCAGGGCAATGAAAGTGCCATTCACCTATTTGATTGAGCCACCATGGTTGAGAACTTGAAGCACACAATTGCAGACCTCTTCACCAATTGTTTCCCAATGTTTTTGGTAAAACTGAGCAGGGAAGCCATCGGGTCCAGGAGAACCCAATGGATTCATTTAGAAGATAGTTGCTTTGACCTCCTCAACAGTAAACTGCTTCATCATTCTTGTTGACATCTCAGTGGTGACTTTTGGGAGTAAGGCATTTAAACAAGCTTCAAAGTTGTTAGGGAGGGAAGTAGAGAAAAGTGAGGAGAAGAAACCTGTAAAGACAACTCCAATGCCATTCTGTTCATGAGCTATATTTCCATCATTGTCTGCAATGGATGTGATGGAATTAGTTTTTCTTCTTTGGTTGGCCTGCATGTGGAAGTATTGTGTGTTCTTGTCCCCATTTCTAAGCCAGTGTTGTTTTGCACGCTGCCTCCATTTTCATCTTTGCTTCAGCTAGTGAGATTTCTAGTTTTCTTTGTAATGTCTGCATTCAGTCTATATGGGATCCATCACCATTGTCTTGTAGTTGGCTGATGTTAGACAAAATGTGAGCAGTTTCCCTTTGTGCTTGATGGGTTGGCTTTTGTTTCCAGTGCAATAGTTCCCTCTTGCAATGGTCAAGCTTGGATCTCAGCCTACCTGTCTGTGTGTCCCCCCTTTGGTTTTTGTGCCAAGCTTCTTTCACAACCCCTCCACAGTCCTCCTTTAGTTCCCAAGCTACTTCATATCTAAAATTCTTGTTTCTCCTCCCCCTTCCATACTCAATATGTTGTATACTAACAAGTAAGGGAGAGTGATCAGATTTGACAGCTGCCATGTTATTGCAGTAAGCTTGGCTAAACAGTGCATTCCATTCCTTATTGGCCATGACCCTATCAATTCTCTCCTTTGTGAATTCCCTACCCCTTCTGTTGTTTGACCAGGTGAATTTCTTCTATAATTTAATAGAGAATTGGGATCACTATATATATAGGCCTTGCCTATGGGCTCAAAGATGGCCGTTACAACGCAGGGTTCAAACAGATGGGACTTCAAATTCTAGGAATTTTGTTCATAATAAGCGTCAACATTGTTGTGACCAGTATAATTTGTGTGCTGATTAACTTTGTAATTCCACTTTGGCTGCCAGAAGATCAGCTCGAGTTTTGGAATGATGCCATTCATGGGGAGGAGGCCTATGCTTTATGGGGGGATGGGAAGAAGGAGAAGTTTGAGAATTCTAAGAACAGAGGTGAAGTTCATATGGCTTGAAGAATGGGTTCTCATGCTGCTCAAGTTTTATGAGAAAAATGTGGGAATTGAGCACTAGAATATTCCTTCCACCACCTTTTGTTTTCTCTCCTTTTGTTTTATGCTTTTTATGTTTTAATCTATTGGGGGATTACTGACATGGGTTTGACAGTAAAATAATGACCGTCCATTGTAATAAGAATAAAGCCACCATAATTTCAATGTTGCAATTTGTTTGCCTACGCTTGTATTTTCCAAATATTCAATTGTTGCCCAAAACATGTGGTATTGACAAATGATTAGGATATGGGAATTGTGGCTGCCTTGAGAAATTCAATAGATTGGAGGGCATGAGTTAGAGTATGCCAATTCCGATCCAGAACTGACTCTTGCTTTTGTTTGTTTCTTTTTCTTTTTTTACAAAATGAAACACCTTAAAAACAGAACATTTAAGTGAATGAAGTTAACATTTCATATATACCCTCACTTTTAATAAAGAAATACCATATACACCGTATAAATACTTTGAAATTACAAAAATCTGAAAACCAAAGCCTTTGTAAATTATCATATTTTAGGAACTAATTACAAAGATTGGACACTAAAAGAAAAACTATGCTTAACTAATCACTAAAGCAAATGAAGGAAGACTAGATTTAGCAAGGAGATATAAACCATGCATGCATATAAGCTGGAAAGTGAAATGTTGATTCGCAAAAACCTTCTATATATAGCTCTTGCACCAAGGTTAGCAAAACTATCCGCAAGAACATTCCCTTCTCAATATGTATGAACATGCTTGAAAGACAAATTGAGCCAAAGAAAGAGTATTCCTTTCCCATGCATTCATATGTTGGCATCTGAGGCTCATCCAGAATTGGTAAACCAAAAACACTCTTACACCATTCTTGTGAAGAACAGAAATACTGTCACTTCCAAGACACTTAATGAGGCCCTCATTTTGGGTTTTATTTTTGCAAGATTTTAGGGTGAACGTGTTCTTTAATAGACATAATGTAATACTCCTTGCTCATATCTAATTTAATAGACATAAACCCCTTTTTACCTTTCTTTTTGCTCTTAAGAAAATGCACAAGTTCATAAGCAATCAAAACATTATCCGTGATCAAACGTCCTGGAACAAAGGCACTCTGGCTCTCCCTAATGATAGTAGGCAAAACAACTTTCAATCTATTTGCTAACACTTTAGCAATAACCTTATAGACCACATTACAAAGACAAATGGGCCTATAATCACTAACTTTTGTAGGAGATTGTTTTTTCGAAATTAGAGAAATAAAAGTGTGATTTAAGGTAGCTGGAAAAGAACCTGAATTTAGGGCACTCAAAACTGCAGAAGTAACTGAATCCCCCACCACATGCCAATATTTCTGAAAAATTACAGGAGGCATACCATTAGGACCCTGAGCTGTTGAGGGATTCATTTGCTGAAGAGCACCCTTCACTTCATCTACAGAAAAAGCCAAGTTCAGCTGCTCATTCATTTGATAGGTCACACGTCTAGCTAAAGGCTCCAAGAAGTCCAAAGAACCACTCGGATTGGAAGAAGTGAAGAGAGTAGTGAAGTAGTCAAGGATAATCTCATCTTTGTCTTCCAACCCCTGCCAAATCCCTCTATCATCCTAGATTTTCAGTAACTTATTCTTCCTTCGCCTCTACGATGCCTTCATATGAAAATATTGAGAATTTTGGTCACCATCCTTAAGCCACAAGACTTTCGATCTTTGACGCCACATAATCCCATCTCTCTCTAGCCATTTTTGCACTTCACTTCTTGCTAAATCATTTTCTTCCATACTTACCCCCACAAATCCTCTTTCTTGAATCTTCACCAAATTTAGTTTAGCTTTCTGTAGCTGCTGTTGGACATGACCAAAAGACTACTTATTCCAGGTAGACAACCTATTACCACATTTTTTTATCAATGACTACACTTCACTTGGATTGGCATGTGGAGAACAATTACCCCAATTTTCTCATATAATGGCCTCTCAGTCTTCCTCCCCCACCCACATGGCTTCAAATTTAAAAAGTTTTTTAGGTCTAGAAACAATCTTAGTACCCTCCAAATCCACCCAAATAGGAACATAATCCCAGAAGAATTCACTAAATGTCGATCTAGCCTCTCACTCACACACTGACTCCCTTCCCTATGATTACACCAAGTAAAAGGAAAACCATTAAATCCTAAATCCCTTAGACCCCAAACATCAACCACCTCCCTAAAAGGCTGAATTTGCCTCTCAGGAAGTGGTTTTCCCCTGAGTTTCTCAGGTTGGAACAAAATTTCATTAAAATCCCCCAATAACAACCACGAGCTCCCATTATCACGACACAAATGCCTAATCAAATCCCAAGTTCTACCCTGCTGAGCAACATCAGGATTTCCATATATACTGGTAAAAAACCAAGTATTCAACTCATTTTTTATGACAACATCTATATGCGAATTTGGATAATTAAGGATAGACAAATCAACCTCCCTTCCCCATAACAGAGCCAAACCCCCCTTACGACCACAAGAACTAATCGGTAAACAATTACTAAAACCAATCTTGTACTTACAGAGATCAAATTCACGCATGGTGAGCCAAGTCTCCTGCAAGAACAAAATATCGGGCTCTTCCTTCTTGATCAGATCACAAAGGGTAAAATGGTAATTTTACTCTTAGTTA